>OU343224.1:320784948-320818254 GCA_910596185.1 Chrysanthemum makinoi | reverse complement strand
CACCCCTTGGCGGGGCGTATGGAACCATGTCATCATTCACGGCAGCCACAAAACCCCACACCGTGGAAGAGCAAGGGTGTCATGACTTCACCCACTTCATTTCAGCCCCACGCGCCATACATCACCTCCACATCACTCCAACACACTAACTAAAAAATACCCCCAAATCACAACTTACTCAATTCTCTTCATTTCGCCTCACCCACTATCATTTTATTTCTTTTTCATATTTTCCAAACACAACTAAATTCATTTCATTCATTTAAAATAAAAATACAACATACAATACGGAAAATAAAAATAAAAAACATACGGAAAATTTAAAAAACATACAAAATTTAAAATACATTGCGAAATAAAAAAACATACGAAATTTATACTAATGTTGTTGTTGCTGATAAAGTTGCCAAACATGCTCAATGATATTTGTTAGTCTTGCGCTGCTGCTTTATCACGCAGTTCTTTGGCATTCTTTCATATATCGATCGCCAATCCATGTCCGCTGTATATTTGCTCGGGACAAACATAAATTTCGTTCATTTCGGATATCGCAAACTTTTGATTTTTCAAAATCATGTTATGCAGCGATGATGCACGGTACATGACTCTTCTAGTTTGTTGATTGTCAAGCACGTGCGGTTGGCTTATAATATGCCAACGTCTTTGGAGGACCCCGAAAGCTCTTTCAACGCCTTTGCGCAGCACTTTCTTGTTTTGTTTAAACAATGCATTTTTCTCCGAATATTGCAAATCGAGAATGATTGACAAAAGATGACCAAGTTGGGTAAATCCCGTCATAGGTAATACCGTGTTCAAAGGTTGCACGTTTGCTTGAAGCGGAACCTTGGGGCGATGTCATCAAGAAGGTCGTCGAATAAATTCAATTATTCAAAATTAAATCATTATTCGCGCATTTACCCAAAATGCATGCCAAATCCATGAATGGTATGATCTGTGACTTGGCGTAATAGTTGGATATTTTATGCTCTATGAAATTGCCCTTGCCACTCAGCGGGGCCAGTTTTCCATTCCGGTGCATACAATCAATGCTCCCACATTCCCGGAAACCATGGGGCCGTGTTAATGGCGTTATATATATTTTGAATGTCTACTGGCGAACTGCTTAAAAACTTCGGGCATAAACAATTCAATTACACACATAGTGAAAAAATCTAGACAATCGCGTGCGTGTGTGAGACCCCATTTGAAAATATTCATCAAATGCATGGTGTTGTCGTAGGCAATTGGCGTAAAGCAGATGTGCATTTCATAATTACACTCATACTCATTACACCACGCGCCGGTCGGACTAAAAGAAATCAAAATGCGGTTGGAAGGGATCAACAGTTTGAATATGATTTTCAATACCTTGTACTATTTGTAAGAATAGTTTATGGCTCATACGAAATCGACGCCTAAAATAGGACTCCGGATATTTTGGATTATCAGAAAAATAGTCTGATATAAGATGGTTTTCAGCAATTTCACGGTCACGGTAGATGTAATTACGGCTGCGTGAAATTTCGGCTTCATCTTCTTGCTCATACGATTGCCCATAACCTGCAACTTTCAAAATCATCTTGATATCGTCTAAATCATCAAGATCGGAATCCGAATTTGACAAGCCATGTTTATTTTGCTTAGATGTAAAGAGTTGAAAGAGTTATGTGTGAATGATTTGAAAGAAAAGAGTGTGATAGATTGAATAAAAATGAGGTATTATTTATAAAGAGTGGGGAAAGTTTTTTTTTTTTTTTTTTAAATCATGCCGTTACATTTGAAAAAGAGTGGATTGCAACGGATAGATTCTTTGTCCTTTTCTTCGTCGTTCCCCCGGCGAAAACCAAAGTGGCGAGCCCACTTGGTGTCACGGCGAGCAGCAGCAGCAAGTGGCGAGGTGCCAATGAAGCCTGGCGAGATGCAGACAGCCATACCCCTGCTCTAATAAATGTTTACATACTGAGGAGGCATATGAGTTACTTTTATTTTTTGAATGGACCAACAACCATGTTTCGGAAGAAATTAAAAGTGAACATGGGTCCTACAGGTCACAACTAAAATGTTACTATCATTTACCTGATCTTGTTGAGGCATGCGTGCAAACTCGATTACTCATTTTTTTTTTTCAAATGTTTTTAAAAGGTATTATACTTTTCATCATTTGCTTTTGTGTGTAGCAAACAAATTTTTTTGTTTTTGTGGGTACTTTTTTTTCAAATTCATCATTTTTTGGGTATTTTGTGAATTTTTTGGACATTTTTGCCCCTCTTAGCTAATAGATTTTTTTTTCCCTCTAAAAGGCAAAAATGCCACATAGTACCCTAAAATGGATGAATTTGAAAGAAAAATACCCACAAAAGCAAAAAAATCTGTTCGCTACCCACAAAAGCAAATTGTGACAAATATGATACATTTTAAAAACATTTACCATTTTTTTTATTCTTCTGAAAATTGAAATTTTCCTAACTAGCAAAAAGCTAGAAAAGATACAAATTACTAAGAAGTTAGAAGGAATTCATACATGCCATTCTAGGATCACATATCCATTCAATCCAAATTTGATTCGATTTAATAACCGTATTTAAAATCCATGAATTTGAAAGTACCTTAATTTCCTCCGCAAGAAATCCTACCTGTGGGGTTTCAAATCAAAGCAAATTCAATTCTTGTGTTGTCATATAATGCAAGTTGTGGTTTGAATAACCACATCAAATCACAACTTTGTGAGGTCATTTAGGGCAACCATGTCTCCCCACAATATTAGGTCTTGTAAGTAAAACCCCACCAATTAGAAATAGTCTTCCAAACAAAAGTTGCAACCGTGAAATCTACAAACACATGTTGATCCGTCTCTACATCTTCGTCAGACACCGGGCATTGGATACAATCCAAATCAATGCCATGTTTGTCTAAATTACATCTTGTTGCTAAACGATCCATCTTTAGCCGCATTTGTGGATGTTAACTTTAATTGGTAGGGCATGTTCCAACTCACATGACATTGATGTGAATTAAGATGAAAGAATTAGTGTGCAAAGAACACATTTGTCATAACTAGTACTCATAAAAATGTTGATGGTCACACTGTGCACATTAAACGAAGGAAGTTGATGAAAATTCTATGAACGAATTGTGGACATGTTTCAAGGTTTTTACTTATTAATGTTTACCACATTAAACAATAAACCAATTAAAGTGCTTTTTAAGTGTAAGTGGCATATTAAATTTAACATATGTTATATGTGCAGACTTTTTGTCGACGGGATGCATGCATCGATAAAGAAGTTCATGATGTTTGGCTAAGAAAAATTTTATGTGTTTTCATGGGTGAAGTTCGTGGCGAGGACAAGAAAAAATATACGGAGGTTATAGGTAGAGTTTCTGATGGATAAAATTACGATCTCCTTGCGCCATACGACCCAAAATTGATGCGAGACAATCGTTGACAGGATTTGATTAATAGGGTATGAAGCACCTCTCAAGTCCAATAAAGTGTCACAAAATAGGAATACACAAGTAGATGGATCAGTAGGGAAGCATGCATGTGTGGGTCAGCTACTATGACTGAACATAAGCTAAACATGTATTCTTTATCACTTACATCGTGTTTATGATTTGTCTATCAACTCTCGGTTAGTTCTTTTTGTAAGAACAAGCAACAGGGCTTTTATTAGTTTTCAAGTTCTTTTTTAAGATACCCATTCACAAAAAAAGGGTGTACATTATCTTAAAGACAAAACGAGTTGCGGTATATTTATTTATCTCTATTCTTGTGTTTTAAGAAATTATTAACTATGAGATTAACCATTCTGTTAATATCTATATAGGAAACTTACAAAGAAAAATTATTGATGAAGCAAGAGCTAGATAAGTCTCGTGAACTAGTTGGAGATTTGGATTTATGGCACAATTGTAGCGGTGGTAAAGTAAAGGGGAGAACGTTTGGTATCAGTTCATTGTTGGATCCTCATTTTCTGGTGACGGGTATACCTTCAACACCATCTACTTGCAGGGCTGATACTAACAGTTCAACATCCGCGACGGAGGTTTGCTTCTTAATTTCTGTATGAATTTGAATTGTTGATTTCACAACTTGTTTACAATTTAATAAATATTATAACTTAAAATGTGTACTGAAAATTACAAGAGCTTCTTGATTAACAACTTGTTTTATAGCTTAAGTGTATATTGTTTTTGGATTTCACATACTAAATTGCCGATTTGTTAACAGATGAACTTTACAACTTTCTTAATGAGTACACTTAACTAAGCATCTTGATTCTATAACAGCTTGTTTATAGTTTTCATCCCTGAAGTGTATATTGTTTTATGGATTATGTGTAGGACCTTGTTTTTCTCAACCTTATCATGTATACCAAGCTTACCACACAAGTATACTACGTAAACAAACAAACACTTATGCGTAGAAAGATGAAGAAAGATTAAGAAAGATGGTGACTTGATGATATATGTCGTGTAGGTGTAGAGAGAAAAGATGAAAACAAGAGATGTTTTATTTCAAAGAAAACACACTCAAGCACACCCCTCAAATGACCATTTGAGGGGTATTTATACTTCCATACATATCACCCTTATGGGCTTGGGCTTGGGCCTTGTGGATATGGGTTGGACTAGGATTGGATTACAAATGATAAAAGGCTAGCTTAACTAAACGTCTAACTATTTAGCTTAGCCCAATCCACGAGCCTGTTGACTATTCTAATATGATATCTAACACACGTTACAAAGTTCCTAAACGTGACTGACCATCACTTCTAATAATTGTTATCAAGGCTAACAATCTCCCCCTAAGGGGTGGTCATTCAAAAGATGCTCCACTTGATTAGGTCTTTACTTTCCTTGAGCTTGAACTTTGTGTGTAGATATAGAATAGTCTTAATTCTTTGTTCCTTCATGCTTTGTGATCAGTTAATGTGGTATTCTGCCATACGTCAACTTCTTTGGTTAGGTGTCTCTACGTCATTCTCCACCATGCTCACACTTCTTTTTGACTTTGAGTTTCCAATGATGAAGTTCTCGAGTCTTTAAACTTTGAAGATTCTTTGACATTGATGAAGAATCATCTTTAACTTTGTGTTGCCTTTGAATTTGATGAGAACTTCATTTGTGATGTTTTGGGTATGAGCATGTGGAGAATCAGCACAATCTCTTCCTCACAGTCACGAACACCAATTGATCATTGTAATCTTTTCTTAAAGAATTGATTACTACAATTGTTCTACTGATGAATGTCTTGATTCCATTCACCTTGGTCGGGAATCAGCGTCCTAATCCCATAAGGGACAGTTGGCATTACATTGAATAAATTCAAGTAACGACCCTCATATTCAGGATTCGATTCGTGAAAGGAATCTCCTTAGCGGGATTTCCAGCACTTACAGGTTCGAATGTCGAGGGTGTTAACAACATAGTGTGAAAACACATCTCTAATTCTTAAAAAGGCTGTTCCTGAAACTGGAGGCCCTCAAGAAGGCTAACACGACATACCAAAGTACATCTATAGTTCAGTGAGTCATTGCGAAGTACACCGAAGCATCACTTCACGACTGTAGACCGTTTGAGACACACTAAGCGTAACCCATAAAGAATTACCGAAGTGACCTGCTGTCAGGGTTGCTTGATGATGACCCTGGCAGGAATTTCCATTCAATCACTGAGGATCACAATTGTGAAAACTCTCATAAATGTTCTGGTAGATTGCTAAGATATGCGTAGGACTCTAGAATGTATCACTTGTGTCCTTATTGTTGAACAACAAGAGATGAAATGTCAAGTGTTCCTAAGAGTTCTTTTGATGAATCTCGTGGCTCTAGACTCAATTAGTGCATTTTGATTTTCCTGAGCAGAGACTAGGGAGAGGGTCTCCTTCTTTGTAACATATTGGATTTCATAGACACATCATAACATATCAAATGGGTCGAATTGTTTAGAGGTTTTAGAGAGAGAAAGTGGGAGCCTTTCTAGAGAGAGAAAGTGAAAGAAAACATAGAAGGTTAGATTAAGATGAATGAAAGGTCCAACCCTCTACCTTGGGAGGTAGAGGGTGTTTATAGTTACAAACTAAACGCCTCCTTGGACTGTGGATCAAGCATACAGTGGGTAAAGACCCGTCATTCCTCCGCGGTGTTACACTAAACTAAACTACGCTACAAACTAACTAATAAACTGCTAAATAACGTAACTAATAACAAGTCTACGAGCTAACTTATGTTAGATAATATTTGGGGTGACCGACTCTTCACTTATAGAATTTCCAATTCCTAACAATCTCCCCCTAAGGGAGGTCACCCCAAGTTTTACATTTTGAATCCTAGCATTCTATTCTTGACTTTGTTCTTGAGCTCGTAGACTTCAATTCTTCAATTCTGCAATCTTTGTGCTTTAGCAGTGATTCTTCAAAGTCCGATCACTTTGTACATTAAGTGGAGGCCTTTAACTGATCCACATCTTTGATGATCTTTGAGCTTTCATTGAGATCATCAGCCACAGTAAATCTCTGGATCACCCTTTATTGTGTTGCCATCATGTGTTGTTGTGACTTTCGGACCGACATGCTCACACTTTCTGGATCATGACATCCTTTTATCAGAGTAGTGGAAGCTTTTACTGGTTCATGATATTTGCAGCAGCGTAGCAGTAAGCATAATATAGAAATATCGAGCCGGTTATGTAGATAAGCACAAGTCATGATTTCTTCAATTAAGTGTGGATGTTGTGAGCATGCGGCTTTGGATTGACTCTCAATTCCGATCAGCTGAAACCGTCCAAATGTACCTGCAAACAACAGTTAGCAATAAAGCACACGAAAGTGTCTTTGATCACTTTCGTTGAATTGAGGTACACGCCCCACGGTTCCCCGTTGATCAAGATACAAGTATCGCCTGTGATCGTAGGATTCCTAAGAATCTCCTTGACAGGGTTTCGCAGCTTGTTCTAGCCGTTCTCAAACCGGAACGTCTCAAAGAAGACAACGCGGAGTGAGTGAACCAAGAAATTGAGATTTACTGATTGATGAAAAATGATTTGAAAAAACAATCGCGTATTGCTTAGAAGAAAGAGTTTTGCAATACGATGAAGGTTTTATGAGAAAGATCAATTTTCAATCAAAAATACTTTTTGTATTTGAAAGAGAATACACATTCGACGTGCTAGAGAAAAGAAGGTTTGCACATCGAACGATTTTTCCAAAAGTATTCGTCAATTCCATTCCTGGACCAAGGTTGATTCAAGATTGAATCTCCCCATCATTTCTATCCAGTTGTCACAAGCTTGATCTTACGAGAAGATCTCACATGTCACCCACCAAGAGCTTGTTTGATGTTGGCTCTAGAAGGCTTTCCATCTTCATCGTGAGTATGTTTGCATATCACTCAGATGTTCTGGAAATACCACAAAGATAATGCGTAGGACTCTCAATATATACTTACTTTCCACATTGTGTGAAACAACCAATCTTCATTAATTTTGTGTCCTAATGAGATATTGTGGATGATCTCTTGGCTCTAGACTCAATTGTGCATATTTGGTTCCTATGCCGGAGACTAGGGAGAGGGTCTCCTTCTTCAATATCAACAATCTCTAAGAGAATGTCGATAGATAATGTTGGTTCCCCGAGAGAATGAAACAAGCCCTTTTAAGAGGAACTTGAGTAGCTTGGGAAGGTTAGTGCAGTGCGTCACTGGGTCCATGACGTCTTGTCTTCAATACCAGTGTCACATTAGTAACCACCAGTAGCATATGTATAGAACCCGGTTACTGCCCTAAGGTTGAATTATTGGAGGGCTATTTCTTTTCACCCTTTTCACATTCATTTCTTTTTCATTCTTCAACCCCTTCAGTGCTTACCGAGACTTCATAACTAGAACCTTGTTGGGTTTATTCCAGTTCTAGCTCTATCTCAGTCCGCACTCTTCCCATATCTCACTTTTCTCCTTTTTTTCAACATTCCTAAGGACTTCTACACTATCTAGTGGATTGTCCCTGGGAAGATCCCTCCGGTTCTGGCGGATCGTGGGAACAAATACCTAACCTAACCATCCTTTTAACACCATGCATAAAGTAAATTGGTCGGTCTTTTGGTATTGTTCTTTCCTTCTTGAAACCAATTGAAAAATCATTTGGAAAATCAATCAAGGTACTTGTGATATAAAATCAAAGCATTTTGTACCTTAATTGTTTTGATCATTTAGAAAACCTCCCCTCAACATGTGCATATGATTTAGAAATTGTTTAGCACATGGAGGCAAGAGGACTTTGAAATATTTTCTTTGATCACAATTTTCATAGAAAAAGCCATTTGATTTTCTTGGTAAATTCTCCCTCTCAATATGTGCATAGGATTTGAAATCATTTTATCACATAGAGGAAAGAGTTCTTTTGAAGCACATTTACGATCACACAAGCCATTAAGAAACCATTCACTCCCCCTCAATATGTGCATCAATATATGAAAGAGTTTAGCACATATTAGTGAGAGCCAGCATATTGAATCAAATGATCACCTTTTATCAAATTTAATATTAAATCACAATTTCTCCCCCGATCAAAAATATCAAACCCTTTGAGATTTTGGATCTCAAGTGATTTAATAAGGTTTAGAAAACATGGGAGAAAATGTGGCCAGGTTTAAATACTCATCTTGTTTTTGGACAAATCCTCCTCCTCAACATGTGCATTGTGTATTTGAAATCGTTTGGCACATGGAGGCAGGAGTGCCTATAAAGGACTAAAACCGATTCCATTAAAACAGATTTGAGATTTAAATCACGATCTCTCCCCCGATCAACTATTTCAAACCTTTTGAGATTTGTGATCCCAATTGATTTAAATCATTTAAAAGATATTGGGGAAAGACGTGGCAAAATTTAATTTTGAAAATGATGATAAGGAACAGTTTAAGACATTAAAGATTGTTAGTGTCAGGTATGATTGTTTTAAGAGATCTTTAATTAAAATAAAACAATTTCACAATCAAACAAGAACAAAAAAAATTTCATTTTGAAAGATCTTGATTCTAAAGAAAATCATACCAAGACATAACATTAAATCTTTAGATCACCACATTAATTGCACAAACGACTTGATAGATGAAATATCGTTTGAAAATATTTAATTTAAAATCACTCTCCCCTTCAATCGATGACCGTAGTCGTTGATTGAGTGACTTAGGTTTTGATAAGATAAAGTCCGGTGATTTTCAAAATTTAGTTCAATTTATTTTCAAAACAATATTTTTTCATTTTCAAAACAATGTTTTTAAAATTGTTTAAATATGGTATCCTGCACAAAGATCTGTTAGGTGGTTGAGAAGCTTCTGTTGTTGCTGTAGGGTTTGGAAGAAAAACCGTCTAGATGCACGTGAGACTTCTTACGTTGCAATTTAATGCCAACGAGGTCAAATTAAGCTCCGCGCTTCAATCACTTAGAAGAAAACCATCTGCCGATGCAAGAGACCTCTTACGTTGCATTCATGCCAACTCTTCATAGAAGTCCAATTAAGCTCCGTTTCTTCATTTGTCAACCCAAGATATAGTTACCCTTTCCTTTTGGCATCCAATCATCTTCAATTGTGGGATCCGGATCGGGAACATTCTTTTATACCAATATACCTGCATACGTTAGTATACACAAACAGATATATGGTGGTCGACAACACCCAAACAGCAATCGACTAATAAAAGTCAATTCAACATATCAATCGGATCATATAAGGTATGGGAATAATGTGTTAATCAAACTCTAATCATCTAATCCTAACAATCTTATCCTAGGCACCTAGTCCTTCAACATAGGTTAACATCATTTATAATTAAGCATATTAGGATAATTAGATAAGTCCGATAGATGATATAAGTTTGAAAACATTCTCCCCCTCAATCAATGACTCATTTTCTAAAAGTTTAAAAGCTGAAGTCATTGATTGAGTTTGCAAATTTAATGAAAACTCAAATTAATTGTTTTAAAACAACTCAATTTACCACCATTTGTTAAAACAAATATTTTTCTCAAGAATTTTAGAAAGAAAAATATTTGAGTAGGAACAGCCTGATCCTTCGACATACTTTCCTCAATATGTTTTAGGATAAGTGCACAAAATTTTTGAAAATTTGTTTAGCTAAAGACTTTCCTTTCTTGAAGAACGGGTTGCTGTCTGAAATAATAGCAAACCTTAGTTTAAGCACGGGTTACATCCAAGTAACTCGCGTGCCATATTTAGAGACATGTTTTGGAAAAGAATATTTACACCTCCTGCTCGAACTTCATCTAAAGTCCCGTGCCATTATTGAATGACATTTCTAAGACCGTAGATGTTATCGATACCAGAAGACATGTCATGAAAAAAACATATTTTTGGAAATTTTCAATTTTCTGATTTTTATGGGCTTTTGTTGATTTTATATTTTTCTATTTTCTTTTTGTTGGTTTTATATTTTTGTATTTTGTTTTTGATAAATATTTACAGATATAGAGAAATAGTTTAAGAGGATGATGATACGAGTACCGAAATAAGGAAATCGTTCAACACTTTGTAGAAGATAGAAGTCATCATCTCTTAAACTTTCACTACCAAAGCATTCGAGGCTCTTGAATCGTCGAAAGAACTTGAGCCTTCACCAAGTGAATCTTTGGTAGCTTCCCCTCAAACCGACAAACTAAGAATAAAGACCATTTCCCAAGAAGTAGAAACGAATGAAAACAGTCTTATTGAATGAAGCTCGCACCCGAAGATCACGAGAACACCAAAGTAACAAGTTGAAACATAGATCGGCTCAGTGGTTATCAAATCCGGAATAACTGATGAACTCCGATCACATGAACCTGTTGTGCGTCTCTGATGTACACATTACTCTTCGAGATTGACCAGTTGTCTATTCAGGGGAACAATACATCAACATCTTCATTTCTCCAAATGCATTCCAATTATCTTACATATAACCAATCGGCCCATGATGTACACATGTACCCAACAAGAGTAGAGACGATGACATCCAAGTAACATGTTGACTCACTGATCATCTCTGCAGATTTTAACTCCAGAATAACCGATTAAGCTCGATCATGTGAATATGTTTTGCGATCCTGATGTACACATATCTCTCCCCTGATGGTTGCGATTTCATCGGAATCATCATTACATTGTGTACATGAAGCACTAACCGGAAGCACTTTATCATAAATCATATAGAAGATGTCGATAAGCAATATCATCTCACGTACCAAATATTCTTCTCACATTTCTTCCAACCCGCAAGTAACACATACCAAAAGTATCCAGAGACCACTTTCCCCAAATAGTTGGAATAATACATCCTTCCCCCAAATAGTTAGAATAATATATCCTTCCCCAAATAGTTGGAATAATACACCAAAGGCTACGAGTTAAACACCGAGTTTCTCTCGCGGTTATGACCATTGTCTTTCCGGGATAACTTCAATCAAGTAGAAGTGTTAAGTTCATCATGTGTACTCGTTGTGCTTTTAGATATATGTCTCCTTCCCCTTTGCTGGTTTTGATACCTCGTAATCAGAAAACATAATATACCTAAAAACTTGAAATCTTGTGAGAAGAACTCAAATAGCCCAAATGAATCCTGTGAGAATCAACTGCTACAGAAACTCTCTCTGACTATCTTTATCAACCCATATGTAGACAATTTAAAGTGACCACTGTTGAAGAAAACCCGATATACCAAACTTGAAACTGAAGTCGAATTCCCCGCATTTGTATCTTAAGCTTGCACTTAATGATGGAAGAACGGTGTCGAGAATCTATGCTTCTAGCAAATCTCTAAATACTCAATACTCAAACAAAGTATGAGACATTAACACCTCTTGAGATTATCCACATCGTCATCCGCATGTGACACTGAGTAAAGCAACGTAACTCCTAATAGTGATAGTTAACCAGGTCTTCAACCATCCACCGCGACTGCTGGTAACTAGATAAACCAAGTCTTAAACTCAAATTCTTAAGCCCGAGCAAGTTATCAAATAAGAACACGCCTTTGTAGAAAGTCAACTTTAATCTCAAATAATTGATAAATTATTAACTCTGAAGTAATCAACTTATGTCAAATGCCCAACACGTGAATAAACATACAATCGGATGTACATTGACCCACTAAATGAACCGGAACAAATGCTTCCTCGCCATCGATGCATTCTTCCTAAAAGTATACATGTAGAGATTGATCCGAAGATTCACCAATAATGTCTTGGCGGATGAGGTAGTCATATTCCTTAATGTTCATGTGGTTGATTTATAGCGTGCACATTGAGAGGAACAATAATCCGTGAAGATTTCGCAAAGGAATACCAAAGAGCGGATCATTATTCATGAACAGTAATCCGTGAAGATTTGGCAAAGGAATACCAAAGAGCGGATCATTATTCATGAGTGCAACTGCAATATTATGATAGTCATTATCAACGCCTTGAGGAATAACTGGAGATTGGGCTTCTTGAGTAGTTTGAGTTGTACTTCTTCGATGATCAACATTAACTAGCGGTTGGAAATACTCAACAAACATATCTTGAAACAATGAATCCCAAACAATAAATCCCATTTATCCTTAGTGAGTGAAACATTAGGCGTTGGAGGAGAGTCATAAAACAATAAGTCGTATGACCATTAATCAAACATCCATCATCATTTAGTATATTCACTCTTCCCCCCCTCAAAAATTGCATCCGAAGTTGCCATTTTTGATTTAGCAAGTGAATAAGAATATACACCTATGAACGTAGATCCACTTGATGACTGAATGAGCATGGGAGAAACATGAAGCTTGTTGATGAAGAATGTCGATGAGAATGGTCATAAACATGAAGATTTCTCTTTTTTATAAAGATAAAGCGTACTGACGCATACACTTTTCTTTTCTTTGAGGAACGGGGCCTGAAGTGTTATCTGCAGACGCCATAATGATGAAGTACGAGGCCCGAATGGCAAGTGAACAGACGTCATAATGATGAAGTACGAGGCCCGAATCGATGTGAACAGACGTCATTGCCGATTGAATATCAATGTTGAGTAACTTGAACCCGTGAGTTATGAGATATCAATCCTTTTGTTATCCATACTTTAAGCCATTCCATGTATTGAAGGATTGAAGTATCTCAAGCGAGTCAACATTGAGAATGCCATTGGTAAACATCTTTCCCTGTAGGTATCCACCTAAGTCCAAAGATCCTTAAAAATTCTAACAGATGGTATCCACTTATGGCAAGGTCTAGGATTGTTAGGCTTCTTATGCATAGTGAGAGACTTATCCTTATTCCTAGTTTCCAAAGATTTAGCAGTTGGTAACCATCTAGGTGAGGCTTTTGGTTTCATTTGCTTCATATGCACTGTGGATGACTTAGTGTAAATCTTAGACTTAACAGGTTGTACCATTGCATGAGCATTTACTTTCTTCATGGATTTTGTGAAACATTTATCATGATTAGCATTAAAGATACATTTCAGACACTTTGAGCAAACAACTTGTTTGGATTCAGAAATAGATCTAGATTTCTTAGAGTGATCGGCTATGGGAATAGCTTTAATCGAAATGCAACTACTCTTAGATGTACGCCAATCCCTAGTATTTAGATTAATGTTCCTAGGTAATGGTTTAGAACTACTAGCAGTGCCTTGAAATCTTGAAGAATTCATCATCCTAGGTCTTGCACCTAAAATTCGTCTTTACGATTACGTGCCTTCTTTCTAGCCATTTCAAGATAAGAGTTCTTATACAAATCATTCATATCAATTTTCCTAGGCAAGTGAGGTGAAGTGACTGGTTTTGTCAAAACTTGTTTCGCATCAACTTGGGAGGCAAACCGCGTTTTTGAAAATTTTTGTCGTTCAGATCTAAACGCATTCGGTTGTCTAATAACTGGTTTCGCCAAGTTTGATGTTTTTGAAAACTTAGTGTTCACACTATTCCCTATTGTTTTTCTGAGCTCATTTTTTAAAAGCAACAATGGCAAAACTCTTTTCCTGAAGTTGAGCTTTGAGATCATCAATTTTAGCTACCAAAGAGTTTGTTTGTTCCATTGATGTAGTTCTAGCTTCTTTGATAGAGTCACTTAGTTCTATGTGATGCTTTCTCAAAGACTCATTTTCTTTTAGTAATTTGGCCACACAAACCGCTAATTCATCAATTTTCATTTGAATATCATCAATAGCATTAATATCAGAATTACTTGTAACCAAATTACTTTTCACATGCATATCATAAATATGTTTCTTCAAATTGTTGATAGTTAAGTTTTTGTCTTGAAGCTGAGCTTTCAAAGTGTTCATTTCAAAAAGTTCACGAATTCGAGAAGTTCGGATTTTTACATGGTTTGTTAATTTGAAAACTTTCTTCTTTACTTTGTATCGCAATTTCAAGTGAAATGCAATGTTTTTCAAGATTTGAGAATTTGTTTGAAAGTTCATCAAAAGCCTTTTATCAACCATATTGTTTGTTTTGAAACACTTAATCTCGACTCACCTCGCCATGACATTTATCGAGTCATGTTCAAAGATCATGATCGGTTTGTTTAAGTACTTTATTGAACAATAAAGGGTACCTCATTACATGACACTGCTCAATTTCGTCGATATCCGCATCCACATCATGTGTAACAAGAGTCACCGAACCGGTGTGTCAAGCTTATCTATTTCGAGCCTCTCAGATTCTGTCAATGATCCATCATCCGATGCTTTACCCATCTTAACACTACAATCTCTTGATTGCACTTGACATTCATTCACCAAACATTCATTCACCTCTCTGATTATTGTATTCACATCTTGTCCGACATGAGTTCTTGAACAATTTGTTGCATCATTCTTGTTGTCTCTGTTATTCTCATTCAAAGAACATCCGATCTTTCAACCGATACATTACCCAACTCATCACAACAATCTCTTAACGCACTGCACACACATCCACTTTTTCATCTCTCAGTAACTTCTCAATATACTTCTCCACATTATGCATGAGATGAATAAGTGTCTCAATAAACATGCTAATTTCCATTCCAAAGGTGTCTCTTGAAAGATATTTCACCAAGTCTTGATCATAATCGATGAATATTCCCCATTGATGAATGGTGAAATTGTTTGTGGATCACATGAAGTGCAAAGACCGGAACAATCCTTTTGAACCTTTTCTTTATCAAATTGTTGTTCTAATTGTTCTAAGTTCAATAGTAATGTTCCCGTTAATGTGGATAAATCTTGACGGAAAAGGGCAATGCATGTTCGTTCCATAGTTGTAGATGTGAGTAACATGAGGTGTGAATGAAGTTGTCGATAAGGTTCAATGCAACTTTCCTTTCCTTTGCAAGAGCATTCTCAAACCTTGACGGTGCATTCTCTCTCTTTAGATTATAAACACGGAGATTTCACATCCTCATTGATTGATTCCATCATTTTTAACCGTTTAAGTACTTCCGAAATGACTGGGTCCGTAGTTTAAGACATGATGTTATAATATACACGGGATTTTACAAGTCTATGATTTAAACCGAAAAATAGATTCTTTCGCGGGATTTTACTAAAATCAAGACCAAACCGTTAAGCAATGACCAATGGAACGTGTTAAGATGACTGATGGATTGTCACAATGATATAAAATTGTGTGTTAGGACTTAGGATTGCTTGTAGGATTAGCAGAGATGTTGTTTGGTTGAGATTTGGATTGGTTTATGCTCGTTTTTACGGAGAAATTTAGGTCTAAAAACATAAAAACCTCAATAACTTCTGTTTGGAGCGGATTTAGGCCTCGAAGGTTGACCCGAGTGAACTTTAGTTGATTTGGCGTGCCATTCTCCTCGTTCTCACGGTCGTTTTAATGGGTAGAACGCTGAAAACGGAGTTACGGATCGAAAGTTATAGCCGTTTGAAGTTTTGTCGGGAAAAGTCAACAAGTCGCTAAGACCCAAGTCGCTGGACACAAGTCGCTAAAGCACCAAGTCGCTACACAGTCAAGTCGCTAAAGAGCAACTCGCTAAGGTCCAAGTCGATAACACCAAGTCGCTAACAATTTGCACTACAACTCGCTAACAATTTCTGAAGAAAGTCCCTAACCTCACCAAGTCGCTAGCCGTAGTGGAGAATCCACTAACTTGTACTATTTGTCGGCTTGTCTCAATAGACAAGTCGCTAGGACCAAGTCGCTACCAAAAACAACTATAACTCGCTACCTTTTCTCAAGCAAGTCGCTACGATGAATATCACCGAGAACCAAGTCGCTACCAAGAAAAACTTCAAAAACACACTTTTCAATCCAAAACAAGCTCAACCACGATGATTCAAGCTTACCAAATCAAAACCCAAGCACATACAATGATCCTAAACACAAAAGTACACCCAAAATTCAAACTTTAAAACAAGAAATGAGCCAAATGATGCAAAAACCACTAAACTTATTCAAACTCAAAAACCATCTAAAACCACTAGAAATCCAAGGATATGTAAGAGATGATCTAACCATGGCTCTTGATACCATTTGTAACATATTGGATTTCATAGACACATCATAACATATCAAATGGGTCGAATTGTTTAGAGGTTTTAGAGAGAGAAAGTGGGAGCCTTTCTAGAGAGAGAAAGTGAAAGAAAACATAGAAGGTTAGATTAAGATGAATGAAAGGTCCAACCCTCTACCTTGGGAGGGAGAGGGTATTTATAGTTACAAACTAAAAGTCCTCCTTCAGACTGTGGATCAGGCATACAGTGGGTAAAGACCCGTCCTTCCTCCACGGTGTTACACTAAACTAAACTACGCTACAAACTAACTAATAAACTGCTAAATAACGTAACTAATAACAAGTCTACGAGCTAAATTATTCTAGATAATATTTGGGGTGACCGACTCTTCACTTATGGAATTTCCAATTCCTAACATTCTTCAATACCAACAATATCTAAGAGAAAGTCGATAGATTATGTAAGGTTCCCAGTGAGAATGAAACAAATCCCTTTTAAGAGGAATTGAGTGGCTAGAAGGTTTAGTGCAGGGCACTCCGGGTCCATGACGCCTTTGTCTTCAATACCAGTGTCATCTTAGTGACAACCAAGAGTGCATGAATTGAACCCGGTTTCTGCCCTAAGGTTGATTATGGAGGGCTATTTCTTTTCACGCTTTCTTTACTTTTCTTTTTAATTCTTTAGCCCCTTCTTTCTTCTTTCTCACATTACTCCTTTTTTCCAATCATACATAAGGACTTCTAGTTCTAAACTATTGGTGATGTCCTTGGGTAGATCCCTCCGGCTCTGGCGGATCATAGGACGAATATTCCTATCCTTAGTCACCTTATAACTCCATGACTATCCCATGTTGCCATAAAACCATTTTTCTTGAAAATATCTTAGAGTGTTTATGATTGAAAACATGTTTGAAACACTCCGAGAGTTTTATATTTTCAGAAACACTCCCCATTCACATGTGCTTATAAGTTTTGACATAAATCGCACAATGAGGGTAGAGTTCGCGACTTTTGAATTGATCGGCTCATGATAAACAATTCCTCACGAGACATGGTTACGTAGCTGTGTTAAAGAGTTCCATTGTCAGTTTTTAGGTGACAACTAGCTCTAATAACTACCTTGAAGTTGTAAACTCTTCTTGAAAAGAAGGTTAGACCCATGAAAGTGCATGTCTATCACGAGTTTCTCGAAATGGTACATTTACAGACTTTGATTCCTCGTCAATTCAATGGTTTCAACTGAGTCGAGCTCTTTTGAGATTCAAACTCCGATCATTAAACTTTTTGATCACATTTTAATCACGTCTTCTCCCCCTCAAGAATAGCATATTCGTGATATTTTTGATATCAACGGATTAAACAATGTTTTTAGAATCTTTTGAGGAGACAAACGGATTTGATTTAAGCATGAATTTGGAGCATTTTGGTTTTATACTCCCCCTTTAATAAAGCATAATCAATTAAAGGGTTTTAGAGGGAGTTATCTTGAGCACAAAATATTTTGAAAGATTTTAAAAATCTTTTTGAACAATCTTGAAAAAGGTGCTCAAGATGATGATGATTTCTCACCACTTTTAAATGTAATGCAATCAATCGTACACTAGATTTTTTCTTTAAAAACACGAGTTTTGATTTGAAATAATCAAAAGTCATCATTTTAGTCCGGGTTTCGTACTGAAGTATACGAAAGCCATTTTTGAATAAATTTTGAGGAACGACATGTTTTAGAAAACATTTAAATAACTCTCGCTCAAGCATCTGTACATGTCCGTATCATTGTTGAATGAAATTTCTAGAAATGTATAGAATATCAATTATACGAGAGACATGTCGTGAGAAGAATATTTTTGGATTTTATAATTTTATATTGTTTTTGTATTTTTTGAAAGATTTCATATTTTTTATATTTTGCTTTTGTTGGTTTTTCAAATTTTGTATTTGGTTTTTCAAATTTTGTATTTGGTTTTTCAAAAATATTTACAGCGAAGCTTTTTGGAAAATCATTTTCAAGAAGATTCGAGAAGACGTTCTAACTCCTCAGGGGTTAGGCTTCGTATTCCAATTCGTCGAACTAAATCGTTAAACCTTTCTTTTGGAAGGGCTTTAGTGAATAGATCGGCGAGTTGGTAATCTGTCTTCACGAAGAATAATTCAACAGTACCTTCTTCCGCGTGCTCTTTGATGAAGTGGTAGCGGACACGAATGTGCTTAGTCTTTGAGTGATGAACAGGATTGCATGATATGGCTATGGCACTTTTCGAGTCAAAATACATAGGTATTTTATCGAAAGTAAAGCCATAATCTGTGAGTTGTGTTCTCATCCATAGAACTTGAGCACAACACGCAGATAGAGACACATACTCACCTTCCGGTTGAAAGTGCAAAGTGCAATCTTGTTTCTTTGAAGACCGCTTGACTAACTTTTCACCCAAAAATTATGCTCCTCCCGATGTACTTTTTCAGTAATTTGATCACCGCGTGGTCCGCATCCGAAAAGGCAATTAGATCAAATCGGATTCCTTTAGATACCAAAGTCCCATGTGAATGGATGTCTTGTACCGAAGATCGCTTTTAACCTCTTTGAGGTGCAGTTGGTAGGCTTTGCCTAAAACCGTGCTAATAAACAAACAAAAAAATGAATATCGGGTCGACTAGAAGTGAGGTACATGAGAGAACCAATCATGCTCCGATATTTCTTCTGATCAATAGGTTTCCCAAATAAATCGGCTCCAATTTTTGGTGAAGTTACCATTGGTGTTCGGACCGAATCACAATTATCCATACCATGATTTTTCAAAATCTCAGTTGTGTATTTAGCTTGATTAATAAAAATTCCACGAGGGGATTGATGTATTTGTAAACCAAGAAAAACTTTAGTTCCCCCATCATGGACACTTCAAATTTTCTTTTCATGAGATTTTCAAAATGTTTTGAAAGATTCGGATTAGTGGACCCAAAGATGATGTCGCCCACGAAATCAACAATCAAGATGTCATTTTTGCATTTTTGTGTAAACAAGGTAGGATCAACAGTTCCTTTGGTGAAATTGTTTGGGATAAGGAAAGAAGACAGCCATCATATCACGCTCTCGGAGCTTGTTTCAAACCATAGATTGCCTTTTTGAGTTTGTAGACGTAGTCCGGATGTTCCATGTCTATGAAGGCTTCCGGTCGACTCACGTACACTTCTTCTTTCAGAGTTCCATTCAAGAACGCGGTCTTAATGTCCATCCGATAAACCGTGATGTTTTTGTGAGCTGCATAGGCTAAGAATATCCTGACTGCTTCAAGTCTAGCTACCGCACTAATGACTCTTCAAAGTATATCCCTTCTTCCTGTCTCAGATCCTTTGGCCACGAGACGAGCTTTGTTTCAATTACGCATTTCTTCATCCCTTTTGTTATTCCATAACCATTTGAGATCAATGACGCGAATGTCAATTGGTCTTGGAACCAAATCCCAAGAGTCATGTAGACGGTATTGGAGAAGTTCCTCCCGTGACCGCTTCTATCCATGGGGTTCCGCCATTGCCTCACGAATGTTCTTTGGCTCTATATTGCTAATTGAGCAAAGGTAAATGCATAAGTCGCAATCGGTGGCAAGTTGGCGTCTCGTCTGAATTGGCCGTGAAGGTTCACCAATAACTTGTTCAATTGGATGGTCTTTTGTCCACTTCAGAGTAGAAGGATACCATTGGTTAAACGTATGCGAGTTAGATGGTTCTCGTAAGCTTGAAGAAGATTCAGCTGATTTTGTAGTAAACGGGTTTTCAAATAAGTCTTCATCTAACGTTGCATCGTTCTGATTTTGTGAAGGTTCTTCTTGAAATGATATGTGTTGGTTTTGCTCATCAACCGGGTAAAACTGCTTCGTGAATAGGATTTGCGTAGTCGATATAGATGACGTTGATGGAGTTGGTGCATTGGTTTCGACCGTTGTAGATGCATCTTCTGTTGGTGGTGGTGGATGATTTTGAGCGGTGCAAATGAATGATGGTTTGATGCATTTGTCGAGGTTCCACCATAGTATTCATCGAACATTAACTCAATAAATTTCTCCCATTCTTGTTCATGAGGTGTGTCAGCAAAAGTTGATGGAGCTCTTTGTTGTATGAGTCTTGAACCGATGTGTCCGAAGTCTGCGGTTTGCGCGGTGCTAATGCTTTGATTAGAAGCCATCGGATTAAGCGAGTTCTAGAGCCAGTCTCTCGTAAGCCATCTGTGAAAGTTCGTCAAAATTCACATTCATCGCCTCCATGATCCTCCTAGTTCTCCCTGTTATACACCCCGAATGCCCTCGAGTTATCTGAATATCCAATGAAGATTCCAATATCACCTTTAGCTTTCGGTTTTCCTAGATCTTCTCGTCATTCGTCGGATAGCACAAAGCCAAACACGCTGAAGGTAAGAGATATCCGGTTTTCTGTTGTTCACTAGCTCATATGGGGTTTTATTGAATCTTGGATGGATTAGGGATCGGTTCGAGTGAAACAAGCAGGGCAACAAAGATCGCCCATAGAAATAACGGTGCACTAGAATAGATTAGCATTGTGCGCAGCAAAGCTTCCACAAGAGTTCGTTTTCTTCTTTCAACTACCCCATTCTGCTGTGGAGTTCTAACAACTGGTGTTTGATGAGTGATTCCAACATCTTCAAAATAAGCTCTTAACTCATGATTAGTAAATTTTGTGCCATTGTTTGTTCTTACTACCCTTACTGGAGCTTGAAGAAGTACTTGAATACGCTTCAGAAAGGTGATGATGATGCCTGGTGCTTCATCTTTTGATCTCAGAAACTTAACCCATGTATATCTTGAATATTCATCAACGATAACAAGAATATACTTTTCCCCATCAATGCTTTCAACTCTCATTGGGCCACATAAGTCCATGTGCAACATATACAACTTTGCTTCCAAACTAGGTACGGGTTTGGGTTTATATGATGCTCTTTTTCTTTTTCCTTGTTCGCATGATGGACATAAGTGATCCTTGGTGTATTTGAACTTTGGGAGTCCGTTGACGATGTTGTCTTTGGCAAGTTTGTTGATTGTGTCAAAATTGAGATGAGATAATCTTCTATGCCACAACCAGGACTTTGTTCCAAATGCTCGTGTCATAAGACATATGGGTGATGAAGAGGCCATTTGGTTTATGTCGATAGCATACAAGTTTGTATCACGATTCCCAGTCAAGATATTAGTGTCATCCAAGTTTCTAACGAAGCAAGCATTTTTACGAAAAGCAACCTCTAAATCGCATCACGTAACCGCCCGACCGAAAACAAATTGTGTCCCAACCCTTCAAATAGTAAATCCGAAAGTGATCAAATAATTTACAAAAGGTAGATCTCCATAACCCATGATAGCTGCTACATGATCATTTCCAAAACGAACGGTTCCCATGAATTTCCAGATGAAATTGATCAGCAGCTTCAGATTCTCGGTCATGTGCTTGGAGCAACCCGAGTCGACGATCCAAAGACATATTTCGATAACTTGCCAAATACAAAAGAATATATTTTTGGAAACCGTTTTGATTTTGGTTCCTTTGGGTTAGAGGTAAAATCCTGATCACACTCATAGAAGTGTTCAACTGGGTATACTGATTTATCGCTCATTCTACCATTCTAGAGTGTGAAAATTCTACCCGTTGGTTTCCAAATATCATCCCTATAGTAAATACTATGCTTCCTATCAGTAGTGTAAGACCTAAATCTTGCAACTAGACGTCTTATTGGCTTAGCACAAGTTCTTTTTGGAACGTTCTTCTGATCAGGCTTAACAGTCTTTTTCTTAGAAACACAATCATCATGAACATTAATTAAAGATTTCTTGCAAGTTACACAAACAGATTCAACACAGTCATTAAACATAGCAAGTTTCTTAGGTTCATTACATTCAGATGAAATGTCTTTCTTATTACAAAGTAGTAAATTCCTAGGGTGTTCTTCTACTTTCTTCTCTTTATTCAAGCTACTACTCTTAGAGGCAGGCGAGACTCTATTATTCCTTGTATTGCTCCTAGGCTTAGTCTGCTGCTCCTAGAGGTGCTTTCTAGTCCTGTAGAAGGTAAGGCACACGCATTAGGATTCACATTTTTATCAAGAGAAGTGGTTTCGAATTTCCTAGTCTCTTCAGAGTGCTTTTCTAAACTTATGTCGTTTGTTCCATATGGTTTAGATGTGGAGGCAGACGCATTAGTGGTACTCATCTTAAAAGGCCAGGTGCTAAAACTTTTGGTTTCTCGATAACCGCTTTTTCATTTTCAACAATCTTTTCTTTTAGCTTAGGCAAGGCAGGTTCAGTGACTGGTTTTGACAAATCATTTTTCTCGTTGACTTTTGAAGGAGGCAGAGAAATAGACATTTTTGGTTTAAAAACTTGTTTTGGAATATTTGCCTTCTCCTCAGTCAATGGTTTCGCAATCTTAGTATCCACATCCTTTTCTTTTTGACAGTCCAGCTGAGCCCTCAAAAAATCATTTTTCACTTTCATGTCATTGTAGGCACGCTCATACGACCGTTTGTCATACTTACATTCCTCAGTTTTTCAATCAAGTTGTTTAAAATATGAGACATTTTCTTTTTCAAGTTTTCAAGAGCTTTTTCATATTTTGAAATAATTGCGGAGGTCTCAGACTGGAGTCTTTCATGGTCTTCAACAGAATATGATTGTAATATAATGGACATAATATCAGTAGTCAGAACATCTTCGAAGAGAGAATCATTTAAATTTTCCAAAACTTTGATGTGTTCAACATTTTCCTTAGCTTTCTTTACCAAGGATTTATGGTCCTTGACAAAGTCAACTGTTTCTTTCAAAAATGCTTGTTTAAAATGAATTACCCTTGCACCGATGTTATTCAAATGGAGGGGCAATTTGAGTTTCAAAAACCTTTTTCATTTCATCATCAAAACTAGAAAACCATATGTTAGTTGTAATATTGGTTTTAGTTTTAACAGTCTCTTGAAGTCTCCAAATTCTAGTTTTGACATCTTCTAAAATGCTTCTAGCATCACTTGTGTTAAAAAGGATTGTTTGAAGACATTTGTTCAATGTTCGAAAGTGATTTTGAGACAACTACAGGAGTTGAAACTGGTGTTGATTCTTTGTTTGAAACACTGGGTGTGATGGAAAACTTTGACTTTTCTTTTTGTGAAACAAAAGTAATTCCAGAAATTGTGTTCCATTTGTTATAATCAATTGGTTTTAGATCTGGGTTATTTTGTTGCATTTTTTATCTACTCTCATCAGATAGTTCTAATGTTTCAAGAGAATCACGAACAATTATGGGTTCATGCAAAGCTTTTCCATTGTTCAAAACATTCTGTTCTTTCTGAGCTTTCTTGAGGAAACAGGGAGGTTTGTTACCAAGAGCCATTTTTTGAGTGGTATGAAAATACGGATTTGTTTGATTTATTAGCATATTGGTTGATTTGGTGAATGACCCGCTGTAACAAGCAAATTTTCTAATTTTTGATTTTTCATTTTTATCAAGAATTTCATCAAGAAGAGAATCTTCTCGCTTTGAAAATCGACAATCAACTTTTCTTCTCTTTTTCAAGATCGAATACGTTGCTTTTTGTATAGAAAGTTGGTCTTTTAGATCAGAAATTTCCTTGTTTAAAGATTTTATTTTCAAGTTCAAATTCACATCAAGTGTGTCATACTTGATTTGCAACTGTTTTTCTCTTAAAACGGAATTTCGATAACCAATTCCTAATTCTGACTCTTTGTTTTTGTGAAATTCAAAAGCTTTTTCATTCTCCTTGTACCTCTCAAGCTTAGTAGTCAATTTATCATTCGCGGCCTTAACATCGCGATTGACCTTTTTAACTTTCTCAATTTCAATGCCACAATTATTGATTAATGTTTCAAATAAGGCACGTGTTTCTCATCAGTCTTAGTATTTTGTGCCACACCTCCAAGAGGATCCACATCCGAGTTTCAGAGTTAGTATTGCTACAACTTCGGATTGTCCGTATGTATCATAAGTAGGTGCTGGTGTCACGCAATCGCTCGTTCCGTCATGAGTAAACACATCAAATATGACATTGTTATAGCATGGATCAATGATTGGTACCTCGACATCTTGATTCACGTCATAAACAGGAGGTGCGTCAGAGTCAGTGTTGTACTTAGCTTCCTGAAGATTTGCCATGAAGATGCAGTTCGCATTGATTTCCTCTAGGTCTACCAATTCATCCATAATAGCAAAAAAGTCATGTTCCTCAAAGACTTAGTCAACCCCGCCCGACTTACGTGCTAATAGCATAGCTTTCTGAAGATACACAACATCCTTCTTTTTCGGCTTAGAAGGACAATTCCTTGCCATGTGACCCACTCCTTGACAGTTGTAACACGTAACCGGATTAGCCTGATTCACATTTCCATAATTCCCAACGACCGGAGCGCAACATTACCATTCGATTACCCACGCTCTATTCCCAACATTCGCCCCATCGATTTCCAACATTCGACCTAACCGATACCCCGATACGAACCGCTGATTACCCATGTGAAATTCAGATATCCTGTTGGTTCCCAATAACTCCAACCATTTGTCCTTGATGACCCATATTCAAACCCTACTGCAATTTGCCTTGCAGTGTTTGATGAAATCCTCTGGTTGTTGTTAGCTGGTGTGGAATAGCGTACTCTGAATGCTTTAGTCAAATAAGCAAATGCATTTGACAAAGCCTCTTCTTGTTCAGTTTCAAGATCAGTGATTCTGATGCAGGTTTTATTGACCAGGTCTTAATATTTATAGTGTCTTGCTATACCTATGGTCTACCCTAATGCACTAACTTGCAGTGTACCCGGTCGTGTGTAGTGTAGTAAATGGTAAAGCCGAGGTCGTCCCAAGAGTTATGTGTGTTGGATTATTACTAAGTCTGGTGTCACAGAATAATAATTGTTTTGATAGAGATTTAATTAATTAAACTACTAATGCAGAATAAAAGCAAGTAAATGGGAAAAGAGAGATCAATATAGGAATAGTGGTGCTAACCTAGTCAATCCTCCTAGCTAGTTATGTCTATGTCTACCTACTTCCAATTACTTCAGGTGGGGTCAAATTCGAGAGGACAGCATTTGGTTAATTCGCCTAACCTATCGGCAAAGATGCCACGACAGGGAGAAATCAGCGCACCGTCATAAGTCCCGCTTGTTCCCGGTCCCCTAAGCCGAGTCATTAAGTACCGCTACATGCTAGATTCTAAATAGTGAGTGCCCTGTCGTTAGGAACTTAGAAACTACACCCCCCAATTCTTAAGTTCATCCAAACGATAGGTGATCAGTTGGTCAAATCGCACAAGTAGAAAGTGGTCTTGATTGGTCATATCTTACCCTTCCCGTCTCATCCGGCTCACCTAGGGTCAGTTAGTCATATCTCCTAGGCAATTGGCCTCTACCGCCATTCAAAACTACCAAATCAAGGGTGACTACCAAAGAACTATGCATGCATACACTTAGAAATAATTGTACGAAGTAAAGGTAAACGCAAACAAAACAATTAAGGAATCATAACTAGGCTAGCACCAAAGGGTGCTTAGCAGCTCATATTAATCATGCAAATCAATTCAATATTCAAAGGTACGAAATACATGAATCGAAAGTAAAAGAAATATAAAACGCTAAAGCTTATCGTAATGGAGTGACTTCTCCCTTGAAATAGCTATGTACGCCCCTATACCGCTTGAGCTTTTCCCACGTTCTCGAGAGTTGTGTGTGGAATGGGATGATTAGAAATGCCGGAATTGTGGGGTATTTATAGGCGTGTCCGGGTTACTTGGTAACTAATATAGGAGTTACGTAACCTTCTATTCCGTCGTAAATGCACTAGATCGCTAGTTAGGGTAACCTAATAAGTGGTTACGCCGTAGTCTTCAATAAACATGGTTACGCGTAAGTGATGCAAAGAGTTATGGCGTAAGTATTAGCGGCGCGGATCCTCATTTGACCTAATGTACTTACGTCGTAACCTTTGGGAAGAGTTACGCCGTAACCTCTTGATAAGTTGGTATTCTGAGTCACGCAATAGTTACGGTGTAATGTGAGAGAGGAGTTATGCTGTAACTTCTTCAAAATAAGCATACTGTGATAAATCTTTAGTAATGTTTCCATTTCCGCGTCTCTTTAGCTCCAATGCTCGTAATTTACCTAAAAGTAGAAAACAATGGAAAACAAGCGTAAATCCATATAAATAACGAGCATTATCGGGGGAAATTGACACTAAATATTCAGGACTATTTGATGTTATCAGATTCCTTGTTCCTGGTATTGTGGATACTGTTGTTGTTGAATGGCTTGTTGTTCTGGTGGATAGAATTGTTGTTGAGGGATAACAGTTTGTGGTTGTGGAATGTATTGCTGCAAGTTGTTGTTAGTGGAAGATGATGAAGCTTGTTGTTGTGAGTTCACTGGAGTTGGAGTCTTTGCAATTAGTGCCAAGGGATCATGATTTTTTGCCAATCTTTCTTTCCTAACTTCATTGACTTCAGCTTGGTTTTGTTTCAGAAAATTGTTGAGTTGATCAAAGTTCACCTGATGTAAGTCCTTTGTTTGGTTGACAATAGTGACATATCGTCCCCATTCTTCCGAAGATTGTTGAGAACTTTGATGTTACTCACGATAGTTCGGTGCCAACTTGTTTCGATAAGCTCATTCATCAAAGTGCAAACCTTCCATAGTAGGATTCAATGGATTCTCCCGAGTTGATGTAAACTTCTCCCATTCAGCTTAGCGACTTGTTCTCCATGTCTTGTTGACCAATTTACGCTCCATAACATAGCCGCTCAACACGTTTCCACATATCGTAGCGCCACGGTGCCTACAGAGCAAAGATGTCTCTTGGTAAACCCAGTTGGACAATGTGTATTGCCATTTCATCTGCTTCAACCTGTTTGTTGGGAATAATCTGTTACCACTGATAGTTGTGGAAGACACTGCTTGGATTGCACTAGCAGTGGAAACGATACCATTCTTTGGCACATTATTACCACTGCTATTAGATAATTGTTAAGTTAACGTGTTTAGATAAGTATAGAAAAGATCTTGTGTATATTCTATATTGTTAGCTTTATACTTATCTTGTAAAGGACTCCTTGTACTATAAAAGGAGGTCCTAGGTCATTGTCTTAGGTACTAACGTATTACGTATCATTCATATAAGCTTCAAGGTGTAACCCTAGTGATTAGCAAGATCACTCGTATTATTATTTATTAATAATATTGGAGCTTAGCTTTGTGTTAAATTGTTTGCACTTACAATACATCATCTAATCCGTCTTCTAAGTATTACTAAGTATATTCCGCTTACTTATTAATATAACTCAAAGTATCACTGACACAAGGCGTGTGTCCAGATCCATCAAGTGGTATCAGAGCGCAGGTTATGATATGTTGATTTATAAGATCCAAGGAATAAGCTTAACCTACTCACTCAAATCAATGGAGATGGAAAACAACCAGTCAAACTCTGCTCCCAGGTTATGATATTTTGATTGAGCAATACTTTCTTATTCAAGATTATGCTCTATGGGAAATTATTTTAAATGCTAATTCCTTCAAGACTCAGAATAAGACTGAGACAGTTGGTGGCAAAGAAGTTGTAATAGTCACTGTACCTGAAACTAATGATGAAAGAGCAAAGAAGAAGAATGACCTGAAGGCCAGAAGTTTGTTGCTAATGACTCTTCCTAGATATCAGATCATTGCCTTCAGCAAATTCCAGACAGCAAAAGAACTCTTTGAAGAGATTTGCTCAATGTTTGGTGGCAATGATGCTACAAAGAAGACTCAAAAGACATTGTTGAAGCAAAGCTATGAAAACTTCTCTGCTTCAAGCAATGATTCTCTTGACAAAGATCTTCACCAAACTCCGAAGATTGTCACACAACCGGACGTGTTTGGAATTGAGGTAGTTAAGGAAGACCTCAATCTGAAGTTTCTAAGAAGTTTGCGTTATGAGTTTCATACTAATGTTACAGTTTGGGAAAACAAATCAGATATTGAAATCATGAAGCTCAATGATCTTTATAACAACTTCAAACTCATTGAACAAAGGTTGAAGAAGGCAGGGAAACTTGGTATAAGCTCTAGTAGCTTGGCATTGTTGTCAACCTCTTTTGACAGTGATAATTCTGATGCTGACATTGATGATGATTTTGCCCCTGCTGGTTCTACAATTTCCACTGGTAATGCTTGTGTTACCACTGCAGGTTCAAAGAAGAAGGTTGCTGGTATTGGAGATCCTACCTTTATGCTTTTATCTCCACTCAAGTTAATGGCTCTATATTAACTCATAAAGACATAGAGCAAATTGATGAAGATGACTTGGAGGAGATGGACATAAAATGGCAGATAGCTCTTCTTAGCATGAGGGCTAGGAAATTCTACAAGAAGACTGGCAAGCCAATTCACATAAATGGTGGTGAAACTGCAGGGTTTGATAAAAAGAAAGTAGAGTGTTTCAACCGTCTATAAGTTGGGACATTTTGCTAGAGAATGCGTAAGACCAAGGAAGCGGACAACAGTCAACTTGGTACAAGAAAAAGAAAGAACCAACTGTGGAGGAACCAAAGGCAATGTTGGCTATTGATGGTGTTAGCTATGATTGGAGTTTCATGGCTGATGAACAAGAGGAACAAGCTTCAGATGGTGCCTTTATTGCTACAGAACATGCTCTCATGGCTTTCTCTGAGTCTGAGGTACAAAATTTTGAAAGTTGTTATAAAACATGTAGAGCTGCTAAACAATGTGAAAGGCTTAATGATCTATATGCTAATGAAAGAACAGAGTTGTATGCTGCTAATTATACTGTGTCAAGTCTTAGGAGAGGCATAGCTGTATTAAAAAAACAACTAGAGCATTATAGAGAAAATGAGTCAAAATATAATGATGATATGATTATTCTTAGGAGAGAAATAGATCATAAAATAGTAGTGAATGAGGCATTGAAAGAAGAGTTTGAAAAGCTTAACAAGATAAATGAGAATGTCAATCTGTTGACCTGTGTATCATCACCAAAGTCAATTGATAAGATTTGGAATGCTCAAATTATTAGTAAAGTTAAGTCTGGTATGGGTTATAATACAACTCTTCCACCATTAAGAGGTGTTCCATCACCTCCGTGCATAGATTTAGCTCATACAGCTTAGAAGAGTTTCAAGATCTTAAACGTGAATATGGTCCTCTTAAGAACACATTTGTGAAAACTGAGGAACAGGTTAAGCAAGAAACCGATGTTTTGAAAGTGCTAGTGACTCATCTATTGTTGATGAGAATGTTAAGAAGAATGTAGAGGCTTCTATCCCAAAAGTTTTTAATCTCGTCAGAGGAACCTAGGAAACCAGCTTAATAAACCTAGATCACCAGTAAGGTATCTTTGAGATGTATAGAAACAAGCCATCACTCCTAGGGTAACCAGAGGAGTTGGAATCATGTTAAATCTCAACAACCAGGTAGTGATTTTGTGATGTACAACAAAGCATGTTATATCTGTGATAGCTTTTATCATTTACATGCTAACTGTGACTATCATTTTGGGAGAAGGGAAGTTCACGGGAACAAAAGGGTGGAGTCTAACAAGTTTCAAAACAATTTACACCCTAATTCTCACAAAGAAAATGATCCCAAGATCAGGTTCAATTAAGAAGTGGTCTTAAAACTTTTGCCACCGCAAAACTGTTAACATCGCTCACTCTAAATCACTGCTTCAAGTGCAAAACCCAAAACAGCTTTTGCAAGATCTCGCACAAACAGTAAAAGGTCTTTTATAATAAAAGGGTTCAATCTAACCAACAAGTGGGTACCAAAATAAAGCCGCCATTACTACTGCTCAATCGGTTCCCACTGCAAGGGTTGTAAACAAGACCAGGGGACACATGGGAAATGCTGTGAAGGCCTCAGCACGTTGGGAATGGAAACCTAAAGGAATAACCTCATCAACCAATCCCAATGGTGTATCAATGACCTTTGATAGATACAACTATATTGATACACGAGGCAGATCCAAGTCAATCATGGCTTAGGTCTCCAAAGGAAACTAACCCATTTCTTATATGTGCAGGAACATCCAAGGACAAAAAGGTCAGATCAAGGTTATACAGATAGTGGGTGTTCAAGGCACATGACTGGCAATAAGTCCTATCTTTCAAATTTTGAACATTATGATGGACAATATGTCAGCTTTAGAGGTAAAGTTAACAGAGATGCCATGGGTTAATGAGTATTAAATGACAACCAGTGTGATGCAAAATATCTTAAGCAAAAGGAAAAGCATGGATCATTATTATTATTTAAACATATCTGCACAAAGGGTGCAGAGATTACATCCATCAGGTTCATACAACCAGCATGACTACATAACAGGAAAAACAGAAAACAACAAACAACAACCTACTCCAGACACAAGCTTCACCTTCTACCCCAACCCTACCACAACTTTACCCCCTACTACCACCTAAGGCTTTTTAGGAAAGGCCCACTCTGGCATCATTTTGGACGCCCTTCGACCTTCTATTGCACTCCAAACATTGGGGCATGGCAATCCAAATACCCTTTCTCTTCTGGGTAGTGTTGATGATGATGGACCCTGTAGTGGTGGTGCTGTCAGCAATGGTAGAGAAGGTGGAACTTGCAGCTCTTCAGGAGGGATTATTGCAGCAAGGGGGGCACACTCAGGACTCTTCCTGATGTCTCATCATCTGTATCTTCATATGGAGATACATAGGGGCTGATCTCTGAGCTGTCCTCTTTGATGAGTGCATCCTGAGGCATTGGTTGAAGTGATGAAGGACCAGCAGCAAAAGGATTAGAGAGAGCACTTGAATGTTTTATCTTCCTGGAAACAACCTCTTCATACTCTTCTTTTTCCACTCTCCTTGGGTTGTTCAACACAAAATTATCCCAATAACTGTCTGAAAATGAGCTATCAGAAGAAAGATTAATCGGATTTGAATGACTCATAGTGTTGTTGGAGAAATGTAAGTCTTTGAAAGAGAAATTTTTGGAGTATGTGATATGGGTGGTTTGTGTGTTATAGGTTCTAACATTTGCAGGTACATAACCAAATCAAAGATGGGAGTTGATCTTAAATGGTGTGTAACTGCGACACACAACAAATGGTTATTGATTCACTATGTCTAATCCACATAAGAATCAACTAGTCCAGAGCAAACAGCTACTGGTAAATACTTGTCAAATCCGTTTATAGTTGATAGTTTACCAAAAACTATATGGTTATCAACTCACCATATTCTTTATGATTAAGAGTTGGCTAGTCCATAGCAAACGGCTCATGGTAAAGACATATCAAATCCGTTGATAGCTGGTAGTTTGCTAAAAACTATGATAAGATCACTATTTTACATGTTTTTCTTTACCACGCTCTTTGAAAATTTTTGTGAAAAAATTACCATCGCTAGTTCACAGTTTCCACTGACAGTAGTATTTTTACCACTGTTGATCTAGCCGTTACAACTGTTGTGTCAGTAACTAATTTTTTTACTAGCCGTTGAAGAAAAATTGCTTTCCATATATATAGGGTAAATTATTAGAATATTATCTACTTTCCTATTTGATATTTATCCTCTAAAGATAAATATTTTCCTTAGATAATCTTTCTTGCGCAAAACTCTTAAATCCTACCTCTATATATCTTTATTTTTCAATTGGCTAATTATTCTTTCAATTCTTACTCACATAATATCTTTTTCATCAAAAGTTTCTATGGCACCAATCAAATTTGCAGATGAGCACAACCAAGTGGCCTACTTGCAAAAGTCAAACGAGAAGAGTGGCCCTGTTTTTCATCAGATTGTGGACTTTCTCAATACTACCCATATAAGGTATGCTTTACTTTTAAATCCCACAATCTATATCTCTCAAATCAAACAGTTTTGGACTTCTGCTCAGTCCATAACAATTGAACATAGAGATACACATGAAACAGTGGATGCTCTAAGAGCCACTGTGGATGGGGTAACTATTGATGTTACTGAGGCATCCTTGAGGAGAATTCTCCAATTGGATGATCACAATGGTATCATCACATTACCTATGCCGCATACATGAAAATTTATGATCCATGGGGTATGATACCACTGATAAAAAGGCTACTTTCAAAAAGAGTGGTTTTGTCCCCAATGGAGATTTTTTATACATACTCTTTTACATTGTCTTAGTCCAAAGAAAACATCTTATGAGCAATTTAGTTCAACCATGGCTTACCCTTTGGTTTGTCTAGCCACTGATAAGATTTTTAACTGGTCAAAATATATTTTTACAAGTATGACTGACAATGTAAAGAGTTCAACAAAATTTTTAATGTATCCAAGGTTTGTGCAAGCAGTGCTAAATAAGTTTCAACTGCAACCTCATACAAGAACTTATAAAATCCGTTGCCTTAAGCCTAAAGTTTTTCAAAACATGAATAAAGATGGCAATATAGATTTTACACCTCTCTTTCCCCAAATGCTTGTAAAGATTTCACAAGTACAAACTACACCAATAATCACTGTTCCAAACATTGATTATACTCCACCAGTTTCTCACACCTATGAGAGGAGGCAAAAATAGCCAACTCCTCCCATTACAACACAGCATGTACCTGATCCTTTTGGTTTAGGCACAAGCAGTGGTGGTTCCAGGCTTCAATCTAGTCCAACTAGAGAGGAACCTGAACCAATGCCCTATGATTCACCTCTCCCAACAAAGTTACACAGCTTGGAAGTGTTGAGGGCGTGGGCAATCAATGGAATTGATGGAAATTTGTACAAAATTGGCAAAGCAGGTTGAATCTCTGGAACAAGACTTG
>OU343224.1:320637130-320784848 GCA_910596185.1 Chrysanthemum makinoi | reverse complement strand
AACTTGGGAGGCAAACCGCGTTTTTAAAAATTTTGGTCGTTCAGATCTAAACGCATTCGGTTGTCTAATAACTGGTTTCGCCAAGTTTGATGTTTTTGAAAACTTAGTGTTCACACTATTCCCTATTGTTTTTCTGATCTCATTTTTTAAAAGCAACAATGGCAAAACTCTTTTCCTGAAGTTGAGCTTTGAGATCATCAATTTTAGCTACCAAAGAGTTTGTTTGTTCCATTGATGTAGTTCTAGCTTATTTGATAGAGTCACTTAGTTCTATGTGATGCTTTCTCAAAGACTCATTTTCCTTTAGTAATTTGGCCACACAAACCGCTAATTCATCATTTCTCATTTGAATATCATCAATAGCATTAATATCAGAATTACTTGTAACCAAATTACTTTTCACATGCATATCAGAAATATGTTTCTTCAAATTGTTGATAGTTAAGTTTTGTCTTGGTGAGCTTTCAAAGTGTTCATTTCACAAAGTTCACGAAATTCAGGAAGTTCCGGATTTTTACATGGTTTGTTAATTTGAAAACTTTCTTCTTTACTTTGTATCGCAATTTCAAGTGAAATGCAATGTTTTTCAAGATTTGAGAATTTGTTTGAAAGTTCATCAAAAGCCTTTTTATCAACCATATTGTTTGTTTTGAAACACTTAATCTCGACTTCAGCTCATTCAGGACATTTATCGAGTCATGTTCACATCATGATCAGGTTTGTTTAAGTACTTTATTGAACAATAAATGGTACCTCATTACATGACACCTGTTCAATTTCTGGTCTGATATCTGCATCCACATCATGTGTAACAAGAGTCACTGAACGTGGCTTGTCAAGCTTATCTATTTCTGAGCCTCTGTATTTAGTGTCAACTGATCCATCATCTGATGCTTTACCCATCTCAACACTACAATCTCTTGATTGCATTTGACATTCATTCACCAAACATTCATTCACCTCTCGATTCTTGTATTCACATCTTGTCCGCATGAGTTCTTGAACAATTTGTTGCATCATTCTTTGTTGTCTCTGTTATTCTGTATTCAGCAACATCCGATCTTTCAATGATACATTACCCACTCATCACAACAATCTCTTAACGCACGGACACATCCACTTTTTCATCTTTCTGAGTAACTTCCTCAATATACTTCTCCACATTATGCACGAGATGAATAAGTGTCTCAATAAACATGCTAATTTCCATTCCAGTGTGTCTCTTGAAAGATATTTCAGTCAAGTCTTGATCATAATCTGATGAATATTCCCCTTGATGAATGGCTGAAATTGTTTGTGGATCACATGAAGTGCACCTGGAACAATCCTTTTGAACCTTTTCTTTATCAAATTGTTGTTCTAATTGTTCTAAGTTCAATAGTAATGTTCCCGTTAATGTGGATAAATCTTGATGGAAAAGGGCAATGCATGTTCGTTCCATAGTTGTAGATGTGAGTAACATGAGGTGTGAATGAAGTTGTCGATAAGGTTCAATGCAACTTTCCTTTCCTTTTGCAAGAGCATTCTGTAACCTTGACTGGTGCATTTCTCTCTCTTTAGATTCTAAACACGGAGATTTCACATCCTCATTGATTGATTCCATCATTTTTAACCGTTTAAGTACTTCCGAAATGACTGGGTCCGTACTTTAAGACATGATGTTATAATATACACGGGATTTTACAAGTCTATGATTTAAACCGAGAAATAGATTCTTTCGCGGGATTTTACTAAAATCAAGACCAAACCGTTAAGCAATGACCAATGGAACGTGTTAAGATGACTGATGGATTGTCACAATGATATAAAATTGTGTGTTAGGACTTAGGATTGCTTGTAGGATTAGCAGAGATGTTGTTTGGTTGAGATTTGGATTGGTTTATGCTCGTTTTTACGGAGAAATTTAGGTCTAAAAACATAAAAACCTCAATAACTTCGTTTCGAATGCGATTTAGGCCTCGAAGGTTGACCTGAGTGAACTTTAGTTGATTTGGCGTGCCATTCTCCTCGTTCTCATGGTCGTTTTAATGGGTAGAACGCTGAAAACGGAGTTACGGATCGAAAGTTATAGCCGTTTGAAGTTTTGTCGGGAAAAGTCAACAAGTCATTTGGACACAAGTCGCTAAAGCACCAAGTCGCTACAGCTCAAGTCAAGCTAAAGAGCAACTCGCTAAGGTCCAAGTCGATAACACCAAGTCGCTAACAATTTGCACTACAACTCGCTAACAATTTCGAAGAAAGTCCTAACCTAACCAAGTAAGCTAGCCGTAGTGGATAATGCACTAACTTGTACTATTTGTCGGCTTGTCTCAATAGACAAGTCGCTAGGACCAAGTCGCTACCAAAACAACTATAACTCGCTACCTTTTAGAAGCAAGTCGCAGCTCACGATGAATATCACCGGAGAACCAAGTCGCTACCAAGAAAAACTTCAAAAAACACACTTTTCATTCCAAAACAAGCTCAACCACAGTGATTCAAGCTTACCAAATCAAAACCCAAGCACATACAATGATCCTAAACACAAAAGTACACCCAAAATTCAAACTTTAAAACAAGAAATGAGCCAAATGATGCAAAAACCACTAAACTTATTCAAACTCAAAAACCATCTAAAAACCACTAGAAATCCAAGGATATGTAAGAGATGATCTAACCATGGCTCTTGATACCATTTGTAACATATTGGATTTCATAGACACATCATAACATATCAAATGGGTCGAATTGTTTAGAGGTTTTAGAGAGAGAAAGTGGGAGCCTTTCTAGAGAGAGAAAGTGAAATAGAAGGTTAGATTAAGATGAATGAAAGGTCCAACCCTCTACCTTGGGAGGGAGAGGGTATTTATAGTTACAAACTAAAAGTCCTCCTTCGGACTGTGGATCAGGCATACAGTGGGTAAAGACCCGTCCTTCCTCCACGGTGTTACACTAAACTAAACTACGCTACAAACTAACTAATAAACTGCTAAATAACGTAACTAATAACAAGTCTACGAGCTAAATTATGCTAGATAATATTTGGGGTGACCGACTCTTCACTTATGGAATTTCCAATTCCTAACATTCTTTAATACCAACAATATCTAAGAGAAAGTCGATAGATTATGTAAGGTTCCCAGTGAGAATGAAACAAATCCCTTTTAAGAGGAATTGAGTGGCTAGAAGGTTTAGTGATTACTCTCTGGGTCCATGACGTTTTTGTCTTCAATACCAGTGTCATCTTAGTGACAACCAGTAGCAGATGAATTGAACCCGGTTTCTGCCCTAAGGTTGATTATGGAGGGCTATTTCTTTTCACGCTTTCTTTACTTTTCTTTTTAATTCTTTAGCCCCTTCTTTCTTCTTTCTCACATTACTCCTTGATGAGTGTGTAAAAACTCATCATTTTGGGTCAAATCTGAACTGCAAAACATCTAAAAACACTCCGAAATGCATCAAAATACTGAAAATATCTCAAAATTGTGTTTTATATGTTTCAGATGCAAAATAATTGAAAACAAATGAAAAATGAACAAAGTTTTCATATTTGGCAGTTTCAGTCCCCCAACTTTCAAAAATGGCAAAACAAGTCCCCGGATTTTCAAAAAATGGAAAATATTATTTATGGCCCTTGGTTAATAAAGTTTTTCATTTATGGTCCTCATAATAATTTTTGGAAAATTACAGCTTTGGTCCCTGCAGTTTTGAATTATACACGTTTGGTCCCTAAATACATTGGGCCCAAAAAACCTTTATACCTTAATCCAAACCCAACCCATCTCAAATAAAACCCAAACCCGACCTCCCCTTTTTCCCTCCACCTTCCCTTTCACGCTTTCTCTTCAACCCGAACTCACACCACTCTCTCTTACCCAAAATCCCTTCACCCAAAACACTCAACCCTAATCCCTCTATTAACCGTACAAATCCCAAACCCACTCACTCATCCTCTCCTTCTCCCAAGATGTCCAAGTCATCAATCCTTAGCTACAAAGGACCCATCAATGGCTCAGATGAATTCCACATTGGTACCTACTTATTTAATGGTGAAGATTGGATGGAAGAAAGCACAAAATTGCCTTTGTTGGTTTTATCTCACTTTGAAGAAGCACACATCAAGAAGCCAAGACTTGAAGACCTTGTAGTATAAATAGGGTGATTGTAGCCATGATAAGGCACCCTAGTTTTAGTTTTATTTTAGTTTCTTTCTTTTAAAAACCCCTTGTTTTAGTTTTAAAATTAGTCTTTTATTTTCTTGTCATTTTTTTTTTCAAGTAATGAAATAGTTCCAGTTATCTTTATTTTGTCTATCAGTACTTAATTTTCAGTTGCTAATCTTAAATTGTTTTGAGTAGTTTTAGTAAAGGGGGTCATTCCAGTTGTCAAAACAATTCAAGTCAAGGTTTCCAATTAGTCAAATACCACTTTTTTTTACCCGTTTGACTTTCATGGTCAAGGTAGTCAAAAGTTCTTAGAGTAGAATTCAACCAGTTTAATTGTTACTCTATGTTAGTACGATTTGGAAGTTTTTCAAAACAAGAAAAGAGTGTTTGGTTTATATGGTTAAACTGGTCAAAGACCACTTTTCACCCGTTTGACTTGTTGGGTCAAGTCCCTTTTTACAAGTTAAGCAAGTTTAGAATGGTAGACTTCATTCACAAAGTTTTCTATAAGTTTTGATTAGCCAAGAAGATTTGTTTTTTTTAAGCGTTGTGACACTGCACTGAACAGCAGCTTAAGCTGCTGTTCTTAAGGCAATTTTATAAGCTGATTTGACACTAAAAACTTGCAAAGTTAACTTTTCCTCAGTCTTTACAAGCTCAACTTCTCCCTTGTCCATTTTAATTGAACCCCAGTTCAGCTTAGCTTGGTGCAAATTTGTGTTTAAAACTGTCCTGCACCAGCTTTAGTTCTGTTTCAGCAAATGAGCCCAAGCGGCATATTTGCGGCTTATTTTTTAAGCTGTCATAATGTTTTTAACCCTAAATTAGGTTTGTAGAATGTTTGCTACACTAACTTTGTTTGTTGAAGCTTATCTTTGTTATGGATCCCATTCTTGACTTCAAAATAAAACTCTAAGAGTCCCCTAAAGTGCTTTGCATTTCTTTTCCTGAGTCACTTTCATTCTTTCTTTTACTCATTAGCTTATTGGTGATTTAACTTAGCTTATTCCAGTTGTTAAATGCTAAATCAGTGTATTTAGATTAGTTTAGATAATTGTTAGCTTACTAGTGCTTATAAGTAGTCTACATCTTAATTTCCACTTTCCTTAGTTTTAGAAACCCTCTAGTTCATTCCTAAGAAGCCAAGCCTTTCCCATTTGTCTTTGCTTATTTGCGACTTATCTATGCACATCTCGGTTTATTTGTCACTACCTTTTGCTAACTACCATTTTCTCCAACGCTTTTGCCTATTTGATGCCAACAGTGGCTAAAGGGGTGTTTGTTTTGGTACTGTTTTAGGTCGGTGGGTATAAAATTGATTTACTGACTTATTGGGTACTTTTCAAAAGCCAAGTTTTTACAAAAGTTGTTGATTTTTATTGTGTCTTTAATCTCCAAAAAGAAAATTTGAAAAAAAAAATAATAATAATAATTTTGCAACAAAGGGAGAGGCAGGGGTCGAACCTGAGACCTCTCCCTTATTTTGGGATGATAGTGTGTACCTGGATACCAAAGCGCCCTTGGGTCTTTTCTTGTCACACTTTACAACTTCAAATCTCTTATATACATTTTGAGTTTTAGCATTTATAGCTTATTTGGCTTTTAGTTGCTTATTTCCAAAGCGTGCTCCTTTTTTAATTTTCCTAGGATCAGTAGCATTAAGAGTACTTTTTGTGATTTTTCCACATTTTTCTTAATTAGTTTAATATTTTTAATCATTTAATTAGTGTTAAATAGCTTTTAATTCGTAAAAATTAATTTAAAAGTCAAAAATACCGGTCTTTCTAAAATTATTTTTAGTCAATTAGAACGTAGGAAAATTGATTTCACACCCGTAGCACTTAAATTGCAAAACTTTTACGTTTATGGCTCGGGTGGTTGTCGTTTTTTTTACGTTTTTTTTAGTTTTTGCACCCTAGGACTTAGTGTAGCTTCGTTTTATCATTCCTTAGGCTTAGTGATAGTTTATTTTTAGTTTATTAGGGTTCCCTTGCCTTAATTACCTTCCCGTTAATTAATTTGTAGAAACGTAATTCAAATCAACAAATCATTAAACCAATTCAAGTTCAAATCACGAAGCTCAACGATTCCTTCCATTCACACCTCGTTGGGACACGACCCGGGGAAATCACTTTCCCGGTATCACTTTTATCACACCCGTGAGGTTTGGCACGTTGACCTTTTTCCTAAAGGGTTAATTTGTAGAATTTTACGGTTAATTTGATATATTGATATTGTGTTTGTTTTTCACTCACTTCTAGCGAATCAAATTTTGGCCCTTGCGGAGAGGTGTGTTGCGACAATATCGTGAAGTTTTTGCGATTAGGGACTTGAAGAACCTTCCTCGTGAAGTTATTGTTTTATAAAAATACAAAAATACAAAAATATTTTTCTTTTCTTTGTATATATATGTAAAGGATTAAAAATACAAAAAGATTTTCCTTGTTGTTTTAAATAATATAGAAGACACAATCAATATAACATTCTCAAGTGTTATCATTATAAGTTCGAACAAAGATTTAAAACTTGCATTTGTGTCGCTCGTGTTTTGGTTTACTTCTATCGGTTTAACAAACTGTGTGGAGGGTATAAGGCGGCGACATTAAATTGCGGTTGTAAAGAGGCGGGTTTTAATAAGCCGCGACCTAATAAGTCTCTCCGCTCCTTTGTACGTTTTACTTATAGAAGTGATCATTTCACGTGGGATTATTGGTTTAAGTTCACTGTGTTTTGCCTCGGTCTTGTTTTAATTGAAAGTGTTGTTTTGGAAGTGCATGCACTCGTTCTTCTAGATCATTGAGCCCTTTTAGTGATCTAGAGAAATTCCTAGAAGACGTTCTCATAGAGTCTGCCCGAATAGTCGAACCCGAGATTCGTACTATTCCAAACAACAATATGGTAGACGAACGAACTATGGCGGAAATGCTCCAGGAACCCACCGAAGGTTATGGAGATGCCATCGTTTTACCACCAATCAATTCTGATCACTTTGAATTGAAGACGCATTTGATCCAACTTGTGTCTACTAATCAATTCCATGGGTTTGATCGAGAAGACCCGTATGCACACATCCGTTGGTTTAACAAGTTGACTTCAACTATCAATTACAAGGATGTGCCACAAAAGTGATCAAACGATGCTATTTCGTTCTCACTTGAGGGGGCAGCCGGATTGGTGGAAAAAGAACCCCCTCGAACCATCGAAACTTTGGAAGATCTTGTTCAAAAGTTTGTCAATTATTTCTTTCCTCCATCAAAGACGACTAATCTTAAAAATGAAATTTCTGGATTTCGTCAAAATTTCGATGAAAACTTTGGAGGCATGGGAGAGATTCAAAGATCTCCTCAGGAAATGCCCCCATCATGAATTCACGGAGCTCAGCAAGTTAATATCTTTTATAATGGGTTGAACGGTAGCGATCAAGATTCTTTGAACGCAGCCGCCGGTGGCAATATCTTGAATCGTAAGCCTAAAGATGTGATTGAGATTTGCGAGAAAAAATCAAAAGTTCCTATTTCTTGCAACAAAGTCAATATTCCGAACACTCCTGCTTCTTCATCCGGTAACTCTTTCGAGTTAGCCGCTCCGTTAGCCGCTCTAACGGACGTCATCCGTTGTATGATGAAAGAGGTAAAGGAAATCAAAAGCGAAATTCATAAGCGGGAACCAATCAAAGCCGTAAACAAGGTGTGTGAAACTTGTAGTGGTCCACACACGTATTATGATTGTCAAGCCGATGCTTCTTTTACCAAGCTCCGTAGCTTCGTAAACCACAATCAATACCGACCACAAGCTGATCCTCACTACCGTGCACCTAGCGGTATGACACCACCTGTTTTCCTCCTGTGCAAAACCATGGCAATCAGAACCGTTTTGTTCCAAATCAAGGACAAAACTTCAATAACTCTCAAAATTTCAATCGGCAGAACAATTTCAACCAACCATATCAAGCTCCAATCAGCAAGTTATCAACAACCTTCTCAAGCTCCTCTACCAAATGACTTCATGAAAATTACTAAGTCAAGCATACGTTCAATGCAAACTCAGATCAATAACATGAGAGTTGAGCTAAAAAAGGAATTTGATACCACAATGTCTCCGCGATGATGAGTTGAAGAATATGATGAGCAGTTTCATGAACATGAATATGAACAAAGCTTCGTCATCTTATGGAGGACTCCCAAGCAATACAGTTCCTAATCCAAATGCCGAGTTGAAAGCCGTCACCACTTTCGTAGTGGTAAACGCACAATGGACCTTCGACTCCAATGCCTCCTCCACGGGAGCAATGAGTCAAGTTGCCAAGGATACAACGGACAAGGTGCATTTCTCAAGCCCACGGTACCACCACGTCCCACCTTCGGTAGTCAAGCTTTAAGTCCGAACCCGAAGTTCGAAGACAAATTCGAGCGGACATGACTTCGTCACGGCTCGAAAGTCTAGTCGACTTCCTTACCCATCAAGATTGCATGATGAGAAGCTCAAAGACAAAACCAAAGAGCAAATGGAAAAAATTTTCCAAATTTTCAATGAACTGCACTTTGATATAATCTTCGTTGATGCTCTCGTTCTAATGCCCAAATTTGCATCCACGCTCAAAGGCTTACTGAGCAACAAAGATAAGTTATCGGAGATGGCTAAAACCCCTCTCAATGAGCAATGCTCGGCGGTCCTTCTGAAGCTTCCCAAAAGCTTGAAGACCCGCGAGTTTTAATCCCGTGTGATTTCTTGGGGATGGTTCAATGCTCCGCCTTGGCCGATCTTGGCGCAGCATTAACCTCATGCCACTCTCAGTATGGAAGAAACTATCTCTTCCTAAACTTACATCCACTTGTATGACACTCGAGCTAGCGGATACCAAAACTCGTCCACTTGGGATAGCCAGGGGATGTAGGTGGTGAAGTAGGAAAGTTTCACTTTCCTACGACTTTGTTGTAGTAGACTTTGATCACGATCCTAGAGTTCCCCTTATCTTGGGGAGAGCTTTCTTGAGAACGAGCCGTGCTCTAATTGATGTATTTCTTTGAAGAGTTGACCATACGGGTTGACAACGAAGAACTCGCGTTTAATATCAACCAAAACTCCAAACCTCTATCCAAACAGGGTGTTGCCACAATTGATCAAAAATCTGAAAGAATCAATGCAACACTCTCAAATTTCACGGTTAAGAGGAGTCACCAAGCGTCTGAGCTAAAAGCTTTGAAAATCAACCCTGGTTCAAACACATGGTTTGAAAGTTGTACCAAGGAAGTCGAGAGTGTTCTTGATGATGATCTAGAATCGGAGACTTTATCGGAAGTGGTGGAAATTGCTAGCTCGAAGAGCACACCACTTGTCCCTCCGGATCAGTTTATCGTATTGAGTTTGTTAACTCTGTGAATGAAACCAAACTCTCTTGATTTCATCGGATTGGATGATGATGTTTGTGATCCAATGGGAGACATTCTTCCCAATGAAGAATTGCTCAAAAATGATCCATCATCTCCTAGTCTTATTATTTCCGACTCTTCCATCCATTCTCTCACTCCGGATGAGGAAGATGACAACTTTTGGAATGAAGTCGATGCCTTTCTTAGTGATGAGTCGATTCCAACAGGAATTGATAATACTTACTTTGATTAGGAGGGACATCGTTTTTGGAAAATCTGTTGGTTGAAGAACCGTTTCCAACCCTCCCTACGGAAATTCTGTGACAATCACCACACAAACTTCAAGACTAAGCTTAAAAATGTCAAAATGGCGATTTGCTTTTCTTGATGAGGAATGGACATGCATTCTCATGCACATCTTTATTCCATTCTTCACAGAGGGTGTGGTTGCTCTTTCCCTTTTCTCTTTCGGGAATGAGGACACCATCTTTGACCCGGTATCATCCTTTATAGTTTCTACTATTAACAATACCGCGGTTGTATCTCGTCGGTGTGGAACTTTCTGATGTTCATATGTTTATTAACACTGTGAGCGAAAGTCCGATCGAGATTGGTTTTCCACGTTGCTTCCCCAAGAACAAATGAATACAGGGTCGAGTCAAGCTAGCGACTCGGGAATCAAAAACAGTAGCACACTATATGGGTTTCACCCGTATTTCTGACTTCTTTCTATTTTCTACCACCCTAGTGTGGAATTGCCCATTTATTTGTATATAAAAAATTCAAATGGCGTAGTATTTCCCTTTACGTTCTATGTTTCGGCATAACCGCCGGTACTTTGAATATTGAGGGCAATATTCATTTCTAGTGTAGGGGGAATTCTCACGAATTTTATCATGTAATTATACCACCCTATTCCCCCATTTTTGGCCAATTTTTTTTTTGGAGTAAGTGTTTTGCACTTACGACTTCTACGATTATCAATCCGCCATGTCTAATAAACAAAGGATTGGCTAATCCAGGAGCAAGCGGCTCTTGGTAAAGATATCTCAAATCCGTTGACGGCTTGCAATTTGCCCAAATTGTATGGTGTTCAGCTCACCATATCTTTAATTAGTAAAGAGTTGGCTAGCCCGCAAGTTTATGGCTTGTGGTAAAGGCGGTTGGAAAACCATAATTGGTAATCGACTCACCAAAGATATTTTATCTAAGAGTTGGCTAGTCCGAAGCAAGCGGCTTCGGTAAGAACAAATCAAACCCGTTGAAAATTTGGTGATTTGCTCAAAATCATATGGTTATCAATGTACCATGGTTCTTACTCGAACTAAAACATTTGGCTACTCCAGAAGTAATGGCTTTTGGTAAAGAGATTCAAATCCATTAAGTTTTCTCAAAAGATTGCTAGGAACTAGCAATGGTTGATGTGGGGATTGATGAGTGTGTAAAACTCTCATCATTTTAGGTCAAATCTAAAGCTGCAAAACATCTAAAAACACTCCGAAATATCAAAATACAGAAAATATCTCAAAATTGTGTTTTATATGTTTTAGGATGCAAAATAATTGAAAACAAATGAAAACGAACAAAGTTTGCATATTTGGCGATTTAAGTCCCCCAACTTTCAAAAAATGGCAAAACAAGTCCCCGGGATTTTCAAAAAATGGAAAATATTATTTATGGCCCTTGGTTAATAAAGTTTGTCATTTATGGTCCTCATAATAAATTTTGGAAAATTACGGCTTTGGTCCTAGGTTTGAATTATACACGTTTGGTCCTTAAATACACATTGGGCCCAAAACCTTTATACCTTAATCAAACCCAACCATCTCAAATAAAACCCAAACCGACCTCCCTTTTCCCCTCCACCTTCCCCTTTCACGCTTTCTCTTCAACCCAGAACTCACACCACTCTCTCTATTACCCAAAATCCCTTCACCCAAAACACTCAACCCTAATCCCCTCTATTAACCAGTTACCCCCAAATCCCAAACCCACTCACTCATCCTCTCCTTCTCCCAAGATGTCCAAGTCATCAATCCTTAGCTACAAAGGACCCCCAATGGCTCGGATGAATTCCACATTGGTACCTACTTATTTAATGGTGAAGATTGGATGGAAGAAAGCACAAAATTGCCTTTGTTGGTTTTTATCTCACTGAAGAAGCACACATCAAGAAGCCAAGACTTGAAGACCTTGTAGTATAAATAGGACTGATTGTAGCCATGATAAGGCACCCTAGTTTTAGTTTTATTTTAGTTTCTTTCTTTTAAAAAACCCCTTGTTTTAGTTTTAAAATTAGTCTTTTTATTTTCTTGTAATCTGTTTTTTTTCAAGTAATGAAATAGTTCCAGTTATCTTTATTTTGTCTATCAGTACTTAATTTTCAGTTGCTAATCTTAAATTGTTTTGAGTAGTTTTAGTAAAGGGGGTCATTCCAGTTGTCAAAACAATTCAAGTCAAGGTTTCCAATTAGTCAAATACCACTTTTTTTTTACCCGTTTGACTTTCATGGTCAAGGTAGTCAAAAGTTCTTAGAGTAGAATTCAACCAGTTTAATTGTTACTCTATGTTAGTACGATTTGGAAGTTTTTCAAAACAAGAAAAGAGTGTTTGGTTTATATGGTTAAAGCGGTCAACCACTTTTCATTTGACTTGTTGGGTCAAGTCCCTTTTTACAAGTTAAGCAAGTTTAGAATGGTAGACTTCATTCACAAAGTTTTCTATAAGTTTTGATTAGCCAAGAAGATTTGTTTTTTAGCGTTGTGACCTTTGCCTGAGCAATGGCAAAATTTACATTGTTCTTAAGCCAATTTATAAAGTGATTTGATACTAAAACTTGCAAAGTTAATTTTTCCTCAGTCTTTACAAGCTCAACTTCTCCCTTGTCCATTTTAATTGAACCTCGGTTAAACAGCTTGGTGCAAATTTGTGTTTAAAGCGTCACGCACCGGCTTTAGTTTTGTTTAAACAAATGAGCCCAAAGCGGCATATTTGCGGACTTATTTTTAAGCTGTCATAATGCTTTTTTAACCCACTAAATTCAGTTTGTAGAATGTTTGCTACACTAACTTTGTTTGTTGAAGCTTATCTTTGTTGTGGATCCCATTCTTGACTTCAAAATAAGCTCTAAACGAGTCCCCAAAATTTTACATTTGCACTTCTTTTCCACGTTACTTTCATTCTTTCTTTTACTCATTAGCTTATTGGTGATTTAACTTAGCTTATTCGGTTGTTAAATGCTAAATCGATGTATTTAGATTAGTTTAGATAATTGTTAGCTTACTAGTGCTTATAAGTAGTCTACATCTTAATTTCCACTTTCCTTAGTTTTAGAAACCCTCTAGTTCATTCCTAAGAAGCCAACTGCTTTCCCATTTGTCTTTGCTTATTTGCGACTTATCTATGCACATCTCAGTTTATTTGTCACTACCTTTTGCTTAACTACCATTTTCTCCAAGCCTTTTTGCCTATTTGATGCCAGCAGTGGCTAAAGGGGTGTTTGTTTTGGTACTGTTTTGGATCGGTGGGTATAAGGTGATTTACTTGACTTATTGGGTACTTTTCAAAAGCCAAGTTTTTACAAAAGTTGTTGATTTTTATTGTGTCTTTAATCTCCAAAAGAAAATTTGAAAAAATAATAATAATAATAATTTTGCAAAAGGGAGGGGGTGAACACAGGACCTCTCCCTTATGTTGGGATGATAGTGTGCACGGATACCAAAGCGCCCTTGGGTCTTTTCTTGTCACACTTTACAACTTCAAATCTCTTATATACATTTTGATTTTAGCATTTATAGCTTATTTGGCTTTTTAGTTGCTTATTTCCAAAAGCGGTGTACTCCTTTTTAATTTTCCTAGGATCATTAGCATTAAGAGTACTTTCGTGATTTTTCCATTTTCTTAATTAGTTTAATATTTTTAATCATTTAATTAGTGTTAAATAGCTTTTAATCGTAAAATTAATTTAAAGTCAAAAAAAATACCCGATTTTTTTGAAATTATTTTAGTCAATTAGAACGTAGGAAAATTGATTTCACACCCGTAGCACTTAAATTGCAAAACTTTTACGTTTATGGCTCGGTGGTTGTGCGTTTTTACGTTTTTTTAGTTTTTGCACCCTAGGACTTAGTGTAGCTTCGTTTTATCATTCCTTAGGCTTAGTGATAGTTTATTTTTTAGTTTATTAGGGTTCCTTGCCTTAATTACCTTCCCGTTAATTAATTTGTAGAAACGTAATTCAAATCAACAAATCATTAAACCAATTCAAGTTCAAATCACGAAGCTCAACGATTCCTTCCATTCACACCTCGTTGGGACCGCGACCAGAAATCACTTTCGGTATCACTTTTATCACACCCGTGAGGTTTGAGCGTTGACCTTTTTCCTAAAGGGTTAATTTGTCGAATTTTACGATTAATTTGATATATTGATATTGTGTTTGTTTTTCACCACTCACTTCACAACGAATCACTCCTTTTTTCCAATCATACATAAGGACTTCTAGTTCTAAACTATTGGTGATGTCCTTGGGTAGATCCCTCCGGCTCTGGCGGATCATAGGACGAATATTCCTATCCTTAGTCACCTTATAACTCCATGACTGTCCCATGTTGCCATAAAACCATTTTTCTTGAAAATCTCTTAGAGTGTTTATGATTGAAAACATGTTTGAAACACTCCGAGAGTTTTATATTTTCAGAAACACTCTCCCTTCACATGTGCTTATAAGTTTTGACATAAATCTGCACAATGAGGGTAGAGTTAAGCACTTTTGAATTGATCGGCTCATGATAAACAATTCCTCACGAGACATGGTTACGTAGCTGTGTTAAAGAGTTCCATTGTCGATTTTAGGTGACAACTAGGTCCAATAACTACCTTGAAGTTGTAAACTCTTCTTGAAAAGAAGGTTAGACCCATGAAAGTGCATGTCTATCACGAGTTTCTCGAAATGGTACATTCTGACTTTGATTCCTCGTCAATTCAATGGTTTCGTCTAAGTCGAGCTCTTTTGAGATTCAAACAACGATCATTAAACTTTTTGATCACATTTTAATCACGTCTTCTCCCCCTCAAGAATAGCATATTCGTGATATTTTTGATATCAACGGATTAAACAACGTTTTTAGAATCTTTTGAGGAGACAAACGGATTTGATTTAAGCATGAATTTGGAGCATTTTGGTTTTATACTCCCCCTTTAATAAAGCATAATCAATTAAAGGATTTTAGAGGGAGTTATCTTGAGCACAAAATATTTTGAAAGATTTTAAAAATATTTTTGAACAATCTTGAAAAAGGTGCTCAAGATGATGATGATTTCTCACCGATTTAAATGTAATGCAGATAGTACACTAGATTTTTTCTTTAAAAGCACGAGTTTTGATCTGAAAGAATCAAAAGTCATCATTTTAGTCGGGTTTCGTCTTGAAGTATCTGAAAGCCATTTTTGAAGAAATTTTGAGGAACGACATGTTTTAGAAAACATTTAAATAACTCTCGCTCAAGCATCTGTACATGTCCGTATCATTGTTGAATGAAATTTCTAGAAGCGTTATAGAATATCAATTATCAGAGACATGTCGGTGAAGAATATTTTTGGATTTTATAATTTTATATTGTTTTTGTATTTTTTGAAAGATTTTATATTTTTTATATTTTGCTTTTGTTGGTTTTTCAAATTTTGTATTTGGTTTTCAAAAATATTTCTGTGAAGCTTTTGGAAAATCATTTTCAAGAAGATTGAGAAGATGTTCTAACTCGAGGGGGTTAGGCTTCGTATTCCAATTCGTCGAACTAAATCGTTAAACCTTTCTTTTGGAAGGGCTTTAGTAAATAGATCGTGAGTTGGTATCTGTCTTCACGAAGAATAATTCAATGACTACTTCTTCAGCGTGCTCTTTGATGAAGTGGTAGCGGACGATATGCTTAGTCTTTGAGTGATGAGCGGATTGCATGATATGGCTATGGCACTTTTTGAGTCACAATACATAGGTATTTTATCGAAAGTAAAGCCATAATCTGTGAGTTGTGTTCTCATCCATAGAACTTGAGCACAACACGCGGATAGAGACACATACTCAACCGGTGGTTGAAAGTCAGTGCAATCTTGTTTCTTTGAACCGGTGACTAACTTTTCACCCAAAATTATGCTCCTCTGATGTACTTTTTTTGTAATTTGATCACTGCGTGGTCCGCATCTGAAAAGGCAATTAGATCAAATCCGGATTCCTTTAGATACCAAAGTCCCATGTGAATGGATGTCTTCAGTGTAGAAAGATCCTTTTAACCTCTTTGAGGTGCGATTTGGTAGGCTTTGCCTAAAACCGTGCTAATAAACAAGCGACAAAATGAATATCAGATTGACTAGCGATGAGGTACATGAGAGAACCAATCATGCTCGATATTTCTTGGATCAATAGGTTTCCCAAATAAATCGGCCAATTTTTGGTGAAGTTACCATTGGTGTTCCGGCCGAATCACAATTATCCATACCATGATTTTTCAAAATCTCGGTTGTGTATTTAGCTTGATTAATAAAAATTCCACGTGGGATTGATGTATTTGTAAACCAAGAAAAAACTTTAGTTCCCCCATCATGGACACTTCAAATTTTCTTTTCATGAGATTTTCAAAATGTTTTGAAAGATTCAGATTAGTGGACCCAAAGATGATGTCGTCCATAAATCCAACAATCAAGATGTCATTTTGCATTTTTGTGTAAACAAGGTAGGATCAATTGTTCCTTTGGTGAAATTGTTTAGGATAAGGAAAAGGCGATTCGTCATATCACGCTCTCGACTTGTTTCAAACCATAGATTGCCTTTTTGAGTTTGTAGATGTCGTCTGGATGTTCCATGTCTATGAAGGCTTACGGTGACTCACGTACACTTCTTCTTTGAGTTCCATTCAAGACGCGGTCTTAATGTCCATCGATAAACCGTGATGTTTTTGTGAGTGCATAGGCTAAGAATATCGGTGCTTCAAGTCTAGCTACCGGCACGAATGACTCTTCAAAGTATATCCTTCTTCATGCGTATCCTTTGGCCACGAGGCGAGCTTTGTTTCGAATTACGGTCATTTCTTCATCCCTTTTGTTCCATAACCATTTGAGATCAATAGCTTGAATGTCAATTGGTCTTGGAACCATATCCCAAGAGTGATGTAGATGGTATTGGAGAAGTTCCTCTGCCTTTGCTTCTATCCATGAGGGTTGACATTGCCTCAGAATGTTCTTTGGCTATGTATTGCTAATTGAGCAAAGGTAAATGCATAAGTCGCAATCGGTGGCAAGTTGGCGTCTCGTCTGCGAATTGGCCGTGAAGGTTCACCAATAACTTGTTCAATTGGATGGTTTGTCCACCGGAGTAGAAGGATACCATTGGTTAAGCGTATGCGAGTTAGATGGTTCGTAAGCAGAAGATGGTGATTTTGTAGTAAGCGGGTTTTCAAATAAGTCTTCATCTAACGTTGCATCGTTCTGATTTTGTGAAGGTTCTTCTTGAAATGATATGTGTTGGTTTTGCTCATCAAGCTGCTGGTAAAGCTGTTTGAATAGGATTTGCGAAGTCGATATAGATGACGTTGATGGAGTTGGTGCATTGGTTTCGACCGTGGTAGATGCATCTTGTGTTGGTGGTGGTGGATGATTTTGAGGTCTTGTGGCGAAATGATGGTTTGATGCATTTGTCGAAGCTCCACGATAGTATTCATCGAACATTAACTCGAAGATATTCTCCCATTCTTGTTCATGAGGTGTGTCAACAAAAGTTGATGGAGCACTTTGTTGTATGAGTCTTGGTGATGTGTCCGAGAAGTCTGGCGGTTTGGTGCGGGTGCTAACTGTTTTGATTAGAAGCCATCGGATTAAGCCTGAGTTCTAGGCGAGTCTCAACCATGTGAAAGTTCGTCAAAATTCACATTCATCGTCTCCATGATCCTCCTAGTTCTCTGTTATACACCACTGAATGCCCTCGAGTTATCTAAATATCCAATGAAGATTCCAATATCACCTTTAGCTTCAGTTTCCTAGATCTTCTGTCATTAGTAGGATAGCAGGCCCAAACCATTGAAGGTAAGAGATATCGGGTTTCTGTTGTTCACTAGCTCATATGGGGTTTTATTGAATCTTGGGTGGATTAGGGATGGGTTACGAGTGAAACAAGCGTTGGCAACGACGCCATATAGAAATAACGGTGCACTAGAATAGATTAGCATTGTGCGAGCGGCTTCCACAAGAGTTCGATTTCTTCTTTCAACTACCCCATTCTGCATTGGAGTTCTAACAAGCGTGTTGATGAGTGATTCCAACATCTTCAAAATAAGCTCTTAACTCATGATTAGTAAATTTTGTGCCATTGTTTGTTCTTACTACCCTTCTTTGGAGCTTGAAGAAGTACTTGAATAAGCTTGAAGGTGATGATGATGCACGGTGCTTCATCTTTTGATCTCGAAACTTAACCCATGTATATCTTGAATATTCATCGCGATAACAAGAATATACTTTTCCCCATCAATGCTTTCAACTCTCATTGGGCCACATAAGTCCATGTGCAACATATACAACTTTGCTTCCAAACTAGGTACGGGTTTGGGTTTATATGATGCTCTTTTTCTTTTTCCTTGTTAGCATGATGGACATAAGTGATCCTTGGTGTATTTGAACTTTGGAAGTCCGTTGGCGATGTTGTCTTTGGCAAGTTTGTTGATACTGTCGAAATTAAGATGGGATAATCTTCTATGCCACAACGGGACTTTGTTCCAAATGCTCGTGTCATAAGACATATGGGTGATGAAGAGGCCATTTGGTTTATGTCGATAGCATACAAGTTTGTATCACGATTCCGGTCAAAGAGATTAGTGTCATCAAGTTTCTATGAAGCAAGCATTTTTACTAAAAGCAACCTCTAAATCGCATCACGAAGCGCCGGTGAAAACAAATTGTGTCCCAACCCTTCGACATAGTAAATCCGAGTGATCAAATAATTTCCAAAAGGTAGATCTCCATAACCCATGATAGCGGCTACATGATCATTTCCAAAGCGTCGGTTCCCATGAATTTCGGATGAAATTGATCGTGACTTGATTCGGTCATGTGCTTGGAGCAACCAGTCGGCGATCAAAGACATATTTCGATAACTTGCCAAATACAAAAGAATATATTTTTGGAAACCGTTTTGATTTTGGTTCCTTTGGGTTAGAGGTAAAATCGATCACACATAGAAGTGTTCAAGCGGGTATCTTGATTTATCGCTCATTCTACCATTCTAGAGTGTGAAAATTCTACCCGTTGGTTTCCAAATATCATCCCTATAGTAAAGACTATGCTTCCTAACAGTAGTGTAAGACCTAAATCTTGCAACTAGGCGTCTTATTGGCTTAGCACAAGTTCTTTTGGAGCGTTCTTACGATCGGGCTTAACATTCTCATTCATAGAAACACAATCATCATGAACATTAATTAAAGATTTCTTGCAAGTTACACAAAGAAATTCAACACATTCATTAAACATAGCAAGTTTCTTAGGTTCATTACATTCAGATGAAATGTCTTTCTTATTACAAAGTAGTAAATTCCTAGGGTGTTCTTCTACTTTCTTCTCTTTATTCAAGCTACTACTTAGAAGCGTGAGACTCTATTATTCCTTGTATTGCTCTTAGCTTTGCTTTGCTCCTAGAGGTGCTTTCTAGTTCTGTAGAAGGTAAGGCACACGCATTAGGATTCACATTTTTATCAAGAGAAGTGGTTTCGAATTTCCTAGTCTCTTCAGAGTGCTTTTCTAAACTTATGTCGTTTGTTCCATATGGTTTAGATGTGGAGGCAGACGCATTAGTGGTACTCATCTTAAAAAGGCCAGGTGCTAAAACTTTTGGTTTCTCGATAACCGCTTTTTCATTTTCAACAATCTTTTCTTTTAGCTTAGGCAAGAAGCAGGGTTCGATGGTTGGTTTGACAAATCATTTTTTCTCGTTGACTTTTTGAAGGAGAGAAATAGACATTTTTGGTTTAAAAACTTGTTTTGGAATATTTGCCTTCTCCTCAGTCAATGGTTTCGCAATCTTAGTATCCACTGACCTTTATTTTTTGGCGTGATCAATTTGAGCCCTCAAAAAATCATTTTTCACTGGGTGATTCATATTTTTGACCTCCGCAATTATTTCAAAACAAGAAAATGTCTCATATTTTTGACCTCCGCAATTATTTCAAAATATGAAAAAGCTCTTGAAAACTTGAAAAAGAAAATGTCTCATATTTTAAACAACAGTTGAAACAGGTGTGATGGAAAACTTTGACTTTTCTTTTGTGAAACAAAATAATTCTGAGAAAATTTTGTTCCATTTGTTTATAATCAATTGGTTTTAGATCCGGGTTATTTTGTTTGCATTTTGATCTACTCTCATAAGATAGTTCTAATGTTTCAAGAGAATCACGAACAATTATGGGTTCATGCAAAGCTTTTCCATTGTTCAAAACATTATGTTCTTTAAAGCTTTCTTGAGGAAACAGGGAGGTTTGTTACCAAGAGCCATTTTTGAGTGGTATGAAAATCACGGTTTGTTTGATTTATTAGCATATTGGTTGATTTGTTTGAAATGACCCATTGTAACAAGCAAATTTTCTAATTTTTATTTTTCATTTTTATCAAGAATTTCATCAAGAAAGAGAATCTTCGTTTTGAAAATCGACAATCAACTGTTTCTTCTCTTTTTCAAGATCGAGAATCGTTGCTTTTTATTTAGAAAGTTGGTCTTTTAGATCAGAAATTTCCTTGTTTAAAGATTTTATTTTCAAGTTCAAATTCACATCAAGTGTGTCATACTTGATTTGCAACATTTTTCTCTTAAAAAGAATTTCGATAACCAATTCTAATTGACTCTTTGTTTTTGTGAAATTCAAAAGCTTTTTCATTCTCCTTGTACCTCTCAAGCTTAGTAGTCAATTTATCATTCGCGGACTTAACATCGCGATTGACCTTTTTAACTTTCTCAATTTCAATGCCACAATTATTGATTAATGTTTCAAATAAGGCGTGTTTCCTCATCGGTCTCGATTATTTTGTGCCACGGCCCTCGGTAGGATCCACATCCGGAGTTTGAGTTAGTATTGCTACAACCGGATTGTTCGGTATGTATCATAAGTAGGTGCTGGTGTCACGAGAATCTTTGTTCGTCATGAGTGAACACATCAAATATGACATTGTTATAGCATGGATCAATGATTGGTACCTCGGATCTTGCATTCACGTCATAAGCAGGGGTCGTCGAGTCGAGTGTTGTACTTAGCTTCCTGAAGATTTGCCATGAAGATGCAGTTCGCATTGATTTCCTCTAGGTCTACCAATTCATCCATAATAGCAAAAAAGTCATGTTCCTCAGCACTTAGCTACAACCCAGCCGACTTGCCTAATAGCATAGCTTTACGATACATACTTCTTTTTCGGCTTAGAAGGACAATTCCTTGCCATGTGACCCCTCCTTGGCGGTTGTAACCGTAACGGATTAGCACGATTCACATTTCCATAATTCCCATTTGGGTACAGCCAACATTACCATTCGATTACCCTTTTCTATTCCCAACATTCGCCCCATCGATTTCCAACATTACATTGACCATTACCACGATACGGAACCGCTGATTACCCATGTGAAATTGATTATCCTGTTGGTTCCCAATAACTCCAACCATTTGTCCTTGATGACCCATATTCAAACCGGTACGTGCAATTTGCACATTGCGAGTGTTTGATGAAATCCTCGTTGTTGTTGTTAGGTGGTGTGGAATAGCGTCCAAGATAACAGTCAAATAAACAAATGCATTTGACAAAGCCTCTTCTTGTTCAGTTTCAAGATCAGTGATTCTGATGCAGGTTTTATTGACCAGGTCTTAATATTTATAGTGTCTTGCTATACCTATGGTCTACCCTAATGCACTAACTTCGTGTGCCGATTAGTGTGTAGTGTAGTAAATGGTAAGCGAATTAGATCCCAAGAGCTATGTGTGTTGGATTATTACTAAGTGCGGTGTCCGCGAATAATAATTGTTTTGATAGAGATTTAATTAATTAAACTACTAATCTGGAATAAAAGCAAGTAAATGGGAAAGGAGAGATCAATATAGGAATAGTGGTGCTAACCTAGTCAATCCTCCTAGCTAGTTATGTCTATGTCTACCTACTTCCAATTACTTGAGGTGGGGTCAAATTCAGGAGGGCAACATTTGGTTAATTAAGCCCTAACCTATCAGCAAAGATGCCACCATAGGAGAAATCAGGCGCACCGTCATAAATCCTGTTGTTCCTGGTCCCCTAAGCTAAGTCATTAAGTACCGCTTCTACGCTAGATTCTAAATAGTGAGTGCCCGATCGTTAGGAACTTAGACACTACACCCCCAATTCTTAAGTTCATCCAAGCGATGGTGATCGATTGGTCAAATCGCACAAGTAGAAAGTGGTCGGTTGGTCATATCTTACCCTTCCCGTCTCGGTCCGGCTCACCTAGGGTCGATTGGTCATATCTCCTAGAAATTGGCCTCTACGCCATTCAAAACTACAAAACCAAGGGTGACTACCAAAGAACTATGCATGCATACACTTAGAAATAATTATGCGAAGTAAAGGTAGCATAAAAAACAATTAAGGAATCATAACTAGGCTAGCACCAAGGGTGCTTAGCCGCTCATATTAATCATGCAAATCAATTCAATATTCAAATGTACGAAATACATGAATCGAAAGTAAAAGAAATATAAAAGCTAAAGCTTATGTAATGGAGTGACTTCTCCTTGAAATAGCTATGTACGCTCCTATACACCTTGAGCTTTCCACATTCTCGAGAGTTGTGTGTGTGGAATGGGATGATTAGAAATCTTTGGAATTAGTGGGGTATTTATAGGCCGAGTCCGGATTTACTGCGTAACTAATATAGGAGTTCGCCATAACCTTCTATTCCCGTCGTAAATGCACTAGATCACGCTGGTTAGGTAACCTAATAAGTGGTTACGCGTAGTCTTCAATAAACATGGTTACGTCGTAAGTGATCGCGATGGTTATGGCGTAAGTATTAGCGGCGCGGATCCTCATTTGACCTAATGTACTTACGTCGTAACCTTTGGGAAGAGTTACGCCGTAACCTCTTGATAAGTTGGTATTACGAGTCACATAATAGTTACGGTGTAATGTGAGAGAGAGTTATCTTTGTAACTTCTTCAAAATAAGCATCTTGTGATAAATCTTTAGTAATGTTTCCATTTCATCTCTTTAGCTCAATGCTCGTAATTTGCCTGAAAGTAAAAACAATGGAAAACAAGCGTAAATCCATATAAATGATATAAATACTTGAGCATTATCGGAAATTGACACTAAATATTAGGGACTATTTGATGTTATCGATTCCTTGTTCTGGTATTGTGGATCTTGTTGTTGTTGAATGGCTTGTTGTTGGTGGATAGAATTGTTGTTGAGGGATAGGTTTGTGGTTGTGGAATGTAGTATTGCAAGTTGTTGTTAGTGGAAGATGATGAAGCTTGTTGTTGTGAGTTCACCTGGTTGGAGTCTTTGCAATTAGTGCCAAGGGATCATGATTCTTTTCCAATCTTTCTTTCCTAACTTCATTGACTTCAAATTGGTTTTGTTTCGAAAATTGTTGAGTTGATCAAAGTTCACTTGATGTAAGTCCTTTGTTTGGTTGACAATAGTGACATATCGTCCCCATTCTTAAAGATTGTTGAGAACTTTGATGTTACTCACGATAGTTACAGGTGCCAACTTGTTTCTAATAAGCTCATTCATCAAAGTGCAAAACCTTCCATAGTAGGATTCAATGGATTCTCACAGGTTGATGTAAACTTCTCCATTCGGAGTTAGCGGCTTGTTCTCCATGTCTTGTTGACCAATTTACGTTTCCATAACATAGCCGTCTAACACGTTTCCACATATCGTAGCGGTTTCCACGGTACTCTCGGCAACAAAGATGTCTCTTGGTAAACCCGGTTGGACAATGTGTATTGCCATGTCATCCTGCTTCAACTTTGTTTGTTGGGAATAATCATACCCCGATAGTTGTGGAAGACAACGCTGGATTGCACTACGGATGGGGAAACGTTATTACCTTCTTGGCACATTATTACCACTGCTATTAGATAATTGTTAAGTTAACGTGTTTAGATAAGTATAGAAAAGATCTTGTGTATATTCTATATTGTTAGCTTTATACTTATCTTGTAAATGACTCCTTGTACTATAAAAGGAGGTCCTAGGTCATTGTCTTAGGTACTAACGTGTGCGTATCATTCATATAAGCTTCAAGGTGTAACCCTAGTGATTAGCAAGATCACTCGTATTATTATTTCTTAATAATATTGGAGCTTAGCTTTGTGTTAAATTGTTTGCACTTACAATACATCATCTAATCCGTCTTCTAAGTATTACTAAGTATATTCCGCTTACTTATTAATATAACTCAAAGTATCACTGACACAAGGCGTGTGTCCAGATCCATCAAGTTATGATCCAAGGAATAAGCTTAACCTACTCACTCAAATCAATAGAGATGGAAAACAACCAGTCAAACTCTGCTCCCAGGTTATGATATTTTGATTGAGCAATACTTTCTTATTCAAGATTATGCTCTATGGGAAATTATTTTAAATGCTAATTCCTTCAAGACTCAGAATAAGACTGAGACAGTTGGTGGCAAAGAAGTTGTAACATCAACTTGCACGAAACTAATGATGAAAGAGCAAAGAAGAAGAATGACACGAAGGCGGAAGTTTGTTGCTAATGACTCTTCCTAGATATCAGATCATTGCCTTCAGCAAATTCCAGACAGCAAAAGAACTATTTGAAGAGATTTGCTCAATGTTTGGTGGCAATGATGCTACAAAGAAGACTCAAAAGACATTGTTGAAGCAAAGCTATGAAAACTTCTCTGCTTCAAGCAATGATTCTCTTGAACATCTTCACCAAACTCCGAAGATTGTCACTGGCCGACCGTGTTTGGAATTGAGGTAGATAAGGAAGACCTCAATCTGAAGTTTCTAAGAAGTTTGGTTATGAGTTTCATACTAATGTTGGTTTGGGAAAACAAATCAGATATTGAAACCATGAAGCTCAATGATCGTTATAACAACTTCAAACTCATTGAACAAAGGTTGAAGAAGGCAGGGAAACTTGGTACAAGCTCTAGTAGCTTGGCATTGTTGTCAACCTCTTTTGACGGTGATAATTACGATCTTGCGACATTGATGATGATTTTGCCCCCTTGGTTCTACAATTTCCGGTGGTAATGCTTGTGTTACCCGCTGCGGTTCAAAGAAGAAGGTTGCTGGTATTGGAGATCCTACCTTTTATGCTTTTATCTTCACTCAAGTTAATGGCTCTATATTAACTCATAAAGACATAGAGCAAATTGATGAAGATGACTTGGAGGAGATGGACATAAAATGGCAGATAGCTCTTCTTTGCATGAGGGCTAGGAAATTCTACAAGAAGGCGGCAAGCCAATTCACATCAATGGTGGTGAAACTCAGGGGTTTGATAAAAAGAAAGTAGAGTGTTTCAACTGTCATAACTTGGGACATTTTGCTAGAGAATGCGAAAGACCAAGGAAGCGGGACAACAGTCAACTTGGTACAAGAAAAAGAAAGAACCAACTGTGGAGGAACCAAAGGCAATGTTGGCTATTGATGGTGTTAGCTATGATTGGAGTTTCATGGTTGATGAACAAGAGGAACAAGCTTCGGATGGTGCCTTTATTGCTCTGAGAACATGCTCTCATGGCTTTCTCTCAAGTGAGGTACAAAATTTTGAAAGTTGTTCTAAAACATGTAGAGCGCTAAACAATGTGAAAGGCTTAATGATCTATATGCTAATGAAAGAACAGTTGTATCTTTGCTAATTATCTTGTGTCAAGTCTTAGGAGAGGCATAGGCGTATTAAAAACAACTAGAGCATTATAGAGAAAATGAGTCAAAATATAATGATGATATGATTATTCTTAGGAGAGAAATAGATCATAAAATAGTAGTGAATGAGGCATTGAAAGAAGAGTTTGAAAAGCTTAACAAGATAAATGAGAATGTCAATCTGTCAGTTGACACAGTGTATCATCAGTCAAAGTCAATTGATAAGATTTGGAATGCTCAAATTATTAGTAAAGTTAAGTCTGGTATGGGTTATAATACAACTCTTCCACCATTAAGAGGTGTTCCATCACCTCGGGCATAGATTTAGCTTATCTGAGGCTTAGAAGAGTTTGGGATCTTAAGCGTGAATATGGTCCTCTTAAGAACACATTTGTGAAAATGAGGAAGGTTAAGCAAGAAACTAATGTTTTTGAAAGTGCTAGTGACTCATCTGTTGTTGATGAGAATGTTAAGAAGAATGTAGAGGCTTCTATCCCAAAAGTTGTTAATCTTGTCACGAGGAACCTAGGAAACCAGGTTAATAAACCTAGATCACCTGTAAGGTATCTTTGAGATGTATAGAAACAAGCCATCGGCTCCTAGGGTAACCGAGAGGAGTTGGAATCATGTTAAATCTCAACAACCAGGTAGTGATTTTGTGATGTACAACAAAGCATGTTATATCTGTGATAGCTTTTATCATTTACATGCTAACTGTGACTATCATTTTGGGAGAAGGGAAGTTCACGGGAACAAAAGGGTGGAGTCTAACAAGTTTCAAAACAATTTACACCCTAATTCTCACAAAGACAAAATGATCCCAAGAGCGTTCAATTAAGAAGTGGTCTTAAAACTTTTGCCCTTGCAAAAGCTTATTAACTGCTCCTCTAAATCACATTTCAAGTGCAAAACCCAAAGCATGCTTTTGCAAGATCTGCACAAAATTAAAGGTCTTTATAATAAAAGGGTTCAATCTAACCAATAGTGGGTACCAAAATAAAGCCGCTGATTACTACTTGCTCAATCAAGTTCCCAACTGCAAGGGTTGTAAACAAGACCGGGGGACACATGGGAAATCTTTGTGAAGGCCTCAAAGACGTTGGGAATAGAAACCTAAAGGAATAATCTCATCAACCAATCCCAATGGTGTATCAATGACCTTTGATAGATACAACTATATTGATACACGAGGCAGATCCAAGTCAATCATGGCTTAGGTCTCCAAAGGAAACTAACCCATTTCTTATATGTGCAGGAACATCCAAGGACAAAAAGGTCAGATCAAGGTTATACAGATAGTGGGTGTTCAAGGCACATGATTGGCAACAAGTCCTATCTTTCAAATTTTGAACATTATGATGGACAATATGTCAGGTTTAGAGGTAAAGTTAACAGAGATGCCATGGGTTAATGAGTATTAAATGACAACCAGTGTGATGCAAAATATCTTAAGCAAAAGGAAAAGCATGGATCATTATTATTATTTAAACATATCTGCACAAAGGGTGCAGAGATTACATCCATCAGGTTCATACAACCAGCATGACTACATAACAGGAAAAACAGAAAACAACAAACAACAACCTACTCCAGACACAAGCTTCACCTTCTACCCCAACCCTACCACAACTTTACCCCCTACTACCACCTAAGGCTTCTTAGGAAAGGCCCACTCTGGCATCATTTTGGACGCCCTTCGACCTTCTATTGCACTCCAAACATTGGGGCATGGCAATCCAAATACCCTTTCTCTTCTGGGTAGTGTTGATGATGATGGACCCTGTAGTGGTGGTGTCATGCAAAGAATAGAGAAGGTGGAACTTGCGCTCTTCAGAGGGATTATTGCAGCAAGGGGGGCACACTCAGGACTCTTCCTGATGTCTCATCATCTGTATCTTCATATGGAGATACATAGGAGCTGATCTCTGAGCTGTCCTCTTTGATGAGTGCATCCTGAGGCATTGGTTGAAGTGATGAAGGACCAGCAGCAAAAGGATTAGAGAGAGCACTTGAATGTTTTATCTTCCTGGAAACAACCTCTTCATACTCTTCTTTTTCCACTCTCCTTGGGTTGTTCAACACAAAATTATCCCAATAACTGTCTGAAAATGAGCTATCAGAAGAAAGATTAATCGGATTTGAATGACTCATAGTGTTGTTGGAGAAATGTAAGTCTTTGAAAGAGAAATTTTTGGAGTATGTGATATGGGTGGTTTGTGTGTTATAGGTTCTAACATTTGCAGGTACATAACCAAATCAAAGATGGGAGTTGATCTTAAATGGTGTGTAACTGCGACACACAACAAATGGTTATTGATTCACTATGTCTAATCCACATAAGATCAACAACTAGTCCGACAAACAACTCTGGTAAATACTTGTCAAATCCGTTTATGGTTGATAGTTTACCAAAACTATATGGTTATCAACTCACCATATTCTTTATGATTAAGAGTTGGCTAGTCCATAACAAACGGCTCATGGTAAAGACATATCAAATCCGTTGATAGTCGGGTTTGCTAAAAACTATGATAAGATCATCTATTTTTATATGTTTTTCTTTACCATGCTCTTTGAAAATTTTGTGAAAAATTACCATGCTAGTTCACGTTTCCTCGACAGTAGTATTTTTACCACTGTTGATCTAGCCGTTACAACTGTTGTGTCAAGAATAATTTTTTACTAGCCGTTGAAGAAAAATTGCTTTCCATATATATAGGGTAAATTATTAGAATATTATCTACTTTCCTATTTGATATTTATCCTCTAAAGATAAATATTTTCCTTAGATAATCTTTCAAGAAAACTCTTAAATCCTACCTCTATATATCTTTATTTTTCAATTGGCTAATTATTCTTTCAATTCTTACTCACATAATATCTTTTTCATCAAAAGTTTCTATGGCACCAATCAAATTTGCAGATGAGCACAACCAAGTGGCCTACTTGCAAAAGTCAAACGAGAAGAGTGGCTCCTGTTTTCATCGATTGTGGACTTTCTCAATACTACCCATATAAGGTATGCTTTACTTTTAAATCCCACAATCTATATCTCTCAAATCAAACAGTTTTGGACTTCGCTCACCCATAACAATTGAACATAGAGATACACATGAAACAGTGGATGCTCTAAGAGCCACTGTGGATGGGGTAACTATTGATGTTACTAAGGCATCCTTGAGGAGAATTCTCCAATTGGATGATCTCAATGGTATCATCACATTACCTATGCCAGACATACATGAAAATTTATCATCCATGGGGTATGATACCACTGATAAAAAGGCTACTTTCAAAAAGAGTGGTTTTTGTTCCCATGGAGATTTTTATACATACTTTTACATTGTCTTAGTACAAAGAAAACATCTTATGAGCAATTTAGTTCAACCATGGCTTACCCTTTGGTTTGTCTAGCCACTGATAAGATTTTTAACTGGTCAAAATATATTTTTACAAGTATGACTGACAATGTAAAGAGTTCAACAAAATTTTTAATGTATCCAAGGTTTGTGCAAGCAGTGCTAAATGAGTTTCAACTGCAACCTCATACAAGAACTTATAAAATCCGTTGCCTTAAGCCTAAAGTTTTTCAAAACATGAATAAAGATGGCAATATAGATTTTACACCTCTCTTTCCCCAAATGCTTGTAAAGATTTCACAAGTACAAACTACACCAATAATCACTGTTCCAAACATTGATTATACTCCACTTCCACACCTATGAGAGGAGGCATAAACAACCAACTCCTCCCATTACAACACAACATGTCCCTGATCCTTTTGGTTTAGGAACAAGCAGTGGTGGTTCCGAGCTTCAATCTAGTCCAACTAGGGAGGAACTCAACCAATGCCCTATGATTCACCTCTCCCAACAAGGTTACAGTTGGAAGTGTTGAGGCAATGGGCAACCAATGGAATTGATGGAAATTTGTACAAAATTGGCAAAGCGGGTTGAATCTGGAACAAGACTTGGCATAACTTAAGGAGCAGATGCCAAGGATATTACATTTTGAAAGAGGAGATTGACCTTGAAGGAAGAGTTGAGGGGTTAAAGCAAAGAAGAACTGCTAAGGATCGTATCATCTCCATCCTCACCTTATGATGGTGATTCAGAAGATTTCAGTGCAGATTTGGGTAATTCTCCCAAACAGGGGAGGAAATCAAGTGCTGAAACTAAGGGGAGGAAGCTTGATTTTGGAGATGAAGGTGTTTCAAGAAAAGGCACAGAGGAAGTTATTGAGCAAGAAGAACAGCAACTAGAGCAAGAGATTTTCAGTACTGCAACCACTGATTTTATTCCCACTGCAGAAGAAATTACCACTGATGATCAAGAAATTACCACTGCAGAGGAAGAAATCAAAAAGAAGAAAGGTAAAGCAGTTATGGAAAGTGAAGAGCAACCTGGAAGGAAGATTTCTAAGAAAGAACAAGCTCAAATTGCTTATGATGCAGAAATTGCTCAAAAGATCAGAGAAGAAGAAGAGGCAAAGAAGAAAATGTTAGATGAACAAGAAGTTGCAGACTTTATGGAGGCTAAGAGGTTGGGCAGATTGGAAACCACTGATCCAATGGATGTTAATCCAATTTCCACTGTTCCACCTACAGTTTTTAGAGAAAAGACTCCAGAGTTTTCATATGTGCCTACAGAAGAAGAAATAGAGTTCTTGATTGCACATGATCCAGTAATCAAAAAGAAGGCAATTGACCTTGTAGCTGATAAATCTTTAACTCAACAAAGAACTGCGCCGGTTGAAAGATTTTATTCAGATGAAGAATAATCAAGCACTTCAAGAGGCTATTGTTTCAGTCAAGAAAGGTCAAAAGAAACCAAGACAACCAACCAAAGCACAGGTGATTTCAATGATGAAAGATTATTGTTGCAAGGTTTGTCGTTGGAAAAGACATCAATTCAAAGGAATGCCCGATGATAAAGTTGAAAGTATCTACTACAGAGTTCAAAGACAAGATAAAGATTTTATTCCAATGGACTCAGAAGAAGAAGCAAGAAGGTATCCTAATTTGAAGAGAAAGGCCAAAGATAGTGAATCTCAGATATTTAAGAAGACAAAGTTTGTTGAAGAACAAGAAGTTTCAACTGAGAAATTCACTGAAGAACAACTGACTGAAATGATTGTGATAGAAGAAGAAGATTTTTATCCAGAACCACTGCAAGTCAGACATCCTATCACTGATTGGGAAGTATACACTGCTAGCAATTTTGCTCCAACATGGAAGATTACGAGGCTAGGTGGTGAAACTTCATCATTCATTCAATTTGAAGATCTCATCAAAGCTTGTGACAGAGATGATCTTGACAAATTATGGAAATTAGTTCAAGAAAGGTTTGATCTGTGAAGATCTCAAAGATATGAAGGAGATGCAGTTATGGGTTAATCTTAGAAGGCTCTATGAACCGGATGTTAATGATGATTTCTATAAATTCTCATGTTCATGTCCTGGTACTAAATGGTTCTACTATGATTCATGTGAAGTTCATCATGTTTCTACACAAATGGAGTAGATGCATTCATGCTTGCTGAGAAAGAATATCCACTCAGAGCTGGAACTCTCACAGTGATGTTATGTACAACAATAAGAGTTCATGAAGACAATGAGAAGGTCAGAGCATTGTTACTTAGGCTTCAAGATCAATGTTCAAGAGCTATTCGGAATTTAAGGAAGAAGTGAAGTGTTTGGTAGAATTCCCCAAATCCTTGAAGATGATGCATATTGAAGAAACTTATTGATTTGCAGAGAAATCATAAGTTTAGGGGAGGATTGTTGGGAATAATTTGTTACCACTGATAGCTGTGGAAGACACTGCTTGGATTGCACTAGCAAGGAAACGTATTACCACTGCCGCACATTATTACCACTGCTATTAGATAATTGTTAAGTTAACATGTTTAGAGAAGTATAGAAAAGATCTTGTGTATATTCTATATTGTTAGCTTTATACTTATCTTGTAAAGGACTCTTTGTACTATAAAAGGAGGTCCTAGGTCATTGTCTTAGGTACTAACGTATTATTATCATTCATATAAGCTTCAAGGTCTAACCCTAGTGATTAGCAAGATCACTCATATTATTATTTATTAATAATATTGGAGCTTAGCTGTGTTAAAGCTGTTTACACTTACAATACATCATATAATCCGTCTTCTAAATGTTACTAAGTATATTCCGCGTGCTTATTAATATAACTCAAAGTATCAATCGACACAAGATGTGTGTCCGAGATCCATCACTGTTTGTTATCCTCTTCAGGTGTATTCCGACCGGAATGAACACAAAAAGATGGTGCGACGGGAGGTGTTGCATCGATTTTGGTCTTGGACTTGTCTTGGCTTGAAGGGTCCATTCGTAATGGATTGAATCATGAGTTTTCCATTAGGTTTGGTCTTGATGTAGCGGTGCATACGACTTGTCCATTGAAGATATCCACCTTTTTCCAAAGATAGAGGACGGTTTTCGCACCGGCTGATGAATGTCTTGTTGAGTAGCCATTGATGAAGGTATTTGTTGATAAAGTTGATGTAGGATCGATTCAATGATAAAGGAGTTGTGTTTTGATGAAGATTAAGCTCGGTTGTTGTAGTGAAAATTTGGTCTAAAAACTTAAAACCTCAATAACTTCGTTCGAGCGTTTTAGGACTTGAAGGTTGACCCCAAACGAATCATTTACGTGTCATTCTCGCTCGACGGTCGTTTTGATGTTTAGAACGCTGAAAACGGAGTTACGGTTCAAAAGTTATGGCCGTTTGAAATTTTGCTCAAAATCTTACTCGTAAACCTTGTTTTTAGCGTTTGCAGTGCTTATGTTAGAATTCCTTATACGAGGATTCCTAGGCGTAGGATGAAGCTTATGCTAGATGAAGCTTATGCGTAAACTTTACCTTACGCGTAAATTTAGGTTCTGACTTTCTGTACTTGCACACCTTACGCGTAGAATGCCCAGATTTTTGCAAAAACACTATTTTTCACCCAAAAACACATTTCCAAATGATTTATTTTGCACAAACTTCTTCCAAAACACTTAAGGATCAATAAAAACTACAACTTTAAGCTTAAAAACACGTAAAAATCAAAACTTTATGCAAAAAGCTTGCATTTTTATATAAAAAACGAAACTTGTTGGAAAAGTTTCAACAAAAAACGAACACAAACACTCCTAAACCATTGTTAGGCGATTGATACCAATTGTAGGACCTTGTTTTTCTCAACCTTATCATGTATACCAAGCTTACCACACAAGTATACCACGTAAACAAACAAACACTTATGCGTAGAAAGATGAAGAAAGATTAAGAAAGATGGTGACTTGATGATATATGTCGTGTAGGTGTAGAGAGAAAAGATGAAAACATGAGATGTTTTATTTCAAAGAAAACACACACAAAACACACTCAAGCACACCCATCAAATGACAGGGTATTTATACTTCCATACATATCACCCTTATGGGCTTGGGCTTGGGCCTTGTGGATATGGGTTGGACTAGGATTGGATTACAAATGATAAAAGGCTAGCTTAACTAAACGTCTAACCATTTAGCTTAGCTCAATCCACGAGCCTGTTGACTATTCTAATACGATATCTAACACATGTTACAAAGTTCCTAAACGTGACTGACCATCACTTCTATTAATTGTTATCATGGCTAACATTATGTATGTAGCAAAACCAGATTGCATAATAGTTGTTAACAGGGTCATAACGTTTGTATGTCTGCTTATGTTTTTTATGTATTTTTTAGGTGCTTCGGTTGGAAGAAAAATTGGATCAGCAGGAAGAAGAGCATATTCGTCGTGAAGCTGATCTATAGAAGGAATTTGAGGATCAACGAAAATGGCAAGAGAAATTTAAGGATTTCCAAGATATTATGCATATGTTTCGAGGATCACCACACCCCCTCCCACTTAATAATGGTAGTATCTCTTGGTATTTTTAGTTCAACCGGATAATATCCCTTTAGGCCTTTTGTGATGATGAACTTGGCTCGAATGTTAAATATGTGGATTTGGAGAATAAATTTTTTCCGGAATGCATTATGATATTTATGAAAATTTTGTATTTGCTAATATTCATTAGGAAACCAATAGGGATTATTGACGTGTATCCGTTGGTAAAATTTGTCATAAATTCGTCGGTAGAATATGTTGGAAAGCCTTTGGTAATATCAGTTGGTAATTCGTGGGTGATTTCCGTTGGTATTCAACGACATATTAGAAACGAAAAACTCCATCGGCGATATTTGAAATCCGTCAGTAGAATTACCGACGACGATAATATTGACATAAATATTGAGTCGGTGATTGTTAGTAATGGTCTCGACGATACTGACGGATTTGGCCGTCATTGTATTCTAGTAATGTTAGAAATTAAAACGAGTTGTAATTAATGTTTATTTTTAGTTTGCAATGATATGACAAAAATTCATTCGAGTGAAAAGAGAATATTATATAACTTTTAGTTAGGTCGTTTTGTTAAATATAAATGGTGTGCATGTTCTTCTCTTTGGATATGATGCATGCCTATTTAAATTTATATATTTTTGTAGGCAACTTTATGGTTAATTTCGAGCAATTTGATTGAAACCATATCCTTACATTTGTACGACCTACTTTTTATGTTGATGTGAACTTTCGTAATATATATTTGCAAATGTCCCACACTGGATCCAAGAAGAATAAAAAGCGAAAAGTTATGTCTTTATCATCGCATATTATACATATTTAATGAACTGTCTAGATAAATATGTTAAACATTACGCTTTTAAAAGAATATGATTGTCTTATTTACATACCTTAAAGCCAAAAATAATGAATTAATCTGGGTGTTTGGCAGAAGAAAAATTCGAAATGCAAATAAAATTTATATTAAAAAAAAACGCTAGCAATATACTAGAAATCACAAAAGAGCGGGTAATTAAAGCTTTAAATGAGTTACAAATCCATTATATCCGATTTATGAAAATTAACTTCTGTCAAGTAACCCAATTATTACAAAAAGAAAGATCTGTGTCGTTGTGGATGAGATGTTTGTTGAGTCATTTCGGAAACGCCAAAAAGTCCAAACAATCAATTGCGCCATTGTATCAAAGAAAATTATCTGAAGAGTTGGAATTGGGTAATTGGCGAGGTTGATCACATCAGGAAAATTGGAAAGGCGAGGTTGATCACATCATGAAAGCTGATGAAAGTTTGGAAAGGAAAATTGGAATTGGGTAATTGGCGAGGTTGATCACATCAGAAAATTGAAGCTTAAGGCCAACAATGCCTTCCAATTTTCCTTCAATGTAATACAAGAGGTGAATATGTGTTCTTTTGTCTCTAAAGCTATGCACAATGGCGACCTGGGTTAAGGTTTGGTACATATCGCTTCTCCGACACCGACGCATCACTAACCTAGTTGCCACAAGAATGACCGGAGAATTTTTTTATTTATTTTTTTATTTATTTTTAATTCAAATATTTTTAAAAACAAAATTAAACTTCATTAATAAAAATACTTAACATTACAACAATAATTAAAACTTAAACTAATAAAACGTAGACGTTACAATACTTATTAAAAACTGCAACTTAATAATCTAAGTTGTAACGTTCTTTGATTGCGGCCTTAAGTTGTTCAAGCTTCAGAGTACGCAAGCATATTTGGGTCGTGAGAGGTGTGTTGTAGAAAATTAAATCTTATGTCCGTTTGATTTCTTTGCCGCCAATGCAAGCTGACGTTGGTTCTCAAGTTTCTCCCTTTGAACTCTCTCCGCTTCTTGCCCTTGCCTCTCAAAGCTCCATCTCCTCGCTTCAACTTTATGTATTCCTCTTCCATATTCTTAGTTTTTTCCTTATTTGAACTTTTGATCTTGTAAAAGTTCTTGGCCATATTAGTAACAAAATGGTGCGGGTGTGCCTCTCGTGGTGCTTTTACTGGCCACCGACCTTTGGTCATGATTCTCGAGTCTCTTCTTCTTCAGAATCATCCACCTCTTGGGGATGAAAAGGACCTTTTGTTGACCCGAGGTGGTTTCCAAGTCCTGGATTTCTTCCGACTAGTCTTGGTGAAAGCGCATATCTCAACAGCTTTTCCAGCGAATGCCCTCTCAAAACTTTCCAACACTCCTTCAATGTAAACTCATGCTTGTGAAGCACACGGCACTGTTACAAGCCTTTTCGTAGTCGTCTTTCACATTTCACCGCCTGATTACCTCATCCCAAAACCCACTCGGTTGATAGAGTTTCTTTCCAAATTTCGACACATGTACCCAAGCTCTACAAAGCTGACCTCTTTCGCTATTGTCCATGGGTTTGACGGTGCTTGCAACACTTGCCCTCCCCTTTGTAGGCCGTTTTGTAACCTTCTTTGATTTGAGGGTGACGTCTTTCTCACATCGTCTTCAATACGAATAGAACCGTGGTATGAACCATGCCCCGAACCTTGTCCCATCGAAGCATCTTGAGTCGGGTATTGTTGAGACGTAGCATTGGAGAGAGGGAACTCCATAAAATGCTCATAATCCATATCAAGATTAACAGCATGAAGCGGTGAAACGATTAATTAAGTTGGGAAGATTGTGAGAAATCCATGTTAGGATGATATGACGAACCGCTTGGTGCTTGGTTTTGATTACTCGAACGACCGGTGGGAAATATGGACACACGCGTAAAATGGGTTTTGATTGTGGTTGGGTTGTGGTAGTCGTGTTTGATAATCAAAACCGGATGCTTGAAAACGAACATCCCGATTTTGTGGTGGTGTTAAACCGGTTAATTGAAACGGTGGATCCGGTGAGAAATTCAAGTTCGGGAATTTTTGGGGAAGTCGGGATCGTCGGGTTTTGAGTTGGGAGTTTTTCTTTGTGACATGATGAATATTGAAGAGAAGGTGTTTGAATTGTGTTTGAAATTGTGTATTTAAAAATGTGTTTGAGGTTGGTATTAATAATGTTGTAAAAGTGGTAAAGTTTTGAAAAAAAAAGGTTAAAGTTTGAGCTTAGAGTTGGTTGTGTGCTCAACCGAATTGTGCTTCCTTCTCCCCAACCCACGAACCGAGACCAACACACGACAACCGACCACCGACCGACTCTTCCAACTGCGTTCAACCGGCTCCATCACAGATAAGCCTAACTGATCATCAGATAGAGGACAATGGATATAGTCAAGATCATTTCCCTTATGATTAAGTTTAGTTCAGGTGAGCAGCATTTGAATTGTCATTTTCCAAGTTTAAATTTTGATTATGAAGAAATTTTATTGTTAGAAAAGTGACTTGAAGTATAATGGTTCTTTGGTAACTTTGATAATTTGATGGATGTGTGCTACATGTTTTGGTATTTAAGTTTGTTTATAATTGGAAAACTATTAGAGTTAATTATCAAAATAAGCCAAAAAGTTATGTATGGTCAAAGCTTTGGCCACTTTTTCATTTATTTTCTCATTTTGGCCACGCTCGACTGATCAACTGCTCAACTCCATTTATTTTTTAACACGTGTCCCCTAAAGATAAAAGAAGGTGAGAATATTTTATTGTTTTATTATGAATTACAAATATACCCTTTATGCTTTATTAACTGTGCTTATATGCTTCTACCCTACCTACCTCCACCATCTCTTTCCTTATTTCACCACCATTTTCGACCACCACCATCTCCAAATTCGGCCACCACCTCCTAACCAACACTATTTCTGCAACTTTTCACAAACAAAACCCATATTTTTGAAATCTAACTTAATAACAACCACCAAGATTCAAAAAAACACATAAATAAATAAAAATTAACAAATCAAACATTAAAGATCTCATATTTTTATTTTGACAGGTTTCATTTCGCTACAAACTAACATCAAACCTACAATACCATTTGAATTTTGTAACACATTCCAACAAAATTAGTAAAACGGACTCGTAAAGTGTAACTCAAATCAACATTTATGTATAAAACCATATTCTAATATTACTAGTGAAACAGATTTGCATATTTCTAAAGCTCTATTCCGTATTGACTCAAGTGCCACTTTATCTTTGAGTTTTTCTGATAAGATCCATTATTTTGGCCACATTAAGATACCACTAGATATTTTAAGCTCTCATCACAGTAAGACGCTACCTAGCAAAATTTTGCAACATGCTATACTTAAATTTTTTTTGAACAACCAATTCATTAAAAACTAGCAAGGCTAGAAAGAAGAAATTACAAGGAAATGCGAAGGGTTTTTAACCAATTTATCCAACTAAAACATGACTTACTTCTAGATCTACACCATGAAAATGAAAACGCAATAATATCGTCAAATAATCGCCTTTCAAGTTATTAGGACCGAAGATGATTTGATTCCGAAACTTCCAAGCTAACTACCAAGTAATGTAAAAACGCCTTGCAAAACCATCTTAATCTTGGGAAAAAGCCGAAGACTATTAAGCCACGACCACTGATTCTTGAAAGCACACAGATGCCAAACAGTCAAGTTATCTCACACAAGCTAGCCACTTGTGAATGACTAACCGTAAGAAATTTAAAACAGCTCGCATTAATCGATTCCGATAATGAAGGCTTAAGGGTATGTGTGTATGGATAAAACCTCAATATCGATATATAAAAATAATCATTTAAGATAGATTCAAAATTCCTTTAGGTAAAAGAATATCAAACCAAATCCCGTGTGTGATCGTTGATACGGATTAGTCAACCCGATCGCTTCCCAACGAGGCGTTAATTGCCAACGTCGTTATTGGTTTGGAATTTAATGCTCGATGTTTTGATTTGCTTGATTTGATTTTATTAAACTACGGGAATAGGGAAAGTAATTAAGGGAATCTATTTTACGGAAATCCTAAGTGCAATTAACTAAAACGTAATTAACAAAACGTAATTAAAATGCAACTACGTCTAAATTATATCCTAAAAATGCCTAAAATTACTTTTACTCTAGAAATGCAAGTTGAAAACTAATTTAGATTTAAACTATTTTTAGGATTTTTCCGGTTTTATTAAAATTAAAAACTAAATTTTAACTATTAAAACTAAATTAAAATACTAAAAATTATGAAAATCAAAGGGAAAAATATGAAACTATTTTTATAAAATCTAAAATAACCTAAGAGAATTTTCAAAACTATTTTTTATTTTTCTGATTATTTTTCTATTTTCTACTAATTTAAAACTATTTAAATCTAATTTAAATTGTGAAAAATACCAAATAAAAAGGGAAAAATAGGGAAAAATATTTTTTATGCTTTTTATATTTTTCTTAAACTGGGAAAAATGAAAATTTATTTTTTGGAACTTTTTCTTAATTATTTGCAAAAAAAGCTATTTAAAAGTGACTAAAAACTATTTTAAATTGAGAAAAATATCAAACAGTGATCAAAAATTATGAAAAACTAAGGAAAATTATAAAATGTTATTCTAATTCTATGAAAAATATAAAATATGAGGCTTATGTGAGAAATAAGAGGGTCACAGTAAAATGGAGTCTAAATAAGCTACTTAATTAAGCAATAAGCTTAAACTGAATTTAAGCTAAAGGCAAATTAAAGAAACCTTAAAGTAACAGTGTTAGAACTATGGGAGCATGCAATGGGCTAGTGATTAAGGAAGGATTGAGTTAAAGTAAGATTACTAGATAAATTAAGCTAATAAGCTACAAGGAAGCTTTTAAATAAGCTATATCAGGGAGGGAGTCCTAATAAACTAACTATACTAAGGTTTCTAGGAATGATTTAAGCTATACCTACAGTTTAATAAGCCTGAAACTTATTTGAAATCGAAAGCCAATGTACAGCTTGAAGCAAGGGGTACTTTGAGCTTATTTATAAGCTAGCAAACCAAATTTAAATTTCCAAAATGAATCAATCAGATCTAAACCATGCCTAAGACTACAAAAACAAATTTTATCACTTTTGAACCCAAAATAAAGGATTACACGACCGATACAGGGACATTTTGATGACAAATAGCTGATGTTGGATTTGGACAAACTAGACTGGGATTTGATTATCCAAAAGCTATTGGATGTTTGTAAAAATTGCTTATAAGCTAACCTTACCCACTAAATTCTATAGAAAACTAATTTTTTTGTATTTTTTAAAAAGATTAAGACCATAAAAATTGCTTGAGAAAATGACCCTAAGGACTGCTTGACAAGTTACTTGACAATCACCAATTTAACCAAACTCCAAAGGCTTTTAACTTATTTTGACATCGACTTAGAACTTAAAGACGAACTCATAGGACCAAAGTGACTCAAAAACAAACTCAAATAAGATCTTACACTACTGTTTTCAACTAATAGCCGCTTTGACAACTTATTGAACTCAAAACTCAAATGACTGTACCACTAAAACTAGAAAGAAATGGTTAAAATAACTTAATCAATGCAAATGAAACCTATGAGAGCTTATTCAACTCAAAAAGAATGCCCAAGAGTGGTGAACAATCTACGTGCCAAACACCCCTTCATCAGGGTGTTTGATGATTTGGTCTAGAGAAGACCTCGATGCTTGGATTCTTAAGAGAAAGAACCAAGACACCCTTATAAGAGAAAAAGTTATTTTAAAAGTGAATAAGCAAAAGTAATAAGCAAATAAGCATTTTGACTTTTGTTTGACTTTTATCAAAAACTGATTAAGACTAGATAACAATGAATAAGAAAAGCTCACATAAGCTATACAGAGCTTATATGAGCTTATACTAACAATAATATAAGCTTAATCAATGGAACAAGATTATTAATATCAAATGAGAAAAAGATGAAATTTTTTTTATTAAGACTGAAATGAGATTACAATAAAAACTGAGATTACATGAAAAGCTTTAAGAAAACATTATTAAACTACAAAAAGTGAAAATACAAGAAACATAGACTTAATTTAAAAGAAAATAATACACACTACAATGTGAGCTAAGGGGGTATTTATAGCCTGATTGCGTGCTTGGGATCCTTATCGAAGATGCTAGAAGTCCTTCTCACCACTAATCATTCCATTGTCATCACCACCAATCACAACACTCAATTTCACCTTATAAGGTGTTTCGCCAATGAAATGCTTCCAAGCTGCCACTTGGATCATTCTTATCATGTCACTAGTCACCTTCCGAAGGTGGAAAGATTCTAGTACGAGGTTGGAAACATGGGTAATTATTGTGGTTTGGGTGGATTTAAAGTGATTAGGCGCTGAGGATTAGTTTATAATTGGTTGAAAGTTATTTGATGTGTTCTTGGGTTTGGTCTGGTTAAGATTGAAACGGTAAACCGGTTTATGGATTAGGATTTTGGGCTTGGACTATTGTTGGGCCGTGGGTTTATATATTAGGATTTAGCTTTGACTAGTAAAGTGATCAAAGGTGTATTTCAAGGACCAAAGTGTAAAATCGATATTTCAAGGACCATAGCTGTAATTCTGACAATCTCTTTCAAGGGCTAAACTTGTCCTTTTCAAATAATCCAAGGTGAAATTTGAAAATTTGAAACTTGAAGGGTCACTCAAAAGCTCAAAGTTCAGGGACTGATGACAATTCTTCAAATTGATCATATCTTCCAAAAATCATCCCTGAGAATAAAATCTTCAAAAATGCACAATCTCGACCTTCCGGCTCAGATTAAGCTCTCTTAATCTCTCGTGCTCGGATTTACGCCTCGATTTGGTTCCTTTTGTGTGTTTTACATATCCGTACATGCACATGCATAAACTCAAGAAACCATCAAATATTAGCAATAAACGGCTTTTCTTGGTTATTTTGGGTCATTTTGATAATGAAAAGGTATGTGTTTTAGCACATACCAAAATACCCCAGACGGACCATTGTCGCGGTCCCCACGCAATGCAATCAACTCACGCCTAAAATTAGGATTTCAATCTCTTACTACTAAACCTATGAAGAAGTAGCAAAGATTCCTCAAAAGAGATTAAGAAAGCCTTAATTCTAAAAACGCCTCGCTTACCTTTTAATTCACATGTAGATATTACGATTAAGCACATATTATGAGTGACGGTTTGTTGAACTTTCATGTCGATCAATAACTCCAACATTTTTCAAACGACACGTTAGGATCACGGAGTAGAAACACAACACAACATGAAGTGACCATACGGATAGAATACATCGTCCCTGATTTTTCACAAGTCCCAAACTAAGCGAAAACCGAATCATTGTTAAGTATGGTTCTAGATGCTAACACTACCCATGGAAGTTACTTGTGTAATTACCTTTTGCTCCCATTTTCCTATTTTCCTCTAGATTTTTTATTTTTGTGAGAAATGAATTTCTTCAAATTCTCGCCGATACTTTTATTCCTATAAAGATATAAAGCTAAGTCGATAATTAGTTATGCCTTCCTCAGAACCATTGTCCCAAAAATGAGGTCCACATCAAGGAATTTTTATTCACTTATACTTTTGATTTTTTCATCATTTTTCATACATCATTTTTTTTTTTACACTTATACTTTGCTTATATGAGCCATGAACTACGGAGCTTCACGGGGTAATTCCAAGACTATAGGCTTCATGAAATGAGAGAATCCCTACCTAGGCTAAGACCTCACTCAATCCCGCTAAAGATCCAAGGGTCCGATCTCTCACACCGCAGCTCATAACTTTACTTATTACTTTATCACTTATCACTGATTTCTTATTTATTTATTTATTACGGATCCTTGATGTGTACCCAATTTTAAAACAAAGATTCTTTTAAGAAGATAAAGAACTAACTATCGCCAAAACTCAACATCTCTAATTATTATTAGACAGATATGGGGTGAAACAATTTGTGGGAACAAAAAGCCATAAGTACCTTCGATGGGCTCTAAAGAGAACCAACTACTCCACGCTTAGCATCTAAACTCATAAGTAACTCTATCATCGACCTCAAATTTAAAATCCCAAATAATGAGATCCGCAGATGCTTAGCCGATAATTTTAGATTATCTATGGTTAAGGGAACAAGCTAGGGCTCAACACGCCCGGCAGTCGAATTCTATTCCTACTCTCCAAATGAAAGTCAACAAGGTTTCAAAACATATATTAACTTAGCAAATGCTTTGTCTAAATGAAATTAAGTCATGCATATTTTAAATCACTCAGTGGAAACTTGCAAAATTGGCCTGTGAGCTAGAATTCGTGATTTTATAGCTTCTAATCTAAGAGACTAGCAAAACTTTTTAATCAAAAAGACTTAACAAAAGCTTCAAAATTTTTTAAATTTTCTCATTTTTGCACAAATTTTTTCATTTTCTAAGGAAAAACTGGGTTACGAGAGAATACGGCAGAAAATAAAGCAAGTGCGGTCAAATCAAATCGAAGATTACCCTACCCCAGACTAGAACGAAACATTGTCCTCAATGTTTAAAAGCAAGGGTATCAACGAAAATCTAAAAGCCGCTTATTAAGTATGCTAAAAGATAAACGTTAGTCGATAAGATTAGGATATCGGATTTCCATCAGCATCGATCATGAAACTCGAGTGGAGAAAATGACAAACTTCGAGCAACGAGTCTTCATATCGGTAAAATCCTAAACACAACATCACAAACAACCAAACACGAGAAATCGAAGAGGCAGACCCCTTCGGCCACTTATTAGAAAATAGAAAGAAGATAGATGGATAAGCATGGGGTGCCTCCCACGGCCATCGTTTTGATCACCGAGTCGCTAGCTTGACTCGATCCCCGAATTCAGTTGTCCTTAGGGAAAGTTGGGAGATCCGGGACAACCATAGATGGATGTCCCTCCAAAATAATGTTTCACACTATGACCATTCACCTTGAAATTAGGCCATCGGGTGAGAAAGCTCCACCGCTCCATACGGGAAAACTTGAGCAACGGTGAATGGTCCAAACCAACGGGTTTTGAGTTTGCCCGAGAATATCTTCAAGCGAGAGTTAAAGAGGAGAACTTGATCACCAACGTTGAAAACGCGGTTTTGATTTTAGCATCATGAATCCTCTTAGTCTTCTCTTTGAAAATCAAAGAATTCTCGTAGCCTGATCCCTAAGCTCATTTAATTCATTCAATTGAACTTTTCGGTGATCACCCGCCTTAAGATGATCAAGTTAGCATGTTTCTGGGCAAGTGACAAGCTTTTCCATACACCAACTTCAATGGGGTGCATCCGATGGGTGTCTTGTATGCGGTGCGGAAAGCCCATAATGCATCATCTAACTTATCACCCCATGAAGCTCGATTTTCTCCTACGGTCCTTTCTAAAATTCTTTTCAAACCACGATTCGAGACCTCAACTTGTCCGCTGTTATGGTGATACGTAGAAAGACGATGGGTAACTCCATATTTAGCCATAACTTTAGCAAATTGTTCATTACAAAATGGGTACCGCGACATCGATGATAGCACGAGGTGCTCCGAATCGGAAAACAAGTTCTTCAAGAACTTAACAACCACTCTCGGGCCATTGGTGGGGAGCGCCTTCGCTTCAACCCATTTAGACAAGTAGTCGACAGCCACGAGGATATACTTATTACCCTTAGAAGATGGAAATGGCCCCATAAAATCGATGCCCCACACGACAAAAATCTCACAAACTTGAATAGCATTTTGTGGCATTTCATCCTTTTGTGAAATTTTCCTTTGACGTTGGCAAGAATCACAAGATTTGACTAAATCATGAGCATCTCGATATATGGTAGGCCAATAGAATACGGAATCAAAAACCTTCTTAGCGGTGTAGCTTGCACCATGATGGCCACCAATGGGTCCGTTATGGCAAGCATTGAGAATATCAAGAGCCTCTTGGCCATGAACACACCGCCGGATTACTTGATCCGCACAAATCTTAAACAAGTAGGGATCGTCCCAGAAATAATGCTTAACATCTTTGAAAAACTTTTTCTTTGTGGGGACGACATCCCTTTTTTACTGAAATTGCCCGCATGGTAATTTGCAAAGTCGGCAAACCATGGGGCGTTTGGGTCTTTCTTAGCAATCATCCCAAGTGTCTCAAGAGGAAATGTTTCCATAATCTCCTTTTTCTCGAGCACACTTTGATGGGGATTCTCAAGTCTAGAAAGGTGATCGGCAGCAAGGTTCTCCTCTCCTTTTTTGTCAAGAATAGTAACATCAAACTCTTGAAGGAGGAGAACCCACCAAGTAATGGTGGCTTAGCATCTTGCTTTGCCAAAGATACTTAAGGGCAAAATGGTCGGTATACACTATGGTCTTCGACAAGACAAGGTAGGGTCGAAATTTCTCAAAAGCATAAACAACGGCCATAATTCCTTTTCGATGGTCGTGTAATTGTGTTGGGCTTCAGACAATGTCTTACTCGCATAGTGTATGGGTTGAAAATGTTTCGACTTACGTTGCCCCAAAACTGCCCCAATTGCGTAATCACTTGCATCACACATGAGCTCAAAGGGCCGTCGATTCGGGGGCAACTAAGATCGGTGCCTCGCTTAATTTCTTTTTAAGGATATTAAACGCTTCAACACATTCGTTGGTGAAGATAAACGGAGCATCCTTTTCAAGGAGATGGGTCAGAGGGCGGGCTATCTTAGAGAAATCTTGAATGAAACGGCGATAGAAACCGGCATGACCTAAAACTCGAATACCTTTGACGGTAGTGGGATGAGGGAGTTTAGCTATAACGTCGACTTTAGCTCGATCGACCTCAATCCCAGATTTTGAAATCTTATGGCCGAGGACAATGCCCTCTCGAACCATGAAATGGCACTTCTCCCAATTCAAGACCAAGTTGGTGTCTTCAAACCGTTTGAGCATGTGGTCTAGATGAGAGAGGCAAGAAGTGAAAGAATCTCCATAAACAGAAATCGCTCCATAAAAACTTCCATAGACTTCTCGATCATGTCATGAAAAATAGCCATCATGCACCTTTGGACGTACCGGGGCATTGCATAAGCCAAATGGCATTCGCTGCGGTAAGCAAAAGTTCTATAAGGGCATGTGAAAGTGGTTTTCCTGATCCTTCGGATCGATCGGGATTTGAAAATAACCGGAGAAACCATCGAGAAAGCAATAGAACTCATTTCCCGCTAAACGTTCGAGCATCCGATCCATAAAAGGTAGCGGAAATGGTCCTACGAGTAGCATCGTTCAATTTTCGATAATCAATACACAACCTCCATCCGGTGATGAGGCGTGTGGAAATCAACTCATTATTGTCATTGGAAACGACGGTCATGCCACCTTTCTTTGGAACACAATGGATAGGGCTAACACGCGAGCTATCGGAGATTGGGTAAAATGATTCGGCGTCGAGGAGTTTAAGAACTTCCTTTTTGATAACATCATGAATTTTTGGGTTAACCCTACGTTGTTGTTGAATCACGGGTTTACAATCATCCTCCATTAGAATTTTGTGGGCACAGAAACGAGGATTGATTCCTTTGATGTCGAAATTTGCTGAAGTGATTGCATTTTTATGTTTTCGTAGGACATCCAAAAGTGCGGTTTTCTCCTCATCTTTTAAATTTTTAGCAATGATGACGGGAAACTTGTTTGGTTCTTCAAGAAAAGCGTATTCAAGATGAGGAGGTAAATCCGAGCTGGGCTCGGAGGATTTTCATTAGACGTTTGTACTTCTTTGATTTCGTCAATCGTGATCTCTTTCGGAGGGAGTGACGGTAATGGATCTTCATTCAACAATTGCTCAAGATAACGGATATCTCCTTCCGAATCATAAACACCATCATCAATTCCCGGTGGAATCGATTCATCATCGACAAAAACTCATCGATTTCTTCTAAAATGAAATCACCTCCCTCGAACGGAGTGAGAGAGGGGGAAGAATCGGCAATAATAGGCTCGGAAGATGGTTCAATATTTTTAGAATGAATAGTGGGATTACCACTCATAAAATCAAGAAGCTCTTGAGCATACTCCTCCGTAGCAATATCGAGAATGTCGATTCGATTAATAGAAGCATCATCATAATTGGAGGAGTATCTCAAAGGATGGTTAATGTTAAATGAGACGGTTTCCTTATGAGATAGTAAAGTAATTTCTCCTTCATAAACGTCAATCATCGCACGGCCGTTCGTAGAAAGGTCTCAGAATAAGCGGCACTCGAGAATCAGCATCAAAGTCAACGACAACGAAGTCGGCGGGAAAATGTAGTGGTCTTACATAGACATCCTCGGCGATTCCTTTCGGAATAGAGGTTGATCGGTCTGTGAGTTCAAGAGTCATCTTAGTAGGAGTGAGATCAGGAAAGATTGTTATAAATCGAAAGAGGCATTAAGTTAATACTCGCCAAGATCGGCCAAGGCGGGCATTTCACAATTCAGGAAACTCACAAGGATAAGAAATTTGGGGTCTCCTAACTTTTCGGGAAGTTTCTTGAGAACCGCCGAGCAATTCTTATTCAACGGTGTTTTTGCAATTTCGGCCAACTTTTCCTTATTACTCACTAAATTTTTGATCATGGCGGCAAATTTACGCTGAGGAGTAAAGCGTCGGTGAAACTGATGTTAAAATTCAAGGATTGAATGATTTCAACGAATTTTTCCATTTGGTTTTCTGTTTTATCACGTAATCCTCCTCGATCTTGAAGTCTAGACGGATAAGGAAGTGAAGGTTTAAAAGTAGTCTTCTGAACATCGGGTTCGGAATCTGAGTCTGAATGACCGGAGGTGGACGGGTGCAAAGGTGCACATTTTCTTCAATAACCACGGTTCTTGTTCCTCCTCCTCACCTGAGTAGGAAACGATGGTTCGTCATAAGCCTTACACCCGCGGTGGTTATAGCCTTTAACTCACCCTTTGGGTTGGGAATGGTATCACTTGGAAGAGATCCCGAACTCTAGGGTTGACTTATCTTACACAAAACAAAGATTCAACATGTCCTCAAGTTTATTCTGCGAAGCATCCAATTTGTTGTTCTGAAGTCGAATCTCATTCCTAAACTCATTGCTTTGTGTAGTCAACGAAGATTGAAACTCATTTCTCAAACTTGAAATCTGAGTTTGCATGGTTTGGATGGTAGCATTATTGTGTTGAACGTAATTCGTGAATTCATTTGAAGGCAAAGGCGGAGCTTGATAGCTTGAATTTGGATATCCTTGATTGTAATTGACTCCTTGATTCGGGTATTGATTTGGTGGGGTTTTGAACATTTGGTCCACGAATTTGATTCTGATTAAAACGATTCTGATTGTTCGATTGAGAAAATCCCGGAGGTCCAATTTGATTACTAACACGAGGGTTTGGTTCAACCTGAGAACGGTATTGGTTACCTCCGGTTACGCATTAGCTTCGAAAGGATTTCCATCGGTGGCGGTACAATTGTAGTAGGCGTGCGGGCCACCACAAGTAGTACAAGTCGTTTCCACCGCTTTGACTTGAGCGGGTGGAGAAGAATTAACCTTAGCGGTCTTAATCTTAACCAAAGCCCGAATCATGTCCGTAAGCTTATCAATCTTAGCATCGGTGCTAGACGTATTTTCATAAGACGAGGACGATGGTGTAACACCCACTCGGGCAAAGAACCGATTTGCTACATGAGGTACGAACTTTAGATTTGTTCTCAATAATCAACAAGGCAGCTCTCGTTGATCGGGTCAACAAATTACCACCCAAGGGCGGCATTGAGAGAGTCTTGATCGGTCTCATTCAAACCGTTATAAAACGTATCAAGTTGGTGTAATTCCGAAAACCATGATGGGGACATTGCCTAAGCAAATCTTTGAATCGGTCCCATGCCTCACTAAATGATTCATCAAATCTTTGTGTGAATTTTGTTATTTCATTTTTTAAGCTTGTTGTTTTAGACGGTGGGAAGAATTCGCTCACGAATTTTGACACTAAATTCTCCCATGTGGTTATCGATCGAGGGGGTAGTTTCTCGAGCCAAATCCGACCCCTTTCAAGTGAAAATGGGAAGAGTAGAAGCTTGATAGCCTCTTCCGAACGTTACGGTACTTGATCGTAGACGTGAGCTTGTTGAATCGTCGGATATGAGAGTGAGGATCGCCTCTCTCGAATCCGTAAAATTGGCTTGACGAAACCAAATTTATCAATCCGTGTTTAAGCTCAAAGTTATCGGCAACGATTGCCGAACTACGATATTCTCCATAACCCCTCGGTGGGTGCCTGAAGTTGCTCTAGCATGGATCGGTTGTCCTCCGCCATTTCGATGATGGGCGGGGTTTGATTAGTTCGAATCTCGGGTTCGACTAATGGAGCACGCCTATTTCGCCAAGCGGAATTGTAGCGGTTTCATGTATCGGTCCATGTAGTTATTAGAACGAGTGCGCATGCACTTTCACAAACCAAGGCAATTAAAACGAACGGTATTCGAAAACACAGTGAACTTAACCAATAATCCCAAGTGAATAAATCACCTCTATAAGACAAACGCAAGCGAAGAGAAGCTTTTAGGTCACAAGCTTATTAAAACCCGCCTTTAAAATGCAATTTAATGTCGCCGTCCTTATACCCATCACACAGTTTGTTTATCCGATAAAGATAAATAAATTCACAAGCGACACAAAGGCAAGTTTTTGATCTTAAGTTCGGGAACTTATTAATGATAACACCTCCGTTGAGAATGTTATATAATTGGTGTCTTCTATTTATTAGCAAAAACACAAGAGAAAATCTTTTTGTATTTTTAATCTGATGTATATATATACAAAAGAAAAAGGAAAATATTTTTTACTTTTTTAATTTATAGAAAAATAGTAACTTCACGAATGAAGGATCTCGAGTCACTAATCGTCAAACCTCAAACGATATTGTCGTGACACAACCTCCCCGGCAGCGGCGCCAAAATTTGATTCTTGAAAGCACACAGATGCCAAACCGTCAAGTTATCTCACACAAACTAGCCACTTGTGAATGACTAACCGTAAGAAACTTAAAACAGCTTCGCATTCGATTTGATAATGAAGGCTTATGGGTATGTGTGTACGGATAAAACCTCAATATCGATATCAAAAATAATCACGAAGATAGATTCAAAATTCCTTTAGGAAAAAGAATATCAAACCAAATCCCGTGTGTGATCGTTGATACGGATTAGTCAACCCGAATCGCTTTCCCAACGAGGCTTGAATTGCCAACGTCGTTTTTGGTTTGGAATTTAATGCTCGATGTTTTGATTTGCTTGATTTGATTTTATTAAACTACGGGAATAGGGAAAGTAATTAAGGAAATCTATTTTACGGAAATCCTAAGTGCGAATTAACTAAAACGTAATTAATAAAACGTAATTAAAATGCAACTACGTCTAAATTATATCCTAAAATGCCTAAAATTACTTTTACTCTAGAAATGAAAGCTGAAAACTAATTTAGATTTAAAACTATTTTTAGGATTTTTCTGGTTTTATTAAATTAAAAACTAAATTTTAACTATTAAAACTAAATTAAAATACTAAAAATTATGAAAATCAAAGGGAAAAATATGAAACTATTTTTTATAAAATCTAAAATAACCTAATAGAATTTTCAAAACTATTTTTTTATTTTTCTGATTATTTTTCTATTTTCTACTAATTTAAAACTATTTAAATCTAATTTAAATTGTGAAAAATACCAAATAAAAAGGGAAAAATAGGGAAAAATATTTTTTATGCTTTTTATATTTTTCTTAAACTGGGAAAAATGAAAATTTATTTTTTGGAACTTTTTCTTAATTATTTGCAATAAATGCTATTTAAAAGTGACTAAAAACTATTTTAAATTGAGAAAAATATCAAACAGTGACCAAAAATTATGAAAAACTCAGGAAAATTCTAAAATGTTATTCTAATTCTATGAAAAATATAAAATATGAGGCTTATGTGAGAGATAAGAGGGCTGCAGTGTAAATGGAGTCTAAATAAGCTACTTAATTAAGCAATAAGCTTCTAAACTGAATTTAAGCTAAAGGCAGCTTAAAGAAACCTTAAATTAACAGTGTTAGAACTATGGGAGCATGCAATGGTCTAGTGATTAAGGAAGGATTGAGTTAAAGTAAGATTACTAGATAAATTAAGCTAATAAGCTACAAGGAAGCTTTAAATAAGCTATTGGGGAGGGGAGTCCTAATAAACTAACTATACTAAGGTTTCTAGGAATGATTTAAGCTATACCTACAGTTTAATAAGCTCTGGAAACTTATTTTGAAATCTGAAAAGCCAACAGTCAAGTGAAGCAAGGGGGTACTTTGAGCTTATTTATAAGCTAGCAAACCAGCTTAAATTTCCAAAATGAACTGAATCAGATCTAAACCATGTGCCTAAGACTACAAAAAAAACAAATTTTATCACTTTTGAACCCAAAATAAAGGATTACACAGATCTGATACAAAGGGACATTTTGATGACAGTTGTGCTGATGTTGGATTTGGAAAGAAACTAAGACCAGATTTGATTATCCAAAAGTCATGTTGGATGTTTGTAAAATTGCTTATAAGCTAACCTTACCCACTAAATTCTATAGAAAACTAATTTTTTGTATTTTTAAAAAGATTAAGACCATAAAAATTGCTTGAGAAAATGACCCTAAGGACTTTTTGGAAGTTACTTTGACAATCACCAATTTAACCAAACTGACCCAAAGGCTTTTAACTTATTTTGACACTGACTTAGAACTTAAAGATGACTAAATAGGACCAAAGTAACTCAAAAACAAACTCAAATAAGATCTTACACTACTGTTTCAACTAATAGCTGTTTTGACAGCTTATTGAACTTAAAACTCTGAAAATGACTTGTACCACTTGAAACTAGAAAGAAATGGTTAAAATAACTTAATCACTGCAAATGAAACCTAATGAGAGCTTATTCAACTCAAAAGAATGCCCAAGAGTGGTGAACAACCCACAGTGCCAAACACCCCTTTATCAAGGGTGTTTGACAGATTTGGTCTAGAGAAGACCTCTGATGCTTGGATTCTTAAGAGAAAGAACTGTAGACACCTCAGTTTATAAGAGAAAAAGCTATTTTAAAAGTGAATAAGCAAAAGTAATAAGCAAATAAGCATTTTGACTTTTGTTTGACTTTTATCAAAAACTTATTAAGACTAAGATACAATGAATAAGAAAAGCTCACATAAGCTATACAGAGCTTATATGAGCTTATACTAACAATAATATAAGCTTAATCAATGGAACAAAGACTATTAATATCAAATGAGAAAAGATGAAAAATTTTTATTAAGACTGAAAATGAGATTACAAATAAAAACTGAGATTACATGAAAAGCTTTAAGAAAATATTATTAAACTACTGAAAAGCTGAAAATACAAGAAACATAGACTTAATTTAAAAGAAAATAATACACACTACAATGTGAGCTAAGGGGGTATTTATAGCTGGATTGCAGGCTTGGGATCCTTATCAGAAGATGCTAGAAGTCCTTTCTCAGCCACTCAATCATTCCATTGTCATCACCACCAATCACAACACTCAATTTCACCTTATGAGGTGTTTCGGCCAATGAAATGCTTCCAAGCTGCCACTTGGATCATTCTTATCATGTCAGCGCCTAGTCAGCCTTCCAGAAGGTGGAAAGATTCTAGTACGAGGTTGGAAACATGGGTAATTATTGTGGTTTGGGTGGATTTGGGTAAACGGGTGGATTTGGGTGGATTAGGGCGCGGGAGGATTAGTTTATAATTGTTTGAGTTATTTGACCGGTTCTTGGGTTTGGTTCGGGTTAAGATTGAAACGGGTAAACCGGGTTTGTGGATTAGGATTTTGGGCTTGGACTATTGTTGGGTCGTGGTTTATATATTGGATTAGCTTTTGGACTAGTAAAGTGATCAAAGGTGTATTTCAAGGACCCAAAGTGTAAAATCTGATATTTCAAGGGACCATAGCTATACTTCTGACAATCTCTTTCAAGGGCCAAACTTGTCCTTTTCAAATAATCCTAGGGTGAAATTTGAAAATTCTAAAACTTGAAGGGTCACTTTTGCCAAAAGCTCAAAGTTCAGGGACTGATTCTGACAATTCTTCAAATATGATCATATCTTCTAAAAATCATCCTTAGAGAATAAAATCTTCAAAAATGCACAATCTCGACCTTCCGGCTCAGCTTAAGCTCTCTTAATCTCTCGTGCTCGGATTTACGTTTGATTTGGTTCCTTTTTGTGTGTTTTTACATATCCGTACCTGCACATGCATAAACTCAAGAAACCATCAAATATTAGCAATAAACGGCTTTTTCTTGGTTATTTTGGGTCAGTTTTGATGATGAAAAGGTATGTGTTTTAGCACATACCAACCACCATTCTTCATAATTAGAAACCTCCAACACTTTAACATCCCACCATCTGGTAATAACCTTATACAAATTCTTCATCATGAGACACGCAAAGAAAAGATGATTCGTCGATTCTACCGCAATATTACACGAAGGACAAAATATCGAATGCAACTCCATACCTCTTCGAGAAAGATTTAGACGCGTTGGCAAGTTGTTAAGTTTAACTCTCCAAGAAAGAATATTAACCTTTATCGGAACAAACTTACACCATTGAGTTTTGGATCCAACCGTTCCAAGAGTTTTATCATCAATGAGGCTCCTAACCGATGAAACAGAAAACTCGCCATCTCCTGAAAGCGTCCATATCCATCTATCAAGCATATTTGAAAGAACAATACCTTCCAAATGAGATTGCAGCGATGCCATTTGCGTAAGCTCCGAACCCGATCTTGGATCACGCTTGAAGGAAAAAGAAATAGAAGGATGCGCCATTTTCTCTGCCACATAAATATCTTTAACCAACTCGAGAGCATAAATTCTAGGAAATAAATCCTTAAAGGTGGTGCAAGTAGATTGAGGTGATAACATCAATTAGATTGACTGCTTATTTAACTGAGGTGATAACATCAAGACTTAAAAAGTGGTGAAAGTAGTCGTACCTCTTGGTTGTAACTGAATATAAATGAGTACAAATACTCACAAGTATCCGCCCATAAACGACCATAAAACGGCTAGATACGGCCATAAAGACCATAAAAGGCTAGATCCGACAAGATCCGGCCATAAACGACCATAAAATGACTAGATCCGGCAACATACCACCATAAAATGCAACCTCATCGATTGTTTGTAAAATCGGCGAGAGAAACCAACAGTTTTTTTAGAGTGAGAGAACCAGAGGGGAGAGAGAGTTGTACAGAGTGTGTTGTGTGTGTGTTTTTATTTAGGGCGATCGACAAAACCGACCGGACCTAACCGAAACCGACCGGACCGAACCGAAACCGACCGGACCGAAGGACCAGCGGTCCGGTCTCGGTCCCAATTTTTACCTTATTTCTGTCTCGGTCCGGTCTGGTCCGGTCCGACCAAAAAACAGAAAATATTGCCTATTTGGAGCGGACCGACCACATTCGGTCTCGGTCTCGGTCCCGGTTTTTACCTTAATTCGGTCTTCGGTTTTGTCGGTCCCGGTCCGGTCCGGTTCGGTCTCGGACCGATGCTCACCCTTATTTTTATTTGTGAGAGAGTGTTTTTATTCGTCAGGTGTAAAAGTCTATATTTATCATTTTACGGAGTTTTTGAATGTGAATAATTAGATCACTAAAGATGTCAGTACGGTTTGAAGATGGTGGTGGGGGTTGAGCAGTGACAGTTGAGCAGTTGAGCGGTGGTAGTGGTAGTTGTGCAGTGATGGTTGAGCGGTGGTGGTGGTAGTGGTGGTGGTGATGGGTATAATGGTGAGGTAGTGGGAGTAATCAAGAGAGATAATGAGGGTATATTTGTAATTTACAATAAAATAATAAAATATTCTCAGCTCACTATTGTCCTTGCAAGGGACACATGTCAAAAAATTGGTAGAGTTGAGTAGTTGATCAGTCAAGCGTGACCAAAATGAGAAAATAGATGAAAAAGTGACCAAAGCTTGGACCATACATTGCTTTTTGACTTATTTTGGTAATTTACTCAAACTATTATAGCATTAGAATCTTTTGTAAGTTTGAATTATAATTGTGTACTTGCTACTTAGGCACGATGGCAAGGTGGTGAGTGGCTCACCTTACATCTTAGCGTCACGTTAGTCTTCACTTTCTCTTACTTCCCTCACTTCCACTCACCTTTTCGTGGAAAAGGTTACCTTATTATCACCTTTTATTAAAATACCCACTTTATAAAAATATACCTCACCACATACACTAACAAACCAAATAAACAATTATAAAACATTTAAGGTGAATGACTCACCTTAACGGACTCACATGTGACTAGTAGGCTAAGGTAACTCACTCACCATCCTTGGCTATTAGAGCATGAGGTATGGTGAAGAGGGAGGCTCGCCACTGAGGTGGCGGTCGCCACACACTGCCGCGTTGTCCCGCCACTACACCACCTCCCCTCGCCACTCCCCTCTTCGCCGCTCCCACAACACAAATAAGACAAAACACTTTTTGAAAAGTACAATGACTATATAAAAGAATAAGTTGAAGTTAAAATGAAAATATTACCCAGTTTAGAAGTGACATCATGGATGAGTTTGGTTGACGGAGGAATTGACGGCGTTAAATTGTTCTTGCAAGTATCGTATACAGTTTGTATCGAGGAGGAGCTTTTAGGGGAATAAGAAGAAGAAGAAAAAGAAGAAGTGAAATTAGCCATTGAAAATAGTCTTTGGAAGAACATCTTGTTGTTGTTGTTGTTTTTGAAGGGTGGGTTTGGAAGATGATGAAAATACCCTCTGCTGCTACTCATTTTTTCTTTCTTTTGGTTGGTGGTGTTGTGGTTTTGTTAACTGGTTTTAATAGCAAAATATATGTAAAAGGCGAAAAATGTTGTATTTTTTAAGTTTCGTATATTTTTTATTTATCGTATGTTTTTCCGTATTGTAGTTTTTTCCCGTATTGTAATTTTATTTAAATGAAATGAATTTTATTGTGTTTGAAAAATAAAGAAAAGAAATAAAATGAGGGTGGGTGGGGCCAAAGTGAACATGTTAAGGTTAGTTGTGAATGGGGAGTATTTTTAAATGGGTGTGTTGAAATGATGTGGCATCCGTAAGACCCAAGTGAAGAGGTTTGGCTTAGTTGCCATACCTCATGCTCTTAGCCTTATGTATTTAGTTTTGCAATTTTGAATAAAATTTTCGTTTCATTTGTCGAATTTTGTTTGTTAATTTGTTTGTTTCGTCTTTTACATACCAACACTTATTCCATCGACTTGGAGGGGAATGGTGGCTGTCGTACGTATATATAGCTGTTTATCATACGCATATATATTGTTGACAATATATCTCATATATATATATATATATGATAACTTGACTTGCTAATTAATACGTTATCCAAAGTTGCAAACTCGTTAAATCAATCTAGTTTACATATAGTGACTACTGTAACTGGAATAATGAAATTATATAAACAACATTTACACAATATTATATATAACCATGTGATGTCAAGCTTTATACTACACATTACATCTATGTTCTCAATTCTTGTTAATAAATTAGTCGAGGATAACATACATATATATAAGTTCTTGATCATCATCATCCCAACATGACATAAAATGGTCGAGAATGCTCCTATAACTAGTTAGACTTCCGAATATTACATATAACATACTGCATTATTATTGTTCTTAAATATACATACATACATGGTACAAACATGCATATACTTATGATTATCTCTATTATTAGTTTAAGTCTCTTCTATTTTTTATCAGGCTTCGATTCTTGTTGGATTTCCTCCTCCGATAAGATTGTTACAGTGACCGATTCTTGGTCGTTTTGTCCATCATTAACTGGTTTTACAGCTCCACCAGAAAGAAATGGTCGTTTCTCTTTTTTGTCAGATGTTATGTCCTTCGTCTTTTTGAAACGAGCTTGATTAGAAAGTTCTTCAACCGCCTCTGATATGGTTTCAACGCATTTTATGATGTCAATTAGTATTGAAATGGTAGCAATGACGGGTATAGTTTCTACGATGTTCCAGTTTTCCACCTTCGAAGCTTGTAATGTGGTATTGAATTCCGCTATCGCGTTTTTGCAGTTTTCTATATGAATGGCTGAAGTAGAAGGACACACCATTCGTTTCATCGACAAGGCTAATTCTTTCAAGGCTTTTCCGACTTCCGAGCTCATTTTCATGCATGGTTCTTGGATTGATTTTTGAAACTCCGAGGGCACCTATGACAACACAAAAAAAACTTCGTTAGAAACATAAATACATGCGTATACTTTAACATATATAAACACATACAAAAAATATATACTAAAAACATATAATTCCATACTTCCAATCGTGTGTCGAGATATCCATGGAGAGCTTCGATATGGTATGCACATTGTCGCGTATAAACGCCAATCTTCAAGTATTGTTTCCATGGGTGTCGAAATAGAAATTTCCCATGCCCTATTTCCCACCATGCAAAATTTGCCTGGTGACAAATATATTTCATTAGAATAGATGAAATACATACTGCTTATATACACCATAAGAACAAAATTAAAGCTTTTAGCTTGTTGCATAAATCTACTTTTAATACTTCCTATTTCCTAAAATAATTGTCTTCCGACAAAAAACACACATGATGAAAAAAAACATAATCATTAGTGCTTTCATTCTTTTATTTTTGACTAAATGACAGTTTTATCTTTAACTAATTAATTATCGTTTTATTTAAAGTTAGTAATAATAATATTAAATAAAGGTAGTATGTAAATCTGCATCAAATTTTCTTATCTATTTTAGCAGTGAACAATTAATTTGAGACATTAATAAAGTACACTTTTATAAGCCTTAAAAGTATCCTAACCAGTGATTCCTCAGTGGCTTTAGAATTAAGTACACTTTTATAAGCCGCAAGCAATGATTTGTCATCTTCATTAGATATACTGTAGTATTCATCCCCGAATCCTATAAAAGATTTAATAATTTTCATTAATTAGATGCAACAAAATTTCAAACTAATTAAAATAAATGTTTTATATTGAAGTTGACGAACCTTCTAGGAAGCTTGCAAGCTTTTCCATGTTAAGAACAATGAGTTTATGAAGATCTTCACCAGCCCATACCGGGCAAACACACATGGAAACGATTATACCAGTCGCTCCTCCAAAAACAATAGTCGAAAACCGTTGGTGAGCCATCGCTATGAGTTTTTCTACTCGGTAACCCGACACTGCTATGAGGCTAAAAGTAAGTATAAATATGAGACACCCATAATCGTATCTCCTCCTAATGCTGGGAATGAACCTCGAAAAGGAGGCAATAGCAACTGCGATAAGATACAAAAATATAATATCAAAATCAGCATTTTAAACTTATCAACTGCATCATGTTATGGAATTGCTAATATATAAGATTTTACGTACCTGCAACGAATACAAGGCAACAAATAACTATGGGTTTAACCGTTGGCCCGAATATAGATCGATCTGAAAACCATTCAGCTGCGACACCTAATGCTCCAGCTAGAAATGTCGCAAAACCTCTATTCATGCCTTTACATAAGGTTGCACCTATTCAAAATGTCAGAAACCATGGTTAAAAGGAGTAAAAATAAATCGCTCTTTCACTTTTAACTTGTTATGTTTTCACGATCAGTGATCCTTAAATTCATCGGTGATAATATTTGCTTTACAACATTAAAGTCATCTATAGTTTCATTGATTCATAAATGAAAACATTTTCCCATGCAAATGCATTAACCACTATGCAGTAAGAGGCATACGTCGAAAAATTTATCATCTAAAATATCATAAATTCTTCTTGTAAAATGTAATCTTGGTTTTTCTAGTATCAATTTAACAGCTGTAAAATTGCACTTACTATTTTTAGTATGCAATTAATTAAGCATTTAAACTATACATGTACTTTTACCAAAAATGAAAAACTTGAAAATATTATTAAGTATTCATGTCAACTCCCACCTTTAAAGAATATCCATATGTTTATACCTTGTGTTAGTGTAAGTTTGATAATATATGCTAGTTACAATCATAGTTTCAAGAAAATGTTTCAAGAAAATGTTAAAACGGTACGTGAGTTGCTCACCAACTGTGTACTCAAAAACGACTATGACGGTCATGATAGCCCACATTCCTGCATCACCCATGCCATGATAAAAAGGTTCTAGATAGTAAACCAAAGAGACCAATGTGATGGCAAACGCCACTTTAAATGAGTGCAAGATCCTTCTTGGATCTTCTTCCCCGGTCTTCTTGATTTTTTTCGCGATATCAACTATGGCACGTTTGATACATGATGGAAATACTATTGATTTCAGGCGAGTGAAAAAGGTGTTTTGTGATGTTGGTGTTGCTGAAGAAGCATCAATCTCCATGACTATGGTTAAGGTTTTGCTATGGCTATGCAGGAAGCTATATAATAAGAGGAGATGAGAGATAGCTTATCAAGTGAAATGAGGATGGGCTGATATATAAGTAGGCTGAGATTTGTGGTTTAAAGAAAAGTTTGTTTAACATAACATTAAAATAATAATGAATTTAAAAGTTAGATATGTGCAATTAAAATTACCAGCTGTTTATAGGTCTTTTTGTTTGTGACTTTTTATTTGTGTGGTGAGTGGAAGTCTAGAATTTGCCTTTTGAGTTTTTAAATAGCATTGCTAAAAAAAAGTGCTTTTAAATAGTAAAAATGCTCTCACAATCCTTTGCAATACGATTTTGTAACTAGGTAACTTTTAATAGATAGAAAAACAACTTTATTCTCATTATACTCTTTGATTTAGTTATCAAACTTTCAAATAACCAAGAACATATATGAATTTACATGAAGGTTAACTTAAAAGTAAATATTGCCCAACTTCTTTGTATTTTGTTTTTATCACATACATATAATAACATTTAACTTAAATATATTGTTAAACGAGTTAAAAATTCTATTATACAACGGTTAACTAAAATAATCTAGTTGAAGCTTAGATAAAGTTAAAACGAGTTCATACACGACTTTCTTGGATCAACGATCCACTCTAATTAAACCGAATTAATGCTTTTGTTGCAATTAGTAATCAGAAAAAATGAGGCATCACCTAAATTTCTTCGCACGATGTATTTTTTTTTAGGCTTCAACCCAAAGCACACATGATTTTGATATCTTCAAATAGCCCACAATATCGTTTGAATGACCACGTGGGTGCGATTCTGGATCGTATCAATGGGATTCACTTGTGTCCCTCCCTTTTCAAAATTAAGTTGAGTAGGACCGTCGTGTGGTCTTGAACTCCCAAACAAGCGGTGATACATCCCCAATTACTTTTCTCAACATAACAATCAGTGAAGAGGCGTTATGCCCTTTTAGTATCACCATCGTAGACAAGATATCTCTTCGTAGTTAAATCCTATAATTGATGTAACTGCTTGTATCGAGTGAGAAAAATCTATCTGATAAAAGGTGTTATGAGAGAACATTTATCTTCATTGGAAGAGTTTTCACCGTCTAAAATTGAATATATGTTAGATTGCATGAAAGTTTATTGTTATATACTCCCTCCGTCCCATAATAATTGTCCAGTTTGACTTTTTTGAGTTTTTCTTATTTAACTTTGACTATACATATTTTTATTTATGTTATATAATATTTGATGAAAATTATATCAATGAAAAATACATTTAAAACCTAATCCATTCATATAATTTGCATCAAGTATTATATAACACAAATAAAAGTATTTAAGGTCAAAGTTAAACAAAAAAGACTAAAAAAGGTCAAACCGGACAATTATTATGGGACGGAGGTAGTATGTCCTTAGTTTTTTTTTATATAAAATAGTTGTTATATCTCGTGTGCTCTAAGTTTTAACATTAATAATTGAAAAAAAATTAATTTGCATATATACTTGTATATTAGTTGTTACTTTTGGTTTATTAATTTTATATTGCAACTAAGAATATAAAAGATAATTTATCATAAAAATATTAGGGTAAAGTACATTTATGCTTCTTGTATTTTTTTCCCCCAGTCTCAATATGCAGTTTGTACCGATGAAAACTCATTATGCATAACCTACTTAAACTTTCGATTCTTATGAATAATATTTTAAATTTTTTTAGTTATGCAAAATGAGTATACATGAAAAAGTATATTATGCATAATGAGTCTGAAAGTTATGCATAATAAGTTTTTTTATTGGTACAAACTGCATAATAATACTGAAAAAAGTACATGAAGAAAAAATTGACTTTACTCAAAATATTATAAAGATTGTTTCATTTTAAAATAAAAAACCTTTGTCTCATATATTTATTTCAGATTTCAATAACCCCTGCTTGCAATATTTTGTACCTTGTATGTACATAATAATAATAATAATAATAATAATAATAATAATAATTGTTCTTAGTAATTTTATGTAAATCTTTTGATTTTTTAATAAAATGATTTATAATAATAATAATAATAATAATAATAATAATAATAATAATAATAATAATAATAATAATAATAATAACATTATAACATTATTATTATTATTATTAATATTATAATAATAATAATAATAATAATAATAATAATAATAATAATAATAATAATAATAATAATAATATATGTCCCCAGTAATTTTATGTAAATCTTTTGATTTTTTAATAAAATAATTTATAATAATAATAATAATAATAATAACATTATTATTACTATTATTATTGTTATTATAATAATAATAATAATAATAATAATAATAATAATAATAATAATAATAATAATAATATTATTATTATTATTATTATTTTCGACTGACGCATTACAAAAATCTCAAATAAAAGACGACACTTCGGACTTGCTTAGGGTCGTTCCAATCTCTGGGTTGAGACATACTATGAATTCTAGGACATATGGGTGTGTGTTATACTATCAGTTAGGTGTTCTCTTATTATCTATTCAGATGTCGTGCACAGCTTGTTCCAGGGTCTTTACGAAGGATATTTATGGGAAATGTGCTTTATCGTGCGCTGGTATTAAACATCGGCATAGTGAGATGCACGATACCCTTATTGACATCTGTTCTCGGTTGGGGATTCATCTCGTAAAAAAGTTTATATTGGGTTTAGTAGAGAAAGAGACAAACCCTTACATCCAGCTGATATGGCTCTACTCGTGGGAGGGAGGGCTTGATGTATGACAAGGTGTCATCGCCTTGACGAAAATGGTAGGTTGATTTTATGCGTGGTTGTGCGGTAATTGGGGTCGCACAATGTAAATGCATCAAGTATGAGGCTTAAGTGTGTGGATATTGAATATGGTTTTCCCCCTTCTCATTATCTTCTTTTAGAGAACTTGAGAAGGATACAGTGACCTTACTAAAGCGGATCCAAAAAAAGCGGATCCAAAAGTTATAAGTGACTCAAGAAGTTGGTGCACGTGTTTCCATTCATATCATTAGTAAAATTAGCTTTGCTATAACTAGAGGAGCAGAAGCTCATATAGTATCTCAACTTCCCACTAATTTTTTGTAAATCTTAAGAATTTCAAATAAAGTGATAATAATAATAATATTAATAATAATAATAATACTAATAATAATAATAATAATAATAATAATAATAATAATAATAATAATAATAATAATAATAATAATAATAATAAATTATTATTATTATAATAACTTATTATTACTATTATTATTATTATTATTATTATTATTATTATTATTATTAGTATTATTATTATTATTATTATTTATTTATTTATTTTTATTAGAAACTTAAAGGATTTATAAGAAATTAGTGGGAAGTGAGATACAATTTAAGCCCCCACACCTCTAGCTATAGCAAAGCTAATCCTATTATTATTATTATTATTATTATTATTATTATTATTATTATTATTATTATTATTATATTATTATTATTATTATTATTATTATTATTATTATTATTATTATATTATTATTATTATTATTATTATTATTATTATTATTATTATTATTATTATTATTATTATTATTATTATTATTATTATTATTATTATTATTATTATTATTATTATTATTATTATTATTATTATTATTATTATTATTATTATTATTATTATTTTTATTATTATTATTATATTAAATCACTTTATTAAAAAATCAAAAGATTTACAGAAAATTAATGAGAAGCCGAGATACTATATAGCAAAACTAATCATATTAAAGATGTGAACAGCTGCTCGTGCTCCAATATATTAAGCCATGAAAAACTTTTGTATCCGCTTAAGCAAGGCAACCACATCCTTCTCTAATTCCCCAATAAAGAGAATGAAAATGGAAGAAAATTAAATCCAATAGTCATACACAACCTCATATTTGGAACTATTACTATGTGCCACATCAATCACCATATGACCAGGAACGAAATCTACAATCCTAGTTTATGTCAAAGATGAACCCAGTCATATCCACACATACATCAAGCCCCAATCCCATGAGTAGAATAACATTTCTGCTCGACGTAGGGGTTTGTCACACCCACCAACCATCCCAATATCAACTTCCTTACCAGCTGAATCCCTGACCGAAAGCAGATGCCGACAAGCGTAAATAAACAACATTATGTCGATGTTTAATACCAATAATGCCATCACGCGATAGATCATTATAAATATCCCCAACAAAGACCCTTGAGCAAGATGAAAATGGCTTTGAAACAGAAAATAAGGGAACACCTAACCAATAACATAACACACAAAGATAAGCGTTACCATTCATTGTATGTCCTAAATTAGAGATCAGAACCACCCTTAACCAGTCAGAAGTGTGATCTCCCAGTTTCTTCATGAGTTTGGGGGTGGCATATCACTTCCATTACTCAAAAGGCCAGTCTCCATATTCGTATTAAACACACTAAAAGCATCATTAAAGGTAGGCCCAGAAGATACAATATCATCATGCCGAAGTAGCTTAGCCTGCAAACCAATGTTTCAAAAATCGGCCTAAGCGGCCGATTAATCGCTAGGCAGGGATGAATCGCTCCGATTTTCACTAGTCGGCCTTATTAATCGGTGTAGTCAAAAACCGATCAACATACCGATTAATCGGCAAAATTGGGCATAAATTAGCCAAATCAGACAAGAATCGGATAAATCGGCCAACTCGGTTACGGATAGAAATCGGCCAAATCAGTCATAAATCGGCCAAATCGGAAAAAAATGGCTAGATCAGCCAAATCGGGGATATAGTTTCATAATTTTATAATTTTATATATAAAAATCAAATTTGATTAATTCCCGATTAATTCTCGCCTAACTGATTAATCACTAGGCGGTACTTGGCCGCCCAGCTACCGCCTAGGCGATTTTTGCACCCTTGCAGCAAACCAGCAGACTGCAATCATGACGCAAGAAAGGAATAATTCAAAACATCACGTGCATCATAAACACCAAGACCCCCGAATGCAAAGGTTAAGGTAGCAAGCCTCCTTTGCTATTCGCCAAACGTTGATCTAGAAGCAGTAACAATATGCTTCAGAGCATAACGAAGAGCCACGTCAAAAGAACGTTGGGCCGATTCAAGGACACGTGGATGGCATGTGCGCATAAAAAAATATAGTATTGAAATACCCGTACAAGCACGAAAAAGCAGCAACACACATTGAGGATGATTAATCTTAGCAACTGCATCCATAAGCACGATAGTTTTGGCCACTCTCTTCATCAAAAGCTTACTACTGAAATCAAAATCCACACCAGCAAGCTTATCAAGTAATTTAACACCATTCAATGGCCGAGTAATATTTGGCGGGAAAACACCTTCAAGTAACTATTATTATTATTATTATTATTATTATTATTATTATTATTATTATTATTATTGTTAGAAATTACCACAAAACTTTCAAAATTTATTCCCATCCCCTATCTTTTTCAAACTTTTTTATAATTTTTTTGACACATATGTAATTATAGTTTTCTCATAGACAAATTTTAACAAATGTTGACCAAAATCCAATTGAATTTTCTATTTAATTGGTGAATATGATGACTCAGTTTTTTCCAAATAGGCAAAACTGAACTCTCTTATTAGTCGAATTAGAATTTTTATATATGTTTTTTTAAACATCACTAAATGATCGTTTTCATTTATAATATTAAAGATCATTATTTACAAATAAAAAACATAATAAAAACTGTCAAAAGAATGCAAAATTACATTATCTCATCGATAATGCAAAAGAATGCAAAGTTAGATGCTTTCACTAGCCAAATGTGCAAGGACTCGTGGGGCCGAAGTAGTTTTGCTAGATGCATGATTGAAGTGAAGTCTGATGAGGTGCTTAGGGACTGCCTTACTGTTGAGATACCGTTACTTGATAGGTCGGGTTAAACTATTGAGAAGATACGGGTTGAATATGAGTGGAAACCACCTCATTGTGATAAATGTAAAATTTTTGGTCGTACTCTTATTGAATGTCCTAAAGTTGTTGAACCTCCTGCCGCCTACTAAGCGTGTTAATGATGGTTTCAAGACGGTTATTAACAAGAAGAAGGGAAAGCAAGGTGGGTCTACTATTCAGGGTCAAGGAGGGTTTACTAAACCTGTTGTGGGTAAGCAGTTTCAATATCAACCCAAAAGACTCCTTCGAACCTAAGAAAGTGGAAGTCAATAAGAAGAATGCTTCTGATGTGGCTAGTTCGAGTGGAACAACGATCTCTACATCTAACCAGTTTGATGCTCTTAATACGGATGTGTTTGGTATTCCTTCTAATGACACCTACAAGGATGTGGATTATGGTCGTTCAATGGAAGTTAATGAAGATACGTCTACTAAGACAGGTACTGCATCACAAGAACCCCTTGTGAGTGATTTGAAAGAGATGGAGTCGGGTGTGGCTCCTAAAACTAGTGCATCTTGTAATCCGCCTGCCTCTTCTACTAAGAGAGTTAACATTTTTTCTAAAGTAGGAGAGATCGTAGATTCTGATTCTGAAGATGAGGTGGTTGCCAACCCATTTGATGAGTCTGCTAATATCTTCGGTGGTGGCCAAGAATTTGAATATGAGTATGATGACTATGACTACGATGACTATTCGAAGCAGGTTCATGATCTTCCATGGAATTTGGATGCCTTTAATGCCATGTATGGCACCAAGCTTCAAGGTCCTAGGAAGTAATTTTCTTTCGTTATGTCCTATGTTATCATTTGAGTAGTGGTTTGTTTTCTTGGTTAGAATATAGGAAGTATCTTGTTATGTAAGCTTTATGCCTATGTAACGGGCTGAGATATGGGATTTCACTCATATCCATTGTACTTAAACGTTCTTTTTTTGGTTAATATATTTACCAGGGTGCAGGATTACTCCCCTTTACCCAAAAAAAAAAAAGAAATAATTGATATCATGTTTTAGATACGTGTTCAATAGCACATAACGACCCGTTATTTTTTTTCGGATATCTATGTTTAAACTTTAAAAAAGAAATCACATGCATCGTTTCTATAAGTACAATCTCGTGTATTTATTTTTATATCACGGTAACCATGAGGTCATGCATTCATTTTGATATTTAATATAATTAATTTAATAATAATTTTAGCCGTATTTAACTATTAAACCTCGTGTAAACGCGAGTTAAACTTATAAAGAGGTATAACATGAGTCGTTATTAAATACAAATAGTAAAATAAATACTAATCCAGATATCTTTACCTAATCTCGTATATAAGAATAACGTGAGCCGTTCGAGTATGAATAATCTCATGTATTCAAATACACACCAAACTAAGGGTGTGTTTGTTTTTTGGAAAAATGTCTTACTAGCCTCTTATTCTTACTGAGTAAGAGGCGGTAAGAGGTGGCCAGACATTAGTGTTGTTTGTTTTTTTTCTTTTGAGTTATACCCAGTCGGACATATAACATCTTACTTAATAAGATGTGGGAGGCTTGTCTTATTGTCTCTTACTCTATAAGAGATTGAAGACTTGTGTTAATTAACTATGTTATATTTATGATAAAGATTCTTGTTTCATATTTACATAAGTTACTTATTATCGCATTGCGTTGGTTTAATAAATAAATTGTAAAAACGAGCACTTAAAATCATTCATATAATTATACAAAAACAACCAATATTATTTCGTTCAGATTTAAACTTTCTAACCACCTCTTACAGGTAAAATGTGATAGTCAAATTCAGATATAAAACATCTTAATAAAACAAACACACCCTAAAATCCATATTCTTTTCATGTGCTATCGGTGCTAAGAGATGATATGTGTAGGTTCTTTTTATAGAAGGTCCTATATATAACAACTACTACGTCTTAATAAATATGGCAAGCTGATAACATTTCAACATGTCTATATATAGCATTGTTTAAATTTAGATAAAAATGTTTGTATACGTGTGTAGAGGCTTCTAATAATTTTTGAGGTGTATTAATTGTAAAATAAGATTGTTCGGTTGTGAGTACTTGTTGTATTATCTAACAGTGATAATATCTCTTAGATGTCATATGAGTTTTAGCATTTTTTTAAAGCGAGTTTCTCAATTCTATAGAATGGCATTGGTGTGGTTCAAATTTACTCTGAGCTCATGTGAATTGTGTCCACATACTAGTAAAGATTATGTATGAAAATGTGTCATCGAGCTATTTCGTAACTCCTAGCCTCATACTATAATGTGAGTTCCAAAGTCAACTTATATATAATTTTGCACATCATAAATGTTAATTTGTAAGATTGAACTCGTGGCAAGATCATTGCACCAAGTGGCAATGAATATACACATGGTGGTAATCTAAATAAAAAGAGTGTATATGGAAAATGTGCCAATTGAATGCATATTACATATGCAAAGCCTCAAATTCATAACAAAATATTTAAAGTCCTTGATACATCACTCACTCAGTTACTCGTCACCTTATTTAATTCTGTGCTGTTTTTCTTGCAATCGTCATTTCTTTGGAATCAGACTAGAGAAAAACACGCGGAGAGAGAATGACACTAAGGTTAAAAATAGTATCACCTTATAATTTAAAACACGACTATATATGCATGAATTCAATAAATTAAACCGGGTAGCTGCATTTTTACAAAAGGTTAAAAATAGTAGGTATCAAACCATTTTTTAAGGAAAATGATTGGGAAGACTAATTATGTGCTTAAAGATTTGACTAAAAACATGCATTTATCCCGGTGGTTTATAAAAAGCGGTCCCATTGTGTAAACCATCGATGATCGCCACATATGGTTAGTCATATCTTTAAGCATATGATTTAGGTCTCTCAATCACTACTCATTTTTTAATGGCAATTGCATTCACTCTTGGCAAGAAGCTGCTAGAATTAAAAAGAGCTTACATTAAACCTTAAGTCTTAGATTCAAAGATCATCACGCAAGACTTATGAAGCTCAGCTCGTAAAATATCTTCCCTTGAAGATTCCCGATTGAAAATCAACGATACAAGGTCTTGGATAATCCAAGACATCTAATTAAATATGAAATAACAAGGCCAATATTTTATTTAACATATGATCGTAATAAGTTTTCACTTAAAATCTAGTGTTTAGCTAAAAAAAATTTTAAAAACACATCTTGGAAGTAGAGAGAAAAATAACTAGAAACGATCACGGAACATATTTGGAATACCATATTTATTTTTATTACTTATAAAACAAATTTGCTTATCCTTTAAAAATTCAAAATCTCTTAAATAATAAGTAAAATTGATTCCTCAAAATACCTTTTAAAATGATTAATTTACATAAGTATTAATTGTAATGGAAACATTTTATAAATGAAAATTTTGGAGACATTTTAATACCCTTTAAAATAAATAATTCAAATAAATCTTAACCTTATTAATAATCAATTAATTTAAACTTATAAACACACGGCTGACAACTTTTTAAACGACAAAGAATTAAATTTTACAAACATAATATAACATTAAAAATAAAGTTTTGTATCATAATATTAACATCATATATTTCTTTATCAATTGACTTACAAAATGTTGTTTGCGCAGGATTCGTCTAAAGTCACATGTTTGCTATCGATTCCATCAATTTAAAAAAAAAAGCAATAAATAAATAAATAATAGAAAATAAAAAACGGTTGCATCAAAGGTTATACTAAAATTATAAACTCGCAAATAAAATTATTTGTCACTATATACTATCACTTTGTCGGGTAATCATCTAGTTTAATTTAAGGGTAAAATTCATCTAATAGTCACGTATTTTCTTAAATGTTCAAATATCATCAATGAACCTTGAAAATACCACACCCTTGAAACTATAACATTTCTATGTTGATATCGTCATTAAGTTATTTTTAACTTGCAAAATTCGGTAATCGACACGTGTGCATGACACATAGACATCATGTCATCTCCGGTCATCTTCTCAAACTTTTCGACTACTTTTTCGATCTTTCTTCTTGTCACCTTCCTCCATTTTCCGGAATAGGATTTCAATTTTTTCTATTTTAACAAAAGCTTCTAATACAATCTAATAACTAATCAAAAACCATTATCCATAGTACTCAAAATCTAAATAAAATTACACAAAGTCCATTTCATCCAAAAAGGTTTTTTAATCTTTATATCATATGAAAAGATATGATGTTTTCATCTAAAACCCACTTTCAAGTTCTAAAACCTATATTGTATTTGTTCACATTCTTTGTATCATCTAAAACCTTTTATCCAACCACCACACGAAAATCCACTTTCATCTAAAACCCTCTTTGTTCTTTTTATTCACATTCTTCATATAATTAGCAACCACAAGAAAAATCTAAAACCAAGTTTTACTTTTGATTTCGAATATATGATCAGGTTTTTATTTGATTGCGGAGTGTGTAGGAATCTGATGCTTGTTATTAACTAATTGGTTGCAGGATTTATATCGATACAAAATATCAAAATTTGTAGGTTATTTTGATATTTTTGAGGGTTCATGGCTATATACTTAAATATTTAAAAATATATATTGTTATTAGATGAATTTTGTTGGGATTTTAGATCTAGTTAACCAGTAACCTCTACGAGTACGCAGCGGATATTGGATCTAGTTATCGCAATTATGTTAAGTACGTAATTAATAAACAAATAATTAATACAATATTAATTAATTAAAAGGGATAAAGAAAAGCTAACCTTACTTGGCAATTGATCTCTATTAACGAAACAAGAAACCAATATGAAACCCAAGTATCTAAAATAGATACCTCTACGGTTGCTCACACAAACACTTTAACACGAATACGCCCGAATAAAGCTAGTCGTATACGTTTAACCAAACAACACCTTGTTAAATACTTGAACTACTCGAAACAAACAACCCTTAGAACACTTTCACTTGTTGCACGAGATTAACCAAAACCCTAGAACATAATTGTTCTTCTGTCCGAGATACACTAGGATGCTAGTGCTTCCTTCACGATAAACAAGCAAACATCACTGTGTTCTTGTTAAACCAAAACTGGTCCAAAACCCCACGTAAGGTATATTAGAATCAGTAAGGGATTAGTAGATGTAATTTATATCATGCATGCATGCTAAATAAATGCATTCGTATAAATACATGCAATCTCCATATTGATTTGGTTTCAGTTTGTCTAGTCACATGGAAACAAAGAAAACAAATTTATTATTTGTGAGTGGAGAGAAACCAACTCATCAAACGATCGGTTATAGAGTTTATATTTTAGTGTCGTGTATCTTTTCTAAGAATGATAGGATATCAAAAACCAAAGGTTTGGTTGCTAGGTGTAGGGTATTTATAGCCTTCAAAACCTAGCCTTTTTGGGCTTCAAACTTGGTCACCAAGTAACCCACATACCTTATCATACTACAACTCTTACTAGCCCATTATCCTCTCCAAACGCCCCACTAATGGACCGGCCAATTGGGTTTGGGTCAAGGGATAAACCGGGGCTAGTTTAATGAGTCAAAGTCGGGTCAAGTTCAAGTATCAAAACGTAATAAACGTACTCGTGTTTAACGTGTGTGCCCCCAATAGGCTCACACACTTTTAGTCGTTTCGAGTGGTTTTAACTTCCACAAACCAACAGCTCCCACTTGGGAGTTGGTGTGTCGAATGGCACACAAAACTAACGACGGAAACGCCTAGCAAACGCTCTCACTCGCTTTTTAACTAAAAGTGTCTGAGAGAATAGTTTCGTAAAAGTTTCTCAGTAGCATGGTTATTCAATGTCTTGCTCTAATCATCCTTTGTTATAGATACCGTTAAACCATGGATTATGGATCTCAAATCATTCCATATAGTTTAACTATTTAGAATCTCGTTATAGAATTTAATTAGATATACCAAATGTAATCAAGTATCATCTTGCATTACCCTTTGGGTTCGGCCGAACAATTATCTTATTAATTCGGAGAGGCCATGGTATCTTTATGCACATATCAAGTGGAGTAACAAATCCTTTATTGACTACAAGTGTTGTAGATGCTGCTTCACATCACTCCAAAATATAGCTTTTATAACTACCTTGTTCAGATAGCGTTTTGAGTATACTTACAAAAAATGATATCCACACATAACAGAACTTGCTTGTATCTCAAGTCTAAGGATGAAGATAACAAACCATTTTCAATATTTTACTTATGACAAGGATCCAAAAGTAAATGTTTGAAAGTTGGGGAATCCAATATGCATCTCTAGTGAACATATATGAGTTTGGCGGGAACAATCCAAATTCTCGTTAGAATTATAACCAACACTCACATTTGCCTTAGCATAACAATATTCCCATATTGTTAACCGACAATGGACATATTTAAAATAATAAAATTATTCAAGGATTAAACATGCAAATATAGGATAACAATTATTATATGAATGAATAACAAATACCAAGTATCTTTATTCATCATAAAGTAAAAATTGTCTATCAATCCCAATTATCTAAATACTAAAACAGATATGCATGAAACTCATTTAGTAAGTTGAACCCGAATGTTTCCAACATTCTCAATCTTTCTTTAAAAGAAAAACTAAATAGTTATCTGAGTAAACTTTTCGAATAATTGTTTCAAATATCACATATAGTGAGTCATCTGAAATATAAGATGAGTGTCTTATCTCATATGCTCATACTATTGCAAGAATTATAGTATGGAGATGTTGTCTTACCTTGCATGAGGTAGTAAAAGTCAACAACATACTGACAGTCATCTTTACAGTTTCCAAAAGTGTAAAGTATTCTCATTCATTAATGTGTAATGCAACAATGCTCTATGTTGAGCATAATTAGTTAGTAGATTTATCATAAAAAATGAAATCCTACTACAACTAGTATTAATAATCCTCTAGCATCATTTGTACTTATACAACATTATGCTTTAAAATTCGTAAACATTTATAAAACAATAATCTAAACTCTCTCAATTAGATATTGTTGTTGTCAGCTCATTTTGTACTTGTACAAAAGCTACAACTAGTCTTATACACAATATAATATATACATGATAAATCCTTAGTTAAAACAACATAAGGTTTCTATCCATGTAATAAATTAAACCAAGTGAAATATATCATTTAAGACTTGCTTGAATAATATATTGCATTTGTGTTAGACTTAATTTTCCGCATTTGTTTATTCCATATAAACATCTATTCCAAGGTTGTTTGTTTTATTCCCTAAATTTCAAGTGAAATTTCATTCCAAGCTTAAGGATCAATATCTAGCTTAAATAGAATGATATCTTCAACATGTAAATTTTAAGGAAAAACACAATGCTCCCACTCAATGTCAGATGTACTCAAGAGTTGTCTTAATTTAATCAGAATCATATTGTAATTAAATTCAAGATCTCAGCTCTTAGATGCATGATACAATCCAAAACTTGGATTGCTCAAATTTTGTATACTACATAAAGATAATATAGATTCATAACCCTTTTGATTACACACCGTCCTCGCAAAAGGTAATCATAAAGAAAGAGTTATAAAATCTTAATTGTCATATTCCACATACAAATCACATATATGACAATTAAATATCTTTATATAATTAATGCATGTATTATATAAGAAAATTTAATCACAGTCAATTGCTTAAGTATGATTAAAAACTTCTTATTAAATGCCAAACATTAATATTTATACAATCAAGCTCATAGGTTAACTGTTAGGCAAAATAACAATCAAGCTCAAAACTCGATTTGCCTTTTAAGGACTACATCTTATTATTCATAGTTCTAAAATATTTATCAGATTCAAGATGTGATAATGTATTTTAGTAGTTAGCTGATTTACAATAATCTCTTAACTTATATCCCTCAGCATTGATAATAAAATATATCACTTCAGGTGATGAGGCATCCTTGCGGATTTATGAATGAGAGTAATCATTATACTTTAGTTAACATTTCATGTTTAACCTTAGTATGACATTAATAAGTGCATTTTAGAAGGTTAAGTATTTTGTTCTCAAAAACTTTGAGATATGTGTATATTCCCACTTACTTTTGTAAGTAGAGACAATTCTCTAAATACTAAGTATTTAAGCAACAATAAATTGTTCTTTATGGAGAACCACAAAATACATTTTAAGTTCTCATCTCAAGATTTGTTAATAAAATGCTTCATAAGATTTTAACAAATTCAGAACTTAAATCAAGACATAATGGAATTCCTTCTAGCAACTCAAATTAGGGTTTATATAAAAACTCTAATTTAGTATCACTCTTTAACCAAAAGCTCTAGCAACAGTTTTGTGTTTCGTCAAGCTAGGAAGAACACCAAAACTACAATCTTCAAGCTAGGAAGTGTAGAAAAATCAAAAATCCAAAAGGGTTTATGATTCAATTGGTTTGAGTGGTAAAACCTCAAATCCCTAATGAATTAGAGTTTTCAGTTATAGGTTGTCTTGAATACCTTCTAGGTTTGAACTATATTGAGTGTATCCATGACACACACAATTTCTAACCTTGATATGTTTTGGAGGTAGAGCAATTAAAGATATCAGGAACCAAACAATATGAATAAGGTTTGATCCAACACATTAGACATACCATAATGAAGTGGTATCCTATGAGTTATTAGAATTGTGAAACTATATCAGAATTTTATAGATAACTTAATTCTCTTAGGACCAAATACTTGTCAATTGGGTCGAGCCAAATTGCATATAAAGTATTTATGAACCAAGTGCATGCAATAATGTATATTCATTGAACAATACAAGAACCTTATGTTCACGTATTCACAAGAAGACAGAACTGTTCAAGGATTATATGTTCATGTGTTAACACGAAAACAAAACATTTCAATAATACATTATAAGTCTTTGAATAATTCAAAAGCCTTATGTTTATGTGTTAACTAGAAGACATAACACATTTACTATATATACTTTAGGTTATAAGTCATTGACTAATTCAAGGACTTTATAATTATGTCTTAACATGTAAGCATAATTATACTAACAAAAGTAATAATGAACGCAAACTCTTGAGTTCTATAGTAATTTCAAGTTAATTTTATACTTCAGAATTATGATCATTATCATATAACCATAATTATATTGACTAAAACATGTAGTCAAATGTTGAAGTATCTTTACAATAGATCATGACATTTGAATGTAGTAGGGCAACAAACATATAGCGTGTTCAATTCCTAGTAGAATCATTATTAGAATGTAGTAGGGCAATAAACATCTCATGTGTTTAAGTCCTAGTAGAATTCTTATTTTACATGTCGTAGGGAATTAAACATCTAATGTGTTTAAGTCCTAGTAGAATTATTAGTTTCCTTTTCCTTGCGGTGAAGATATACCAATAATATTGTTGTTCCTTGCACACACTTTGAGATTTCTCCCACTTGTGAAAGGTACAACATCATATTATGAAAACAAACAACACGTGATTGATTGTTCAAACGATATGATTAATGTCATATATACCATAAGTAGTTTAGAACCATATCTTGTAATAAGGAATTGTGGATTATTATTCTATAGATAACAATTCAGGAAGCAACAGCAGGAAGGCAACGTGTTATCTTATAAAATAAAATACAATTTTCCTTTAAGCAGTGGTTGTTCATATTCGGAAAGTAATGAATTATTTCAAAGCTAGTTTGAAATGATATGGGTGACTAACAGAAATAAATCCCGTAGCTCCTAAATTGACAACATTACATGAATGATATTTCAAGTAATAAAATGCAAATCTGCTCCCACTAGATTTCTCAACATTGTAAGTGTTACATTTCCAATAGAAAACATATAGCAGTTTTACATACTTTCCTATTCTCTTCAATTGCCTACGAGTAGCATGTACTTAGGTATTGAGCAGAGTATATGAAGTTCTACTTATGTAGACAATGGACTAGCCATTATATTATTCAATTAACTTGAATCTTTAGCATACATTCCTCCTTTATCGTCTACATAGCCCCAAGGGTAATTAGCACTTTAGGAATAATAAGAGTCCAAGAAGATTACCTAGCATATGCTAGTAATTCCTTTACTCTTTACGGTTTAAACTCATACATCGTGACAAGTGCAGGATGTTATTTATTTTGGTAGCTCTAAATACAATGTTTCCAGTTACACAAAATATTCTATCTTTCAATTAACTCTAGACCACAAAAGGGTAATGAAAGATCATTAATGAGTTTACCAATTAGTAATCCTATCTTAGTTTGTCAACTAAGGAGAAAAGATAGGTATAAGTCTCACTCTTCTTACTAGGAAAAGAGACTAAGTTTGTCTTTCAAAGAAAAACAAATTTGTTTACAAATTATGTTGCAATAACACAATTAATCAGAACATAAAAAGTTCAAATCTAGTATTTTCGATAATTACATTCTTAAAAGAATTAACTACCCAATTAATTACTAATAAGACTAAGATCCAACTTGCAACCCCATTAATTACCATAGGTCGACCAATGTGTAAAAAAATGGGACAAGAGGTAAGCGACGAGCGTTAATTGCAAAATGCAACTCTTAGATTTATGAGACCTTTTAAGGCATTAGTATCAAGTAATAATGTCAAAAGCATGTTTAGTTCTCATCTTATGCCTCGGGTCTGATATGTGCTTAAACACATATCTTTTGTTTATCAAAACTAACCCAAAATAACCAAGAAAGAGCCGTTTATTGCTAATATCTGTTGTTTTCTTGAGTTTGTGCTTGTGCAGGTACGGATACAATAAAACACACAAAAAGAAGCCAAATCAGACGAAAATCCGAGCACGAGAGATTAAGAGAGCTTAAGCTGAGCCGGAAGATCAAAATTATGCTTTTGTGAAGAGTTTTATTCTCTGTGGATGATTTTTGGAAGATATGATCATATTTGAAGAATTTTCAGAATCAGCCCCTCATCTTTGAGCATTTGGCAGAATTGATCCTTCAAGTTTCAGTAGTTGCAAAATCAGTCCCTAGATTATTTGAAGATTGACAAGAATGATCCTTGATGAACATTTTTAAAACTACAGCTATGGTCCTTTGAAATTCAGAAAATACACATTTAGTCCTTTAAATACACCGTGGTTCATTACAAAGTCCAAATCCTAACTCATGGCCCAAAATACAATACCCGGTCCAATATCAAAATACACTTACACCCGGTCCAATCCATTAAACCAATAATTGTATATTTTAACCCATATACCCATATTCAAACCCAAGTCAACCCCACCAACCCGGTCAACACACTTGAACAATATTAAACTAATCCAAACGCGCCCAAAACTTCCTTCTTCCCCAATCCAAATGCCCCTTTTACCCATTCACTTTTACCCACCATTTACCCATCCCAACCTCGTACTAAGCATCTCAAGGATCTTCTAGAAGACCTGACTTGTCGATAAGATTGCCCAGCTAGCACATTCAAGCTCTATCATTGGCCGAGACACCTCACTAGATGAATTGGGAGGCTGTGATTGGAGGAAGTGACTCAGAGGATGATTTGTGGCTGTGGATAAGGATTCTAGGCTCTTCCAAGAGGAATCCCAAGGTTGCTTGAAGGCTATAAATAGGACCCCTTGGCTCACCATTGTAGGTGTGCATTTTCCTTAGTTCAAATCACTTTATGTTTTTGTATTTCACTTTTCAGAGCTTATTAATGTTTTCTTAAAGCTTTTTATGTAATCTCAGTCTTTTGTAATCCTCTTTTAGTTTTAATAAAATTTCCAAGTTTTAAATCTAATCTTGCATTTATGATTTTAGTACTAAATAAGCTGTTTTGAATAATGGAATAAGCTCATTTAAGCTTGATATAGCTTTAGTGAGCTTATATTGTGCTTACACTGTTTCATTGCATCCAATCTACAACAAAAGTCCTTGGTCAACGAAAGTCAAACTGTGGTTCAAACTGGTCTTGATATGGAGATGGGGTGATCTTAAGGCTGAGTTGGGTTTGATTTAGTGTTTGGTGTTGGATTTGGTTGATTTGGTCGTTGTAATGCCCAAATCTTGGCAGGACTTCAAGTGAGTTTTAATCCCATTTTATTCAAAACTGTCATGTATGCTATGATCATTTTAGGTTGTGTTAGTACTTGATTTGATGTTGATTTAATCTGAGGATCTTAGCATTATAGCTATTCTCAATCTCTAGTAGATATAGGATTAGTTTATGCTTATCGCTTATTAGAACGTTAAGAGAGTGTTTGGATTAGGCTTTAAGTTGAATTTTAGTGCTTCTCAGTGGTTGATATTGATTGCTTTAGCCTTATTTAGTCATAAATCAGTCATCTTAGATCATAGTTTTGTGCCTGTTTTCATTAATAGTCAAAATCACTTATTAATCAGTTTAGCTCAATAACTGGTAGAATAAAATTAGCAAATAAACTCTAGATAAGATTAGAAACAGTTGGTTTAGCTTGTTTTAGTGTTATTACATCTCACTTCGGCTTAATCAGTTCAAAATTTTCCTTTAAATCTCAAATTAGTCAAACTTCCAACTGTTTTCAAAAGTCAAAAACTTGTCAAAACCAGTTTTCTCAGACCTTGTACCTTTGCACAAGGTTCTATATAGCTTATTAGGGTCTCAAAATTGGTCCAGTTGTAGTTTGCTTGGTGGTCTTGAATACTACATATCTGGTTTTCACTTTAGCTTACTTGCATAAGCCTGCAAAATTTTAAATATGGGGGCTAAGAGTGATTTCTTAAAATCAGTTAGCTTAATACTTGGTAAACTGCTTATTAGAGGTTAGGAGTAGCTAGAATTAGTTGATAATAGCTAGTTTTAGTATAATATAGTTTCTGTAACAGTGTGGTAGCTTATTTTGCTTATTAGCTTATTCTTATTAGCTTATTTAGATTCAGTTTACTCATCAGTTTCTAAATCTGACACATAAGCCATAGTTTTTATATTTTTCATAGATTTAGAATAATATTTTAGAATTTCCCTGAACTTTTCATAATTTTTAGACTTTGTTTGCTATTTTTCTTGATTTAAACTAGTTTTTATTACTTTTTAAATAGCATTTAATTCAAATGAATCAGAAAAAGTTCCAAAAAATAATTTTTCAATTTTCCCAGATGAAGAAAAATATAAAAAGCCAAAAAAATATTTTTCCAAAATTTTCCTAGTTTAATTTGTAATTTTTAGCATTTAAATTAGTATAAATTAGTTTTAATTTAAATAAATTCGGAAAAATCATAAAAATTGGTTTTAATTCTTAGCTAATTTTCTAATATCATTTTTAGTTAGAAAGTAATTTTAGATTATTTTTTTTAGGACTTAGAATAGACGTAGTTATGCTTTTATTCGCGTTCATTTAAGTAACTTAGGATTCCCGTAGTGTAAATTCCCGTATTTGATTTCCCATTTCCTGTAGTTTTAAATATAATCATAAATCCAAAACATCGAGCATTTTAATAACGAACCAATAACGACGTTGCCCATTCACACCTCGTTGGGAAACTACTCGGATTTCCTAATCCGTATCACTATCACTCACGGGTTTTGATTCATTATCCTTTTTCCTAAAGGGATTTTAAATCACTACTTGTGGTTATTTTTGATATCGATATTGTGGTTTTATCCATACACACACACCCCTAAACCTCAACGAATCAAATTTTGGCGCCGTTGCCGGGGAGGTTGTGTCGCGACAATATCGTTAAAGGTTTGACGATTAGTGACTCGAGATCCTTCTTTGTGAAGTTATTGTTTTTATAAAAATAAAAAAAGTAAAAAATATTTTCCTTTTTCTTTTGTATATATATATATATATCATATTGAAAATACAAAAAGATTTTCTCTTTTATTTTTGAGATAAATAGAATACATCAATTATATAACATTCTCAACTGAGGTGTTATCATTAGTAAGTTCCCGAACTAAAGATCAAAAACTTGCCTTTGTGTCGCTTGTGAGTCGATTTATTTCTATTTGATAAACACACTGTGTGGTGGGTATAAGGACGGCCTGACATTAAATTGCGGCTGAAAAGAAGCGGGTTTTAATAAGCTTCGCGCTGACCTAAAAAGCTTCTCCGCTCGCTTGTGCGTTTGTCTTATAGAAGTGATTTATTCACTTGGGATTATTGGTTAAGTTCACTGTGTTTTCGAATACCGCTTCGTGTTAATTGCCTTGGTTTTTGAAAGTGCATGCGCACTCGTTCTAATAACTACAGACCGATACGTGAAGCCGCTACAATTCCGAGAAGGCGAAATGTACGTGCTCCATTAGTCGAACCCGAGATTCGAACTAATCCGACTCCGCCCATTATCGAAATGGCGGAGGACAACCGATCCATGCTAGAGCAACTCCAAGCACCCACCGAGGGTTATGGAGAAGCCATCGTCGTCCCGCCAATCGTTGCCGATAACTTTGAGCTTAAACACGGATTGATAAACTTGGTTTCGTCAAGCCAATTTTACGGATTTGAGAGAGACGATCCTCACTCTCATATCCGATGATTTAACAAGCTCACGTCTACGATCAAGTACCGTAACGTTCCGGAAGAGGCTATCAAGCTTCTACTCTTCCCGTTTTCACTTGAGGGGGCCGCCCGGATTTGGCTCGAAAAACTACCCCCTCGATCGATAACCACATGGGAGAATTTAGTGTCAAAATTCGTGAACAAATTCTTCCCACCGTCTAAAACAACAAGCTTAAAAAACGAAATAACAAAATTCACACAAAGATTTGATGAATCATTTAGTGAGGCATGGGACCGATTCAAAGATTTGCTTAGGCAATGTCCCCATCATGGTTTTACGGAGTTACATCAACTTGATACATTCTATAACGGTTTGAATGAGACTGATCAAGACTCTCTCAATGCCGCTGCGGGTGGTAATTTGTTGACCCGATCAACGAGAGATGCCTTGTTGATTATCGAGAACAAATCTAAAGTTCGTACCTCACGTAGCAAATCGGTTGCTGCCCGAGTGAGTGTTACACCATCGTCCTCGTCTTACGAAAATACGTCTAGCACCGATGCTAAGATTGATAAGCTTACGGATATGATTCAGGCTTTGGTTAAGATTAAGACCGCTAAGGTTAATTCTTCTCCACCCGCTCAAGTCAAAGCGGTGGAATCGACTTGTACTACTTGTGGTGGCCCGCATGCCTACTACAATTGTACCGCCACCGATGGAAATCCTTTCGAAGCTAATGCCGTAACCGGAGGTAACCAATACCGTCCTCAAGTTGAGCCAAATCCTCGTGTTAGTAATCAAATGGTACCTCCGGGATTTTCTCAATCGAACAATCAGACTCGTTTTAATCAGAATCAAGTTCATGGACCAAATGTTCAAAACCAATTCAAAGCCCCACCAAATCAATACCCGAACCAAGGGGTACATTACAATCAAGGATATCAAGCTTCAAGCTATCAAGCTCCACCTTTACCCTCTAATGAATTCACGAATTACGTTCAGAACAATAATGCTACCATCCAAACCATGAAAACCCAGATTTCAAGTTTGAGAAACGAGTTTCAATCTTCATTAACTAGACAAAGCAATGAGTTTAGGAACGAAATTGACTTCGAACAACAAGATGGATGCTTCGCAGCATAAACTTGAGAATATGTTGAATGCTGTTTTGTGCCAAATGAGTCAACCCTCGAGTTCCGTTTCTCTCCCAAGTAACACAATTCCAAACCCGAAGGGAGAAATGAAATCCGTTACCATTCGAGATGATGGGCCCTCGATGACTACTTCCTCTCCGGGGATGAGTGTAGCACGAGAGACCGAGGTGACAAAGGACCCGGTAATTCCTCTTGATAATGGAAAAGCCAAATACGTCCAACCTCTGGTTGCCCAAGTTCCTTCTATCTCCGTCATAATGCCGAGTTCTAACCTTACACCGTGCAAATCTGTTCAATCACGATTCGACAAAATGAAAGTTGTTTCCGAACGAAGTTCAAACTTACGACGATATGATCAAAGTGCTGAAAAGATTTATGAAGAGAAATTGGAACAAATTTCAAAGATTTCAATTGAGCCTACACCGTCTAATTCTTCCTCGAACCAAGCTCCCGAGAAGCTTGGTGATCCCGGAAATTTCTCCTTCCTTGCTCCTTAAATGATATTAAGGAATGTAATGCCCTAACCGATTCAGGTGCAAGCATAAGTCTCATGCCTCTTGCGATATATCATGAGCTTGGATTGAAGACTCTTATACCGACTCGTATGACTATCGAATTAGCTAATCGAACAATTGCTCACACGGTTGGTGTAGTCAACGATGTTATGATACGAGTGGATAAATTCCATTTTCCCGTGGATTTCGCCGTAGTTGATATAGAGGTCGATGCCCGAGTCCCTCTCACTTTAGGAAGACCATTCTTGAGAACAGCGAAAGTCATTGTGGATCATTACCAAGGAACGTTAACGATCAGAAAAGGAAATGAAAAAATAGTGTTCTATGCCGAAAAAACGTCAAAACCTCCACCCGATGATCATTCGATTCCTAGCATCGGTGTGATTGATTTTTCTCAAGAAAGTGGTGATCCCATTTTACCATATGATCCGAATGATGTGAAGAAAGTTGAACCTAAAACGTCTTGAATTGATCTTTCAAGGTTTACGATCAAGAGTATGTCGACAATACAAGCTGAACGGAAAAAGAAACAAGAAAAGGAGTTTACAACGGTAGTGGTGGAAACTGCTAGCTCTAAGAGCACACCACTTGTCCCACCTCCGATTTCTAAGAAAATCGACCTTCCTTTAAGTGGCAATCCCACTCTTTTTTCTGAAATCATGGAACCTTCTTTTGAGACATCTTTCGATCCAGAATCTTTCAAAACGTCATTCACGAATCCCTTGTTCGAATTCGATTCTGAATATACTCAAATTTTTGAAAATCAACTCTTTGACGAAGAAAGTGAGGAGTTCACCGATGAACTTGCTCATACCGACTCGATTTTCTCTGAGGATGAAGAAGAATACGATGATCCGTTTTTTCCAAAGAAAGATAAGGAAGTGAAGTTGTCGACAAATGAACTTGTTGATCCTGAGGTCCAATATTATTTAGCCGAGAGTGATTCCTCTCCTCGTGAGGATTTTCACATAGATGACACATTGATCTCCTTCCTCTCTGAAGACAAGATTTTCAACCCCGGGATACGCATTGATAAGTTTTATGCTAAAAATGTCATTCGAGATAAGGATCCTCTCTTGGATGCCTTCGTTGATGAGCCTTTGAGTAACACCTTTCTTTACCATGAGCTCCCGACTTCTTTGGAGTATTCTCTTATCGATCCTTCATCCCTTCGTCCGCAAAAAACCGGATGATGGATCGTTTTTTCATATGCCTTATGTGAGTTTGGGAGGAGTCATTCCTTATGTGCTTGAGCCCGACATTTTCTTCTTTCTATTTCCTTTTGTGGGAGGAGTATTTTATTTCTTTCTATTCCTTATGTGTTTAAGAAAAACAGTAGCGCTTCGTGGGAGGCACCCCATGCTTATCTCTATCTTCTTTCTATTTTCTAATAAGTGACGTGAAGGGGTTAGCCTCTTCGATTTCTCGTGTTTGGTTGTTTGTGATGTTGTGTTCAGGATTTTCCCGATATGAAGACTCTCGTGCTCGAAGTTTGTCATTTTCTCCACTCGAGTTTCATGATCGATGCTGATGGAAATCTAATATCAGAAATCTTATCGACTAACGTTTATCTTTGAACATACTTAATAAACGGCTTTTAGATTTTCGTTGATACCCTTGCTTTTAAACATTGAGGACAATGTTTCGTTCTAGTCTGGGGTAGGGTAATCTTCGATTTGATTTAACCGCACTTGCTTATTTTTGTCGTGTTCTCTCACAACCCCGTTTTTCCTTAGAAAATAAAAAAAATTTGTGCTATATATGAAAAAATTAAAAAAAAAAATTTAAGCTTTTGTTAAGTCTTTTTGATTGAAAAGTTTGCTAGTCTCTTAGACAAGAAACTATAAAATGCGAATTCTAGCTCACAAAGCCAAGAATTTGCAAGTTTCCCTGAGTGACTTTAAATATGCATAACTTGATTTCATTTGACGAAGCATTTGCTAAGATAATATATGTTTTGACACCTTGTTGACTTTCCGCTGGTGAGAGTAGGAATGGAATTCTGATTTGACCGGGCGTGTTGAGCCCTAGCTTGTTCCCTTAACCATAGATAATCTAAAAATTATCGGCTAAGCATCCGCGGATCTCATTATTTGGGATTTTAAATTTGCGGAGATCGAGAAATGATAGAGTTACTTATGAGTTTAGATGCTAAACGTGGAGTAGTTGGTTCTCTTTAGAGCCCATCGAAGGTACTTATGGCTTTTTGTTCCCACAAAATTGTTTCACCCCATATTTGTTAATAATAATTAGAGATGTTGAGTTTTTGGCGATAGTTAGTTCTTTATTCTTCTTTAGAGAATCTTTGCCCATGAGAGTTGGGTACACATCGAGGTACTGTCAGTGTTACGATGTAATAGACAACTGATTCCTGATAGTTTGCTGCTATTGTTTCTATTGTTATAAAAGCCGTAGGATTCGGAGTTTGGCACAAACATTAACATGAAATAAAGCCCAAATTTATTAAAGTTGAAAAATCCAAATCCATAAAAGTTGTCATAGATTTCTAAAAAGGCAGAGGAAAATCCAAAGTCATAATAAGACTCCTGATAAAACGGTAATCCCGTTGAGTTAGTGGTTGAAAAGACCAAGGGCCTGAATTGCAAAAATGCAACTGGCTTTGAAATAGTGTTAAGCCAAACTTCGGATCCAGGAGATGTCTAAATAAAGCTTCTGTCTCTGGACTCGTAGATGAGTTGTCTCGGTCGCCATAAAAGGATATTCTCCCTAAATCGTGTGAAATTAGGACCTTGATGTGGACCTCATTCTTGTGTGCAGTGGTTTTCGAGGGAAGATTGATAACTAATTAACGACTTAGCTTTATATCTTTATCTGAATAAAAGTTATCGAAACGAGAAACTTGAAGAAATTCAATTCTCAACAAAAATAAAAAAATCTAGAGGAAAATAGGAAAATGGGAGCAAAAGGTAATTACACAAGTAACTTCCATGGGTAGTGTTAGCATCTAGAGTCATATTTAACAATGATTTCGATTTTACGCTTAGTTTGGGGACTTGTGAAAAATCAGGGACGATGTATTCTATCCGTATGGTCACTTCACGCTGTGTTGTGTTTCTTACTCCGTGATCCTAAAGTGTTGATTGAAAAATGTTGGAGTTATTGATCGACATGAAAGTTCAGCAAACCGTCACTCATAACCGGAATGTGCTTAATCGTAATATCTATATATGTGAAATATAAGGTAAACGGGGCGTTTTTAGAATTAAGGCATTCTTAATCTCTTTTGAGGAATCTTTGCTACTTCTTCACAGGCTTAGTAGAAAGAGATTGAAATCCTTGGTTTTAGAAGCGTGAGTTGATTACATTGTGTGGGGACACGACAATGGTCTCGTCTGGGGTATTTTGATATGTGCTTAAACACATATCTTTTGTTTATCAAAACTAACCCAAAATAACCAAGAAAGAGCCGTTTATTGCTAATATCTGTTGTTTTCTTGAGTTTGTGCTTGTGCAGGTACGGATACAATAAAACACACAAAAAGAAGCCAAATTAGACGAAAATCCGAGCACGAGAGATTAAGAGAGCTTAAGCCGGAAGATCAAAATTATGCTTTTGTGAAGAGTTTTATTCTCTGTGGATGATTTTTGGAAGATATGATCATATTTGAAGAATTGTCAGAATCAGCCCCTCATCTTTGAGCATTTGGCAGAATTGATCCTTCAAGTTTCAGAAGTTGCAAAATCAGTCCCTGGATTATTTGAAGATTGACAAGAATGATCCTTGATGAACATTTTTAAAACTACAGCTATGGTCCTTTGAAATTCAGAAAATACACATTTAGTCCTTTAAATACACCTTGGTTCATTACAAAGTCCAAATCCTAACTCATGGCCGAAAATACAATACCCGGTCCAATATCAAAATCCACTTACACCCGGTCCAATCCATTAAACCAATATCCGTTGTATATTTTAACCCATATACCCATATTCAAACCCAAGTCAACCCCACCAACCCGGTCAACACACTTGAACAATATTAAACTAATCCAAACGCGCCCAAAACTTCCTTCTTCCCCAATCCAAACGCCCCTTTTACCCATTCACTTTTACCCACCATTTACCCATCCCAACCTCGTACTAAGCATCTCAAGGATCTTCTAGAAGACTGACTTGTCAGATAAGATTGCCCAGCTGGCACATTCAAGCTCTATCATTGGCCGAGACACCTCACTAGATGAATTGGGAGGCTGTGATTGGAGGAAGTGACTCAGAGGATGATTTGTGGCTGTGGATAAGGATTCTAGGCTCTTCCAAGAGGAATCCCAAGGCTGCTTGAAGGCTATAAATAGGACCCCTTGGCTCACCATTGTAGGCGTGCATTTTCCTTAGTTCAAATCACTTTATGTTTTTGTATTTCACTTTTCAGAGCTTATTAATGTTTTCTTAAAGCTTTTTATGTAATCTCAGTCTTTTGTAATCCTCTTTTAGTTTTAATAAAATTTCCAAGTTTTAAATCTAATCTTGCATTTCTGATTTTAGTACTAAATAAGTCATTTTGAATAATGGAATAAGCTCATTTAAGCTTGATATAGCTTTAGTGAGCTTATATTGTGCTTACACTGTTTCATTGCATCCAATCAACAACAAAAGTCCTTGGTCAACGAAAGTCAAACTGTGGTTCAAACTGGTCTTGATATGGAGATGGGGTGATCTTAAGGCTTTGAAGTTGGGTTTGATTTAGTGTTTGGTGTTGGATTTGGTTGATTTGGTACTGTTGTAATGCCCAAATCTTGGCAGGACTTCAAGTGAGTTTTAATCCCATTTTATTCAAAACTGTCATGTATGCTATGATCATTTTAGGTTGTGTTAGTACTTGATTTGATGTTGATTTAATCTGAGGATCTTAGCATTATAGCTATTCTCAATCTCTGCAGAAGTAGATATAGGATTAGTTTGCGTTATCCGCTTATTAGAACGTTAAGAGAGTGTTTGGATTAGGCTTTAAGTTGAATTTTAGTGCTTCTCGGGTAGATATTGATTGCTTTAGCCTTATTTAGTCATAAATCAGTCATCTTAGATCATAGTTTTGTGCCTGTTTTCATTAATAGTCAAAATCACTTATTAATCAGTTTAGCTCAATAACTGTTAGAATAAAATTAGCAAATAAACTCTAGATAAGATTAGAAACAGTTGGTTTAGCTTGTTTTAGTGTTATTACATCGCACTTCGGCTTAACTCATTCAAAATTTGCCTTTAAATCTCAAATTAGTCAAACTTCCAACTGTTTTCAAAAGTCAAAAACTTGTCAAAACCAGTTTTCTTCAGACCTTGCAGCCTTTGCACAAGGTTCTATATAGCTTATTAGGGTCTCAAAATTGGTCCAGTTGTAGTTTGCTTGGTGGTCTTGAATACTACATATCTGGTTTTCACTTTAGCTTACTGCATAAGCCGGTGCAACAACTTAAATATGGGGGCTAAGAGCTGATTTCTGTTGAAATCAGTTAGCTTAATACTTGGTAAACTGCTTATTAGAGGTTAGGAGTAGCTAGAATTAGTTGATAATAGCTAGTTTTAGTATAATATAGTTTCTGAATAAAGGTGGTAGCTTATTTTGCTTATTAGCTTATTCTTATTAGCTTATTTAGATTCAGTTTACTCATCAGTTTCTAAATCTGACACATAAGCCATAGTTTTTATATTTTTCATATATTTAGAATAATATTTTAGAATTTCCCTGAACTTTTCATAATTTTTAGACTTTGTTTGCTATTTTTCTTGATTTAAACTAGTTTTTATTACTTTTTAAATAGCATTTAATTCAAATGAATCAGAAAAAGTTCCAAAAAATAATTTTTCAATTTTCCCAGATGAAGAAAAATATAAAAAGCCAAAAAAATATTTTTCCAAAATTTTCCTAGTTTAATTTGTAATTTTTAGCATTTAAATTAGTATAAATTAGTTTTTAATTTAAATAAATTCCAGAAAAATCATAAAAATTAGTTTTAATTCTTAGCTAATTTTCTAATATCATTTTTAGTTAGAAAGTAATTTTAGATTATTTTTAGGACTTAGAATAGACGTAGTTGCGTTTTATTCGCGTTTCATTTGCGTAACTTAGGATTCCCCGTAGTGTAAATTCCCGTATTTGATTTCCCATTTCCCGTAGTTTTAAATATAATCATAAATCCAAAACATCGAGCATTTTAATAACGAACCAATAACGACGTTGCCCATTCACACCTCGTTGGGAAACGACTCCGGATTTCTAATCCGTATCACTACCACTCACGGGTTTTGATTCATTATCCTTTTTCCTAAAGGGATTTTAAATCACTACTTGTGGTTATTTTTGATATCGATATTGTGGTTTTATCCATACACACACACCCCTAAACCTCAACGAATCAGGGTCCGAGGTCTGACCAGGTTAACTCGATATAAGTCGACCAAGTATGAACGTGTAGAATAACCAAAGGTCTGACCAGTGAGAAATAATTACCATGGGTTGGAAAGGCCCTTAGGTCTGACCAGAGAAGTCAATCCAAGTGCACGTGTCCATAGTTGGGTGGCATAGACTTAATATTAACAAATAGGTATGCACAAATAAATGTGGTAAAAGTCGTGTACAAAGAAGCATGCAAAACAACTTTGTAACACTTATTTTAAAACTTTTGGTAATGACATTGTAGTGATCATCATGGTTCACGGTAGCTCCAATCGAACGCATACAGGGAGGCAGAGGACCGTGTAAGCGATGAAGCATAATCTTAGACATCCTTTCAGTGAGACTGTGCTCACTTCTTTAAACCCCCTTTCTAGTTTGTTCTAGTGGGTGAGCCGTACATCCCAAGCGTCCATAGCGTCTAGTTTTTAAATTCTTGAAAACGTGTTTCATATATTAGGTCACTTTATTTTACAAAAATAATTTTCCACGAATCAAATAGCAGGTCACAATGAGCATGGTATGTAGGCGTGTAAATAAAGACCAATATTGATGTTATGGTTACGATATTTATTATTCCATATTGCATACAATTAGGTGTCAAGGCAAGTAATAATGCACATATAGGAATCACAAACATACAAGCATAAACATCAATATAAATAACCACATATTGTTCCGAGTTCTCTTCCGAGTCTTCCCCAAACGGAGAACCATAAGACCGTCACTAGGATGTAATACCTAGATCGCCCCATACATCACTTAGAAAAGCAATTGAGTGGGTCTTGTGGCCGGAAAAACACATAAAACATAGCAATCTCAATTAACAAGTAATTACGCAATTTTATGTATTTAATAAAAAATATGTAATTCTAATTATCACAATAATTCTAATTAACAATTAATAAATTCAAATTAACTTTTAATTCTAATTAGCAAGTAATTTTAATTAACATATAATTCTTAATTAACAAAGTAATTTATAATTCACATGTAAATTAAATTCTAATTAACAAGTAATTCCAATTAACAAATTAATTCTAATTATCAATATAATTTTAATTTGTGTGTGACTAGTTATTATTTATTAAAAATTGACAAGTATTGCATGTAATTGTCAAAATTAAAATAAAACAAAATAACTAAACTAGGTTTCATGCAGCCTTTTAAAACATGTTTATTAATTCAGAAACGTGTAACCAATAATCGCAAAAACAACCTGGCTCTGATACCACTGTTGGGATTTTAGATCTAGTTAACCAGTAACCTCTACGAGTACGCAGCGGATATTGGATCTAGTTATCGCAATTATGTTAAGTACGTAATTAATAAACAAATAATTAATACAATATTAATTAATTAAAAGGGATAAAGAAAAGCTAACCTTACTTGGCAATTGATCTCTATTAACGAAACAAGAAACCAATATGAAACCCAAGTATCTAAAATAGATACCTCTACGGTTGCTCACACAAACACTTTAACACGAATACGCCCGAATAAAGCTAGTCGTATACGTTTAACCAAACAACACCTTGTTAAATACTTGAACTACTCGAAACAAACAACCCTTAGAACACTTTCACTTGTTGTACGAGATTAACCAAAACCCTAGAACATAATTGTTCTTCTGTCCGAGATACACTAGGATGCTAGTGCTTCCTTCACGATAAACAAGCAAACATCACTGTGTTCTTGTTAAACCAAAACTGGTCCAAAACCCCACGTAAGGTATATTAAAATCAGTTAGGGATTAGTAGATGTAATTTATATCATGCATGCATGCTAAATAAATGCATGCGTATAAATACATGCAATCTCCATATTGATTTGGTTTCAGTTTGTCTAGTCACATGGAAACAAAGAAAACAAATTTATTATTTGTGAGTGGAGAGAAACCAACTCATCAAACGATCGGTTATAGAGTTTATATTTTAGTGTCGTGTATCTTTTCTAAGAATGATAGGATATCAAAAACCAAAGGTTTGGTTGCTAGGTGTAGGGTATTTATAGCCTTCAAAACCTAGCCTTTTTGGGCTTCAAACTTGGTCACCAAGTAACCCACATACCTTATCATACTACAACTCTTACTAGCCCATTATCCTCTCCAAACGCCCCACTAATGGACCGGCCAATTGGATTTGGGTCAAGGGATAAACCGGGTCTCGTTTAATGAGTCAAAGTCGGGTCAAGTTCAAGTATCAAAACGTAATAAACGTACTCTCGTGTTTAATGTGTGTGCCCCCAATAGGCTCACATACTATTAGTCGTTTCGAGTGGTTTTAACTTCCACAAACCAACAAATTTTGTCCTCAATTAAAAAACTAACTATTTATACCCGACTGGCTTAACACCGAAAAAAATTAATACTAATAAAATATGGATTTTGCTGATTATAACCCATGGGTTGAGATTAAATGTACCAAAAGCAATTTTAGTTTCCTAGTGACAACTTTTTCAAGTGACCATGTTCAAAAAGTGTATTATTAACCCCATTGCACCTTAGCTTTATGCTTCTTTCACTTTCATATCCTAAAATTTTGTTTTCTTCTTTATCTTTGCCGTGTTTGTGGATGATGAAATGCTAATCTTATTTTGGTTATATAAGTTGACTTCAATAATCCATAAAGAAATTTAATCTTTTCTTCCACAATAATCCATAAAGTTGACTTCCACTTTATTTCCACAATTTTCAATCTAGTCTTGAGTTGATTATAGTGTATATATGTGTAACACTTTCCTTTAACACTTATAAATGTGTTTAGCTATCAATAAACAGTCTTAAATAAACCCGTAATCCTTTTTTTTCTTTCTTTTTTTATTTTTATTTTAGAAAGGTAGTAAAATATCAATAGACTAAAACAAAATTCTTACAAAACAAAAGGCATCCAGCCGCCCTAATCAAGCTGATTAAGAAAGACAGGTTCATGGAAAATAAACACATAATCTAATTAGATATGTAATTTACAAGAAAAAAATTGATTATTAGTTAAAGTTTTGAGCTGTCATGTTGTAAAATAATCAAAAACAATAAACAAGGTTATGATTATTTACATGAAAAATCTTCTTAAACATATCCAAATATGTTATAGTTGTTTCACACAATTGTAGTATCGATGTTATAATATTTTGTCCATTCAAAGTGTTCTTTGTTTAATGACTAACTTTGTTAAACTAAATGCCACTTAACATTTAGTATACTACATGTTTCAAAATGTTAAGACCTTTTCTTTTCACAATTAGCTCTAATAAGGTATGAGTATAATGATAAACATCTTGGATTCTTAAATTTGAATTACAAGTTATGGATTTTAGAGTCTTTTTGACACTGTAAACTTCTTACTGTCATGTTGTGTGTCAAAGAAATAATTATCTTTGTATATGTTAATTCGTGATTTGTTATAGAAAACAAGATGCAATTAAAAAATAAAACTCTTCTATGATACGAGAAATTAATCCTCCTCATAAATTGTGTGTAAAACATGTATGAAATGCTTATTTTCGGGTTCTTTCTTAAACATCATGAAAAAGAAAGACGAAAGTCATTAGTGGTATAAAATTATAGTGTTTCTCAATATTCAAGGGTCAAATATCACAATCATGCATCTCAAACGTAACTTTTGACAATTGAGATTTCTTTATGTAATAAAACAGTAACTATCAATTAAATACAAGCAAGTTCAAAAAAAAAAAAAAAAAAAATTAAATTAAATACAAGCAATAACTTTGCTGCCCTACCTAACTAGATGACGTTCTTCACCGTACACAGTACATACACATCCGTACTCTTCCGTATGGCCTACCAATATAGGAAATCGTGACACAGAGTCACAGATTATAAAAATAGAAGACACATGTATACACACCAATTTTAATCTTCTACGTATCAATTTTGATACATATACTCCTACTTTATAAAAAGAGTAATACTATTTACTTATACTCCAATTTTAATCTTCTACGTAGTACTATTTACTTATTTAGCCTTACAATTCATGTTTAAATATATGTTTAACGTATAAATTATTTGTATAATTGTATTATACATTTTTTTCTTAAATATTTACTAATTACGTTTTCAAATCCATCAATGAAATTATTAAACATACAAATAAACTTGCTAATTAAGCATAAGAATCATTTTTCTTATAAAAAATCACGCTTTAAACATAATCACTACCAACTACCCGTATTCTTTATAGAAGGAAAATTTTTCTTAACTAATTATTTAATGTTCGTTTCAGTTTTTGTCAAGGCGTTATAGTCAACTAGATATGTTATACATTCCTCTAAGATTATAAAGATAATTATAAGAACTTGTCTAAATTCTCTTAGTATTTAAAATTGAGTAGTGCTATTTACACCTACAATACATGTTTAATACATAAATTATTTGTACAATTGTATTATGTATTTTCTCTCTCTAAATTCTCACAAATCATTTTTTTAAATCAACCAATCAAATTATTAGGTTCATTTGTAGGCATAATTAGTAGGCACAACAATTATTTTTCTTTAATATTATATAAAAAAAATATTAATTGCTCATGACATCACTACCGTAATTGACGCAAGACGCAAGGCGAATTTTGGTGTCCATAATCTTAGAGTTGATAACCGAGGATGAAACATTCAGAGGAAAACCTTAATAAGAGATAAAACTCTAAAAACAAAATTTATTAATAAATTCCAAGATCAAAGATATAAATTATAAAACTCTAACTCCTGTATTTACACGGGAAAGTTAACTTGTAAAAAATATAACTTATTAAAGTAAATAACAAAATTAAAAAATAAATAAAATTTCCTAAATAACAAATAAAAAAAAATCCGGACTCCTAAGCCCTCGGTGTTTCGTGTAGTATTCCACAAGCTTTCAACCTTCTTGTCCTCATCATTCCCCGTGACTTGGAAATAACTCACCCTCCTGAATATCTTCTCACGACGAAGCTTATATTTAGTGGCTTTATGTTTCACATTCACTCGAAAACCTTCTACTTTTTTAACACACCTACCACACTCCCAATGATCAACCTATGACACAAAACGTCGGGTTATGTATTTATTTTCAATGATCACCAAGTTTTCAGTTGCAACAAAAATAGTTTTTTTTGCTCGCCGCAGGAAAATCAATTGGATTCTTGATAAACAAATATAAAATTAACCTACAAGCAAAATTACGAACCTTTGTACCTTCAATAACTTCGAACTCGATCGCTTAAACTTCATGATTTTTCAAAACCCTAAAATCCTTTGTCTTATCGGGTACTTCAGTTGATGCTTCTACACTAGTCATATCAACTTCAACATAACATTGATTTTCAATTTCAATAATGATATCGATTTTTAACAACTTTTCTTCAATTTTATGTTCAACCTTTTAAACTTGTGGAATTTCTTTGTTTGGAAGCATTACAATTTTTTTCCCATTCTATGTGAATATCTAAAGGCCACGTTGAAAATTATAAGTTGCCCTAATATCTTTATGCCACAATATTTCCAGTAACACATGACCAACATCTAATACTACCACATCACAAATCACCTCTTCTTTATAGGACTTACCAATAACAATAAGGATCCCAACAATCAGCTTTCTTTAATTCGAACAAAGCTTTGTTGGTAATTTGAAGTTATTGACTAACTTCCTTGAAACCAAATTATCACTTCTACAATTTTCAAGAATCAAGCATAAACTTTACCTTTGATTAAGCACTTAGAATGATTTTTTTTTCTAGATGACTGATTCTCCATCTTTCCCTTATCTCATTCTTTAATTCCTCCATTGTTTAACATAGAATGGTTGCATTATGGTTGTCAAAAGATCCAACCATGGTTGGAGAAATTCGTGAACCTCCATATTTTCCACCCTTGTGATTTCGTTGTTGTTACCTCACCCACAAACACGCCACGTAGTTTTTGATAGATTGTTGAATTCCTGTAAAATTTGGATACGACTTTGACATAATCACGATTTACATGTACTCCAGACCATACCACACTAACAATATGGGTATTTGACTTCCACATCGTTCATCATCAAAGATATTAACAGGCTCTAAATGTCAACTAACGTATGACGCATTGAATTTTGATAACCCTTATCTAAGGGTTGATACACGAGTATGAAACCTCCGGGAGGAAACCCTAATAAGAGATAAAACTTGAAAACACAAAGTTTATTATAAATTCCAAGATTAAAGATATAAATTACAAAACCCTAACACCTATATTTTTAGGGGGAAATTATCTTGTACAAAAAGATAACTAATTAAACTATTGATGTGTGATGTCGTTGTGGTATATTAAGTTATCAAGTTTTAAATTTATATTTTGCCAAACTATAACTATAAACACACTCTAACGGGCAGTGTACCCGGTTGGATGTAGCTAGTGGGGTAAGTATAAGGTCGTTCTCAGGATTAGTGTTGTTTATAATTAACCTAATGAATTTTACAGATTATTAAGGGGGTTTTTTGATTTGATTTAATTGACTACTAAAACAATAAATAAACTAACTAAACTAATTAATTAATTAATTATACTACGTGGTTGTGATCAATCGGAGAAGGTAGTGCTAGCCATGTTATTTCTAATACATATTTTAGTTATTCGTTTGATCATGCAATGATTTTAATGTAAGGTAATAGCGACATCATAAACGCACAGACAAGCATTTCTATCTAAGGTAAACTAGACCAGATGGTCATTGTATCTAGTTCTACGCATGCAACCAATATCCCTGAAGCAAGTTATCTGTTTAATCAGTTACAAGCATGCAATAAGTGGTGTCAACTAATCTATATAATTATCTACGATACCCAATTGTTCCTGTTGATACCTACTCTTCTCACGCGTTCACTTTATTAAAGAGCACTATACTAACTTAAGTGTTTTAGCATTATTAATCTAACATTGGGTTCCTACTCCTCGAGTCCTAAAGAAGTTCGAACATGGTATTACCTTATCATTTTTACACGCCCACATCTATAGTGATTTGGATCACCACATAGCTTAAAGGCTACACTATGATGATCTAGAAAATAGATGTCAATTACATAAACAAATAACGAGAATATTATTTGAACGATAAACACATAAATTATCCAAAACAAAACATAAAATCTTCATAAACGGAATAACATAAATGTAATAGTCATAACATGGCTAACACCTTAAGGTGTTAGCCCATAATGTCGGTAATAACACAAGAAGTAAATACAAACGATAACAAACGAAAATCATAATGAAATTGATATGCAAACCGAATTATTAAACTAAGTGTGTTGATTCGGGACCGTCTCTTCTTGATCTCCTTACTTTCTGGACTGATCTTGGGGTGATGGAATTGTGGAACTCGGCTATAGTGGAGTGGAGTATGAGTATGATATCTCTAAAACCCGAATTAGGGCTTTTATTTATAGTGTTCTGTCTAAGGCTTGATACGGCGTAGCGAGGAGTCGATACGACGTATCCGAGATTTCTTGAGTGTTGACTAAGAAAGCATATTCCAAGCATATTTTGCGTATCTTCTAAATACGGCGTATTGTTGAAGAGTGATACGCCATATACCTTTAAATCTATGATATACTTGGACTGGGATAAGATCTTCAATACGGCGTAATGGCCAGAGTTTCAATGCCATATACCTTCATAAGTTGACGTGGGCTTTGACTTTAGTGCTTCCAATACGGCGTATTTCTAGAGTTTAATACGTTGTATGTCTTCATATTCACCAGCACTTAGTGAATTCTACCAGGTATCAATACGGCGTATGGCCAGAGTTTCATATGTCGTATGCTCTTTGCAGGTTGCATACATAATTATCAATTAAGCTCCAAATCATGTCTTTTTCCGTGTCTTTTCCAATATTTCTCTATAAACACTGAAAATTATAAACTTAAGCTATTAAGTATCAATTCAGTTGTAAACATATAATAAATGAGCAATCATCACGAGATAAATGATATATAAATATAGCATACATTTGATATTATCAAATATTCCCCCACTTTACCTCTACTTCTCCCCAATTAGACTCTAGATTAAGTAATAAGGATAAGAAAAGAAAAAAAATCATAAACCTTGGTTCAGGAATTAAGCATCAAAATAATTAACTCAACCAATTGTGCATAACCATTACACCTCACGAATAGGAAATGAATTTCGCTCATCTCTCATAACTAATCTAGGGTGTTTATTTAGTGGTACACTCAGTTACACAATCGTGGTGAGTATTCTATCATAAGCTTGGCAATGATACACATCTCTACTACTAGAGTCTAGAACAATAACAAATTTCAAAGGTAAAATGGGTTCAATTGTGAAGGCTTAACGGTTCGTCATTCTTTTTAATCTCTATCGATACAATATTTCAGAAAAGGCGACAAAACCACAAATATACGACCAAATCCATGACCGCGATACTTGTAATTGCTCACTCCTTGACTGGAATAAGCTAAAGAATAGGACTAAGTAATCTTCACCAATAATATTACACCAAAAAGAGCGGAAAAACCATAAATGCTCATCCAAGTCCATGAATGAGACACCTATGACTGCTCAATTCTCTAATTCGAGTAAGCTAAAGGCTAAGATGAAGAATGAATAAGGGTAGGATAAAGCATGAGAAACATATATAATTGATGTAAAATAAAAATGAACAAAACAAATAGATTAAGTTCGACACAACCAAATGCTACTAGCTACTACCTAATCACAATACCCGAAAGAGACATTGATCATTGACTAACTCACGCTTTAACACAGAAAGCACACGCTTTACTGACACACGAATCAGACTCAAATATATCTCGATCAACATCATCGACATAACATACCAAGTTGGCTATCCCGAATAACCAACTGCTATAAGATCCCAAAATGTACATTAACAATAGTGGCAAAACTACGACCACTTGTACACTAAAATTAAGTGGTTTATATTACGTACCACTTAAACTACTAGCTCTCCTTTTTTTTCTTTTTTTTTTCTCATTTTTCTAGAAAAATAACAATAAATAAAACTAATGGTACACTACTTTACCATTTCACCAATAATATCCCATCTGTGATACTTATTAACGTATAGAAACTCTAATGAAATAAAAACTAGTGAAAGTAGTAGTACAAGAACATTACACAATATACATACTTTCACATTCTCATTGCATCATGCAATTTTACGACCAATGTCTCTCTAAAAAAGAATCGAACGAAAAACTCACATGAACACAGGAAATAGACGGGACACATGTAGCAACTAGCAACCAAACATAGACTTTAATCTACACGGTATGATAAGGTGTAAGGGTGTAACAAAACATAAACATTTAGTGGTGTAACAAACAAAAGGAAAGGCTCAACAGGTTATACTAGGGGTATCTAACTCTTAAAATGAGAGTAACAAAAGGGATTATACGGGTGGTTAACTAACAAATGTAGTTAGTTACTAAACATAGATATATAAATGACACGGGCCATTTAGGTTTATCCTAATAATTTGTCTTTTATGTTGATTAAAGCTGATTGCACCAGGTTTTCCTAATGCAATGCTCATTATGGTGGTTTCAAATAGATATGCCAAGCCAAGTTCTAAAGTCTACACCAATCCACCGGCACGCTCATATTTTATGAAATTTAGGTAAAATAAAGAAAACATAAAGGTTTTAATTCTCACAAACGAAATTAAGGGTATTGTATGTGGGTTATGCTACTAATGATTTACGAAAAACATCTAATTTTTTTTTTAGATTTAGCATATTTTTAAGCATTTTTTGTAAATGTGGGACAAGTACAATTCTAATTCTATCCACCTCCCCTCACTTGAACTGTGCAACGCCCTCATTGTACAATTGAAAATTAAATATAGCGAGGGTAGAATTAGAAACGGAAAACTCCCCTGATATTGCTTGGTATGATCATCCAAGGTATGTGTTAATACAAATAAATCGTAAAAATGTTTATTCATATTTAGCGATCTTTTTGTGTTTTGTTGATAACAAGTACAAAGTTATCATAAGTAAAATTATAAAGATACATGTTATTTTTGTAAAGCATTTACATATAGTCATTTAACATAAATTGTTGTAATAATTCATTTGTTGTAATAGTTTATTAGGATGGGTAAAATCTATAACCCATGACCCATACACATGGAGCAAATCCACAACCCATGATCCATACCCATGATCCAATGTCTAGATACATTGTATCTATTTGGATACCCATGACCCAAAGTCCATGACCCATGATCCATGACCCATAACCCAAATAGGAGGAGCGTCTGGAGGATCCCCCAGTTTACACTGGACAGATCCCTCATGTAAGGGATCCGTGAGATCCGAGGAACAGTAGAGTTTTTTTGCCCATAAATAGTGAGCCATTTCTTCATTGTAACTCACCCCTCTTCTTAAAAACTCTCTGATGCAGGCTTTACTAACCAGGTCTTAATATTTATAGTGTCTCGCTATACCTATGGTCTACCCTAATGCACTAACGGGCAGTGTACCCGGTCGTGTATAGTGTAGTAAATGGTAAAGCCGAGGTCGTCCCAAGAGCTATGTGTGTCGGATAATTACTAAGTCTAATTGTCACAGAATATAAATAGTTTTATGTGGTTTTAATTAATTAAACTACGAATGCAGAATATAAAAGCAATTAAATGGTAGAAAGGAAATCAATAAAGGAATAGTGGTGCTAAGCTAGTCAACCCTCCTAACTAGTTATGTCTACGTCTACTTACTTCCAATTACTTCAGGTGGGGTCAAATTCGAGAGGACAACATTTGGTCAATTCGCCCTAACCTATCAGCAAAGATGCCACCACAGGAGAAATCAGGCGCACCGTCATAAGTCCTATTGTTCCTGGTCCCTAAGCCAAGTCATTAAGTACCGCTACATGCTAGATTCTAAATAGTGAGTGCCCGACCGTTAGGAACTTAGACACTACACCCCCCAATTCTTAAGTTCATCCAAATGATAGGTGATCAGTTGGTCAAATCGCACAAGTAGAAAGGGTCGTCGGTTGGTCATATCTTACCCTTCCCGTCTCTGTCCGCTCACCTAGGGTCAGTTGGTCATACCCCTAGGTAATTGGCCTCTACCGCCATTCAAAACTACCGAACCAGGGGTGACTACCAAAGAACTATGCATGCATACACTTAGAAATAATTGTACGGAAGTAAAGGTAAACGTAAACAAAACAATTAAGGAATCATAACTAGGCTAGCACCAAAGGGTGCTTAGCAGCTCATATTAATCATGCACATCAATTCAATATTCAAAGGTACGAAATACTTGAATTGAAAGTAAAAGAAATAATAAACGCTAAAGCTTATCGTAATGGTGTGACTTCTCCCTTGGAAACAGCTCCGTATGCTTCCCTAGACCTCCCTAGAGCTTTTTCCTACATTCTCAGAGTATTGTGTGTGGAATGGAATGAATAGAAATGCTGGAATTCGTGGGGTATTTATAGGCCAGGTCTGAGTTACGGCGTAACCAAAATATGAGTTACGCCGTAACCTCCGTAAATGCACTAGATCTGCTAGTTACGGCGTAACCTAGTAAGTGGTTACGCCATAGTCTTCAATAAACCAAGTTACATCATAAATGATGCAGTAGTTACGGCGTAAGTATCAGCGGCGTGGAACCTCTTTTGACCTAATGGAGTTACGTCGTAATCTTAGGAAGGAGTTACGCCGTAACCTCTTGATGAGTTGGACTTCAGGGTCACGCAATAGTTACGGCGTAATGTGAGAGACGAGTTACGCCGTAACTTCTTCAATATAAGGATACTGTGATAAATCTTTAGTAATGTTTCCATTTCCGCGTCTCTTTAGCTCCAATGCTCGCAATTTACCTGAAAGTGTAAAACAATGGAAAACAAGCGTAAATCCATGTAAATGATATAAATAACGAGCATTAACGGGGGAAATTGACACTTAATAATCAGGACTATTTGATGTTATCAAATATCCCCCCACTTGAACTCTACTTGCCCTAAAGTGGACCTTATTAGATAGATTCCTAAAAAGATATCTCCCAAAACCTGGAAAATATGAGTTTACAAATCCCTTATGCTAGAATAAAACAAAGCCGAACACCTCGCGAAAAGGAAACAAACACTCAAATCTCTCAACTACTCTAAGTGTCAATTTCGGGGTGATCACTCAAACGTACAGTCATAGCATGTATTCTATCATAAGCTTGGCGGTTACACAAATCTCCACCACTAGAGTTAAGGGCTAAACAGTTCTCGAAGGCAATATAGGTAGACACGAAAAAGGTTAAGGGGTAACTCGTCATTACTTACATGTCACGGCGAAGTGGACAAAATCAATGATACATGACCAAATCCATGGCCAAGACACCAAAGATTGCTCGCTGCATCACCTAGACATGCTTCATGACTAAAGGGTAGGATAAGACATGAGATATATAATTGGTGTAAAACAAAAAACAAGAAGGTAGTCTATATCTATAACTAAGTCATCACCACTTACCGTCCGCCCAAAGTTCAAGTTTAGAAGTCTAGAGACCGGATCATGAAATGTAAGGTAGATGTGTGATTAGAGGACATCGTGATGGGCACACTACATTTTCTTCTTCAGTTGGTATTACTCCAACTCCAATCTTCAAATGTGACCGAGGTGGCCTCCTCGATACTAGACAATAAAGCTCATACTACAGTGCTTATAACATTGCACTTTACAAAATCATAACTGAATCAACTTTTTTTTTTAATCATAACTGATAACATCACATCCCCCCACTTGAGATGAACAATGGGAATTTGGGGGGTCTTCAATGATCTTCATAATTGTTGTTGATGAAAGCGTGATTTCCAAACCTTTCCACTCGAACCTTAAACTTAGGCAAATGATGACTTCCCAATTACAAATAAAGACTACAGGGTAGACTAAGGTATAAGGGTGTAACGAAACAATATATTGGGGTGACAAAATGAAAGGAATGGTTCAGAAGGGTGTATCCAGGGGTATCTTTCCCTAAAGGGGAGTGCAACAAAAGGGTTTCACATGGGGGTCGAGAAGTCGAGGTGACTAATCGATAGACTCACAATGGTAGGCTGTTTGGGTGATAATCCTATAATACTGCCTTCTAAAACTGAAAAGTCCAAATACATCGAGCTAACTCAACATACCTCGTCTATGGTCTCGAAATGATGCAAAGGCCAAGTTCTAAAGTTTACAAGCTACCGGCACACTCATAATTTGGTGGATTTGGAGTAAAATATTGGAAACGGATAAGGCTAATCTCACCATGTAATATCAAGGGTTGTATGTGCTCGGCTAAGGTCTAATCTAGTTAGGTTCGGAAAAACATGTCAAAATTTTAAAAATGGCATAATTTTTCAAAATAAACTAGAAAACTGAGGGCGAAATAAAGTTCCAGATATAATTCTACTCCCGTCCCCCCACTTGAATTGTACAAAGTCCCTTTTGTACTTGGCATTAAAATAAAGGTGAAGAGAAAGGTAGAATTAGAGCGAGAACTTCCCTGAATTTTGCTCCAAAAAAAAGAAGGCTCACGAGAAAGGATCGTGCCTTCGTTAAAGCGTCATGAGCAAACTTCAATCCCTGAAATCACAATACCGACAAGCATAATTCTAAAAAGAAAAAATAAATAAAAATGAAAAATAAACCTAACTCACTTTCGTAGGAATCACGGTTGCATTTAGCGAATGCAACAAGCCTTTTAAACCACTTGGTGTCCCAAGTGGATGAGTGAAGTCTCGTGAGGGTTTACAGGGAACACACCCACAAAGTTCATTTAAAAACTAATACAAGGTTATCGTGTTTTAAAATGACAGAATTAAAGCAGAGATGAGTTACGTCGTAACTCCAATAAGAGAGTTACGCCGTAACTTGCAAAACCTGGAATGAGCTGAGAAGCAAATGGTTACGGCGTAACCACTGAGATGGTATTACGCCGTAGTTGGTAATGCGTCAAGAATTCTGCTGCTAAAATTTTGGTTACGGCGTAATCACCAAGATGAGTTACGCCGTAATTCTGTTCAGATCAGCAACTGCAGCAGTAATTACTTCATTGTCTCATGCAAAAAGTGTTAGAAAACACAAAACCCAATAGAAAGGAAATAAAAACAAAAGAAAGGGATAATTCGGGTTGTCTCCCGAAAGAGCACTTTTCTTTATTAACGAGTCTTTAAGTTAGACTCAAAGTCGCGGGGCTCCTATGGGGGCCTTTGAGCTTGCCCCACTTCTTCGATATCCTTCATCAAATTGTGCCTCATCCATGCAACATTAGAGCCAGTTCGGAGGTACTCAATGGTTTCGATCTTTTGGACTTTACAGAATTTCTCCTCCGGACCTAGGTGGTAGCGAGTGAATTCATATTTTTCTACTATAATAGGGGGTGGTCTTTTGTAGGGTATCCCCAGGAGCTTGCACCTTCTTTGCTCGTAAGTTTCGTCATCGGGATCAGTGAACTCTTCATTTCCTTGTAACTCCAAGTAATCTAGCATCCCTTCGATATCATCGTCATCAGAATCAGTACCCTTGAACCATTCTTCATCGAGCAAATTCTCCACTAGAACGCGCTTGCATTCTTCTTTATCATTACTCACCCGCTTTATATCCAAGTCAATTGTTGTTTTACTCGTGTTTTCGCTACATTTGTCGTTAGAATTTTCTTGATCCATGTATTCCTTCCAAATCTTATCTTTTGTTAATGCATCCACATGCCCATACTTAATTTTTACCCAACTATCAAACCCCAGGTTGCCAATCCAAGGTAAACTTGTTCTCTCTTTGTCATTGGTTGAGGACCAAAAGAATTCATATTTTCCTAATCTTCCAGAGTTGCCTCCACCATCCCACATATCGTTATACGGGTTGCATGATGCCCGAAAAATTTCCCCAGGGGATTTTACCTTCTCGCACCAGTGAGTGCGTAGTTCTAAGTTGTCAGTCTCATTTACATGCTCTTCCGTGCAGAGTATATCTTTATTAGTCTCGCTCGTTCAATGTGCTTAATCGACTTTTAGCTTCATAAGAAGATTTGGATTGATCTTGACATTCCCAAATTGAATTGCGTACCAATATTTAAAGGCTAAATTACCGAATTTTATCCCGTGTCTTTCACGCTCATGAGGGCATGTCCATTCCTCCACTCTTTCATTGTCTCCTCCATTGCAATATTCGTGGAAAGGGCTGCATGTAGGCCATGCCCTTGTGGTTTCTTCATCATTAATAGCGATAGAGTACACCAAATGAGTGATAAGTTGTTCTTCTTCATCATCAATGGAGAGTTCCTCGAGTTTTCAGATTCGTCCCAAGTCGAGGAATTTTTCGCCCATGTATCGCTTACGCCGTAATCGAGATTCTTGGTTACGGCGTAATTCATTAGAGTTGTATTCCTCAGTATTCATCACAACTCCTCTATCGCTGTCAAACACCAGGTTACGCCGTAACTCATTAGGTATGTTATGGCGTAATTCAGATCTGTTGACGGAATCGTCCTCTAAACTCGCATCACTGGCCTGAGCCTTTGAGTTATCATCCGAGAAAATTACCTTACATTCCATAGCTGGTTTAGATCCTTCAGTTTATCGTTGTTCCTTCTTACTTTTTCACTGAGCTTTATCACCATGGATTCAAGGTTTTAAGAGTGGAGTCGTGTTTAGAAATGTTTCTATCAGTGTTTTCCTGGAATTCTTTCAACCATTCATCTTGCTCCTTTTGTTTTTGGGCTGAATTTTCCAGAAATTTAGTAATTGTTTCTTCAAGACTGGGCTTTCTTTCTCCATAAGGCCCACGGTTGTAATTACTACGATACCCATTTCGATTTTTACCGTAAAAGGGTCGATTTTCTCCATACTTAGCTTCTTCGAATTCCTCTTCGTCCATATGAGGACACTTTTTCATAAGGTGTCCTCCTCCACAGCTTTCGCACCCCACTTGAATGGCATGAACGGTTTCCCTGACTTTCAAAGATATCTCGACTGAGGCTTTCAATTTTACTAGCGATTGCTGCAATTCCGTCGAAATTTCCACCTTGGTTTCTTTTACTTCCACCGTCGTGCCATTTTTGAGAATGGTCCGCCATTTTTTGAATGGCTTCAATTGCCGTAGTAGGAGTCATATTTGGGATAGGTCCTTGATAATCCAACATCTGTCTCATAGTTACATTTATTCCTTTGTAGAAAATATTGACCTTCTGCTGGTTATTAAGATCATTGGTAGGACACTTGTAAAGAAGATCGTTGTATCTGTCCCAAGCTTGATACAGAGTTTCGTCGTCTTCTTGTTTGAAATTGTGGATCTCCAAGAGTTGATTAGTAATCTTTCATGGTGGGCAATATCTTTGGATAAAGTGTTTCTTAAGTAGCGCCAAGTATTAAGCGCCCGGCAATCTTTCGATCTATCTTCTTGCTGCTCCAGTTAGAGTCATAGGGAAGACCCTGAGCATAACAACATCATGAGACACGCCCGGAATGTTGAAAAGGCTAGCGATGTATAGGACATTTTCAACGTGCTCATATGCGTCTTCGTCCCTGTTTCCTGAAAAAGGGTTAGCGCGAAGCTCCCTCATAAATTGGTTTTTAATTTCGAAACGAACATCCGCTCCGATTGCCGGTCTTACAAGACCCGGCCCTTGATCAGCTCTAGTCAACGCCAAGTATTCCTCAAGAGTGAGGTCATCGATGTTAACCACTTCCATGGTACCGGAAAACTTGAAATATGATCGTGAGAAAAGTTTAAATATGAAATGAAAGACTAAATATTAATCCTAATATAGCTCCCCGGCTGGCGCCAAAATCTTGATGCAGGTTTTATTGACAAGGTCTTAATATTTATAGTGTCTCGCTATACCTATGGTCTACCCTAATGCACTAACGGCGTGTACCGATGGTCGTGTGTAGTGTAATAAATGGTAAAGTCGAGGTCGTCCCAAGAGCTATGTGTGTCGGATAATTACTAAGTCTAATTGTCACAGAATATAAATGGTTTTATGTGGTTTTAATTAATTAAACTACGAATGCAGAATATAAAAGCAATTAAATGGTAGAAAGGAAATCAATAAAAGAATAGTGGTGCTAACCTAGTCAATCCTCCTAACTAGTTATGTCTACGTCTACTTACTTCCAATTACTTCAGGTGGGGTCAAATTCGAGAGGACAACATTTGGTCAATTCGCCCTAACCTATCAGCAAAGATGCCACCACAGAGAAATCAGCGCACCGTCATAAGTCCTGTTGTTCTGGTCCCCTAAGCCGAGTCATTAAGTACCGCTACATGCTAGATTCTAAATAGTGAGTGCCCGGCCGTTAGGAACTTAGATACTACACCCCCAATTCTTAAGTTCATCCAAACGATAGGTGATCAGTTGGTCAAATCGCACAAGTAGAAAGGGTCGTCAGTTGGTCATATCTTACCCTTCCCGTCTTAGTCCGCTCACCTAGGGTCAGTTGGTCATATCTCCTAGGAAATTGGCCTCTACCGCCATTCAAAACTACCGAACCAGGGGTGACTACCAAAGAACTATGCATGCATATACTTAGAAATAATTGTACGGAAGTAAAGGTAAACGTAAACAAAACAATTAAGGAATCATATCTAGGCTAGCACCAAAGGGTGCTTAGCCGCTCATATTAATCATGCACATCAATTCAATATTCAAAGGTACGAAATACATGAATTGAAAGTAAAAGAAATAATAAACGCTAAAGCTTATCGTAATGGTGTGACTTCTCCCTTGGAAACAGCTCCGTATGCTTCCATAGACCTCCCTAGAGCTTTTTCCCACGTTCTCAGAGTATTGTGTGTAGAATGGAATGAATAGAAATGCTAGAATTCGTAGGGTATTTATAGGCCAGGTCTGAGTTACGGCGTAACCAAAATATGAGTTACGCCGTAACCTCCGTAAATGCACTAGATCTGCTAGTTACGGCATAACCTAGTAAGTGGTTACGCCGTAGTCTTCAATAAACCAAGTTACGTCGTAAATGATGCAGTAGTTACGGCGTAAGTATCAGCGGCGTGGAACCTCTTTTGACCTAATGGAGTTACGTCGTAATCTTAGGAAGGAGTTACGCCGTAACCTCTTGATGAGTTGGACTTCAGGGTCACACAATAGTTACAGCGTAATGTGAGAGACGAGTTACGCCGTAACTTCTTCAAAATAAGCATACTGTGATAAATCTTTAGTAATGTTTCCATTTCCGCGTCTCTTTAGCTCCAATGCTCGCAATTTACCTGAAAGTGTAAAACAATGGAAAACAAGCGTAAATCCATATAAATGATATAAATAACGAGCATTAACGGGGGAAATTGACACTTAATAATCAGGACTATTTTACTTTTAAAAGGTAAAATAAGATAAATAAAATGGAGTTATTTACAAGCAAATAGCACAAGGGATAAGAAAACTAGGACAACCCCTAAGAAATCCATCCCTTGCCTAGAAAAATAAGAACAACAATCAACAAAACATAAACTACCACTATGCCAAAAACTAAAATACCATACTAAAATATCCAACAGAAACAATAGCCCAATAAAACAAGAATAACCAAGGTCACTCATGACCCCTCAATCCTAGCAGAAGAACAAGCTAAATCTATTGCCTTATCATACTCTGAATACATGGATAAGATGCAAAGGGACCAACCAATGCACCACCAAAACATCACCATATGAGAAGACATATAGATAGCTAGACCACTAGAATTAATGGGACAAAAGCTAATCTTACTGAAACACATAGCAGTAGCATGAACCCAAATGATCTTCCAAATAACTCCATAATCCAGAATCTTAAACCAGATAGTATCACTACAAATGGAGCAGTCTTGCCACAGAATGAACACCAAATAAGTGACCATCCAAAACCTCTGTCTCATTAAAAAACCTTGCCAACCAAAAAACCATGTGGGAAAAATATTGTACAAGGAAAAAGAGTATAGAGTTTGAAGATTAGGAAATATTAACAACTGTTCCAATGAACTATCATCAGATAACCCAAAGAAACCCAGAATCATCACAAAAGAAGGACCAACAGACATAATTGGAATCATCCAAATACTGGTGCTACAATGAAGGAGAAGCCGGCATAACATTACACGCAACAAGGCTTCCCAACATATAGGATTCTGATCAGAGCACCACATAGCGGGAAACCACAGAGGTACATGAATAAAACGGTCATTTTTATGAGCTTTAGCACTATTACCAGTCCAAGCATACCACTCTTTCAGGCACTTGCTAAGACCAGAACAGTGAAAAACCCATAAAAAGAAGCCATCCATATACATGTTAGCCCTCCACTGAACAACAAACCTCCAACTGATCAGCCATAAGAAATAAACGATAGCCATAGAATTACCAACAACCAATAAACCACAATAGTAAGCCAGCGCAGATAAAAGTATAACCAGCAAAAACATAAACCACCCCATACTATTATCTGTAGTGCATAGCAAACCATCATCCCACCAAACCTCCAAAAAAATAGACCAGCGCAGGTTATTTGCTAAAGAAACAGTAATATGACTACTAACAACCTTAGGCCTTTCATCTACACCAAAAAAGTTAAAAGTAGACATACCAATGTTCTTGCTTTCACCTGTAGTGCATAGCCCATAGAAACTCCTCCAGGAAACCTAAGACACCACAACAATACCATTCCAAAAGCCAGCGACAAACAGGACTCTGCCATTAGCTGAAGTGTATAACAAAACAGAGCCACTAATATACCTGCTAAACCACATGAGCCAAAACAAATAGGACCAGAAAACAGAACTATGGCGGCCTATCATCAAAACTAATAAAGTCTATACCATTGTCACCCCTTCTCAATCCCAGACTAGGTAATTGCCAAATCTTAGCAATCTTATCCACCTCTCTAGACCATTTAATATTAAGACTAATAAGCTTCAATCTTATAATATTAACAATATGATTGAAAATAACATTAGCATTCCTAAACTTCTTCTCAAATAATCAAAGGTTCCTTTCTTGCCAAACAAAATAAACCGCAGCACCCAACGCTAATCTCTGGACAATACTCCATACTGAATTACTAGCCTTCCTAACACAGACCCCTGAAACTACCTCAGCCCAAGTACTAGCCACATCCTCAAGCTTAACCATACCCTTCAACCTATCCCAAATGCTTTTAGAAAACCCGCAACTAAAGAACAAGTGGTCATGGGAGTCCGGGCAAGAATTACAAAGAGAGCAAAGATTATTAGAGATATGAAACCATCTAGAAATCCTATCTTGAGTTTTCAATCTACCTTTTAAAGCCATACACAGAACAAACGCATGCCTAGGAATACATTGCTTATACCAAACATGTTCATGCCATAAAACACAAGGCATATCAGTTCTCAACATCCTACAAGCCTCTTTCACACTAAAATCAACAACTTTATACTCCTTATTAAGCCAACAGCTCTATCATCATCATCATTAAGAACCGGGATAGGAGTATCAATAACTTCTTTAAATCTACCCAACCAGTCTCTAGGCCAAGTCCATTTATTATTATCAATCCAATCAACCACCTTATCATTAACATCAAGGTCATAATAACGAAGAACATTATGCGATATCAACTTACATAAAGGGCCATTAGAATGCCACTTATCAAACCACACAAAACTACCCTTACCATTTCCAATTTTAGTACTAACAAAACTACGAATTTTACTATTAAGTTTCATAATATGTCTCCAACACCAAGAAGTGCTATCCGAAACAGCAAGATTCCAACACCAAGAAGTCTTTGTCAGGACTATTTGATGTTATCACTCTCTCACAAATTACTTATCTCTTATAATCTCAGATCTCTTGATCTATATAGTAGTTCTTCTTTCTTTTGTTGTGATTCTCATATAGGTCCTTCTCAAAGGCGAGATCACGAGATACTACAAGTCATCCAAGCAAGGGGTCCTTGATTGATTTGTTCCTTCACAAGATTTCTGTAGCAAGATCTTGTATTTCATATTTCACATAGTTGTTGTGTTATAGTTGTGTTGGTTTGGTCCTCCGTGTTAAGGACTCGGTATTTAGCTTTGTACTGGAAATGGTGTAAGCGACGTTGTGAGGCTTCTCCGCCAATTTGAAAGAGCTTGTTGACATAGTGCTTGAACTCTCGAGTAGGTGACTCGGGGAGTGGAGTAGGGCAAGGAAGGTGTCCTTGTAGCCGAACCACTATAAATCGGTTGTGTCATTTCTATCCTTTACTTTACTTGCTTTCTACTTACATTGCTTATTGCTTTATACTTTCTATCCATCCATACAAATTCACATAAGATCGAATCTAAAGTTTTTGAAACTAATCTAAAATCGGCAAAACTATTTAACCCCCTTCTAGTTTTCCACAATTGGCATCAAGAGCAAGGTTTACAAAAGTTTTAAAGTAAAATCGTATTTTAAAAACTTTTCGATCACAATGGGTTCTGAAAATTATAAAGAGGGCAATCTTTGCAACTACCTCCACTACTTGAAACTAATGGTTTTATTTATTGAAAAAATAGATTCGAAACTTATGTAAAGTTAATAGATATTGATCTTCGGTACATCATTGTTGAAGGTGACTTTCAAGCTACTACAAAAGATGATAAAACCGACAACCAAATAAACATACCTCATGATCAACTCTCCGATGATCAAAAGAAAAAGCTTTCAAAAAATATTGAAGCTAAAATGGTTTTATACAATGCTTTACCCAAAAAGAAATTCGAAAGAATTTCTATGCTTAAAACCTCTAAAGAAATTTGGAATTCTTTAGTTGTGACTCATCATGGAAATCAACAAGTTAAAAACAATAAAATAGATTTATTTGTTCAACAATATGAACAATTTTCAATATCGGATGAGGATAGCATAGATAATCTTTTGCTAGCTTTAATACTATAATTACATCATTACAAGCACTTGATGAGTCTTTCTCTAGTCGTAATCATGTCAGGAGATATCTAAGGGCACTTCCATCCAAATGGAGATCAAAGGTGACGGTCATCGAAGAATCAAAAGACTTATCAATCCTCACCCTCGACGAACTCATAGGCAATCTAAAGGTCTATGAGCTTATCCTCGCTAAAGATTGCGAAGCCTCAGAAGAAAAGAAAGAGAAGCACAATCTCCTGCCTTAAAAGCCAAGAAGGTCTCAAGCGATGAAGAAAAATCTTCTTCGGAGAGTGATGACGAAGAATATGCCATGGCGGTAAGGGATTTCAAGAAGTTCTTTAGAAGAAAGGGAAGATATGTCAAGCAACCATTTGACTACAAGAAGGGGTTCCAGAAAGGCAAAGACGGCAAGAAAGCAAGGGATGAACGCGCATGTTTTAAATGTGGGGACCCTAATCACTTCATTAGTGAGTGTCGCAAACGTGACGAACAAAAGGCGTTCCTAAGTGGTTCGTGGGGAATGAGTGAGGAGCAGAAAATAGATATTGATGGATCTAAACACACACCTTGTGTTAGTGATATTTTGAGTTATATTAATAAGCACGCGGAATATACTTAGTAATACTTAGAAGACGGATTGTATGATGTAATGTAAGTGAACAGTTTAACACCAAACTCCAATATTATTAAGAAATAATACGAGTGATCTTGCATATCACTAGGGTTACACCTTGAAGCTTATATGAATAATACGTACTCTAAGCAATGACCTAGGATCTCCTTTTATAGCACAAGGAGTCCTTTACAAGATAAGTATAATCCTAAAAATATAGAATATACACAAGATCTTTTCTATACTTATCAATACACAGAAACATAACAATTATCCTAATAGCAGTGGTAATAATGTACTGGCAGTGGTAATGAGTTTCCACTGCTAGTGTAATCTTTAGCAGTATTAACCACAAGTGTATCAGTGGTAACTGTTATCTTTATTCCCAACAATCCTCCCCTAAACTTATTATTTCTCTGCAAATCAATAAGTTTCTTCAATCTGCATCTTCTATAAGGATTTGGGGAATTCTTTCAAACACTTCCCTTTCTCCTTAATTCCTGAATAGCTCTTCAACATTGATCTTGAAGCCTAAGTAGTAATGCTCTGACCTTCTCATTATCTTCATGAACTCTGATTGTTGTACACAGCATCACAGTGAGAGTTCCAGCTCTGAGTGGATATTCTTTTTCAAAGAAACATGAATGCATCCACTCCATTTGCTGTAGAAACATGATGAACTTCACATGAATCATAATAATACCATTTAGTACCAGGACATGAACATGAGAATTTCCAAAAATCATCATAAGTATCTGGTTCATAGAGCCTTCTTAGATTAACCCAAAACTACATTTCCTTCATATATTTGAGATTTTCAGCATCAAACCTTTCTTGAACCAATCTCCACAAAGTATACATATCATGTCTGTCACATGCTTTGATGAGTTCTTCAAATTGAATGAATGATGAAGTTTCACCACATAGCCTTGTAATCTTCCATGTTGGAGCAAAATTGCTAGCAATGTATACTTCCCAATCAATAATAGGATGTCTGACTTGCAGTGTTTCAGGGTAAAAATCTTCTTCTTCAATCAATATCATTTCAGTCATCCGATCTTCAGTAAATTTCTTAGTTGAAACTTCTCGTTCTTCAGCAAATTTTGTCTTCTTAACTGTCTGAGATTCACTATCTTTGGCCTTTCTCTTCAGATGAGGATATGTTCTTTCTTCTTCTTCAGAATTCATAGGAATAAAATCTTTATCTTGTCTTTGAACTCTGTAGTAGATACCTTCAACTTGATCATCACTCATCCCTTTGAATTGATGTCTTTTCCAGCCACCAACTTTGCAACAATAATCTTTCATCATTGCTATAACTTGTGCCTTAGTTGGTTGTCTTGGTTTCTTTTGACCCTTCTTGACTGAAACAATAGCATCTTGAAGTGCTTGATTATTCTTCATTTGAATGAAGTCCTTTAACTGTGCAGTTCTTTGTTCTTCAGTTAAAGACTTATCTGCAATAAGGTCAATTGCCTTCTTCTTGATCACTGGATCATTAGCAATCAAGAAATCAATCTCTTGGTCTGTAGGTACATAGCTGAACTCTGGAGTCTTTTCTCTAAGTATTGTAGGTGGAACAGTGGAAATTGGATTTACATCCATTGGATCAGTGGTGTCCATTCTGCCCAGCCTTTTAGCCTCCATGAAGTCTGCAATCTCAATCTCCTCTAGTCTTTTCTTATTAGCAACTTGATCTTCATTGATCTTTCTAGCAACCTCTGCATCATGAGCAATTTGAGCTTGTTCTTTCTTTGAAATCTTTCTTCTTTGTTGCTCAATACTCTGCACAACTACTTTACCTTTCTTCTTCTTGATTTCTTCCTCTGCAGTGGTAATAACTTGATCAGCAGTGGTAACTTCTTCTGCAGTGGGAATGAAATAAGTGGTTGGAGTACTGAAAATTTCTTGCTCTAGTTGCTGTTGAGGAACTTCTTGAGTATCAGCTTCAGCTTCCTCAGTACCTTTTCTTGAAACACCTTCATCTCCAAAATCAATTCTCCTCCCCTTGGTTTCAACATATGTTTTCCTCCCCTGTTTGGGAGAATTTCCTAAATCTTTATTGAAACCTTCTGAATCACCATTATCGGGTGAGGATGGAGATGATAACACAATCTTTGCAGTTTTTCTTTGCTTCAACCCCTACAACTGTTCCTTCAAGGTCTAAATCTCCTCTATCAAATGAGTAATATCCTTGGCATGTTGCTCCTTTATTTGTACCAAGTCTTGTTCCAGAGATTCAACCTGCTTTGCTAATTTGGTACAAAGTTCCATCAAATCCATTTGTTGCCCACTGCCCTCAACACTTCCAACTGTGTGACCTGTTGGGAGAGGTGAATCATAGGGCATTGGCTCAGATTCCTCCCTAGTTGGACTAGAGTGAAGCCTGGAACCACCACTGCTTGTTCCTAAACCAAAAGGATCAGGGACATGTTGTGTTGTAATGGGAGGAGTTGGCTTGTGCCTCCTCTCATAGGTGTGAGAAACTGGTGGAGTGTAATCAATGTTTGGAACAATAATTATGGGTGAGTTTTGTACCTGTGAAATCTTTGCAAGCATTTGAGGAAAAAGAGGTGTAATAATCCTATTGCCATCTTTGTTCATGTTTTGAAAAACTTTAGGCTTAAGGCAACGGATTTTATAAACTCTTGTATGGGGTTGCAGTTGAAATTCATTTAACACTGCTTGCACAAACCTTGGATACATAAAATTTTTTGTAGAACTCTTTACATTGCCTTTCATACTTGTAAAAATATAGTTTGACCAATTAAAAATCCTATCAGTGGCTAGACAAACCAAAGGGTAAGCCATTGTTGAACTTAATTGTTCATAAGATGTTTTCTTAGGACTTAGACAATGTAAAAGAGTATGTATTAAAAATCTCAATAAGGAAGAAACCACTCTTTTTAAAAGTAGCCTTTTTGTCAGTGGTATCATACCCCATGGATGAAAGATGTGTATGAATTTCGGGCATAGGTAATGTGATGATACCATTGAGATCATCCAATTGGAGAATTCTCCTCAAGGATGCCTCAGTAACATCAATAGTTACCCCGTCCACAGTGGCTCTAAGAGCATCCACTGTTTCATGTGTATCTCTATTTTCAATTGTTATGGACTGAACAGAAGTCCAAAACTGTTTGATTTGAGAGATATAGATTGTGGGATTTAGAAGTAAAGCATACCTTATATGGGTAGTATTTAGAAAGTCCACAATCTGATGAAAAACAGGGCCACTCTTCTCGTTTGACTTTTCCAAGTAGGCCACTTGGTTGTGCTCATCTGCAAAAGTGATAGGTGCCATAGAATCTTTGATGAAAAATATATTATGTCAGTAAGAATTGAATAAATAACACGCCAATTGATAGAGAAAGATATATAGTGGTAGGGTTTAAGAGTTTTGCGCAAGAAAGATTATATAAGGAAAAGATTTATCTTGAGAGATAAATAGCAATTAGGAAAGTAGATAATCTTCTAAAAATTTACCCTATATATATGAAAAGCAATTTCTCTTCAACGGCTAGTAAAAAATTTGTTACTGACACAACAGTTGTAACGGCTAGATCATCAGTGGCAAAAATAACACTGTCAGTGGAAACTGTGAACTAGCAGTGGTAATTTTTCACAAAAATTTTCAAAGAGCAGTGGTAAAGAAAAACATTTGAAAATTTGACTGCTCTCATTATAGTTTTTAGCAAACTACCAGCTATCAACGGATTTGATATGTCTTTACCATGAGCCGTTTGCTATTGACTAGCCAACTCTTAATCATAAAGAATATGGTGAGTTGATAACCATATAGTTTTTGGTAAACTATCAACCATAAACGGATTTGTTAAGTCTTTACCAGTAGCCATTTGCTCTGGACTAGTTGATTCTTATGTGGATTAGACATGGTGAATCAATAACCATTTGTTGTGTGTCTCAGATACACACCTTTTATGATCAACTCCCATATTTGTTGCATAAAGGTTAAACAGAAATACAAGCAAATATATACAAACTTATACAACAATTTTAGTACCCAAAAACTTCTTCTCAACACCAAAGACCATTAGACACAAAAAGTTTATGGATTTAGCATTCCAATACCTGTTACCAAGTACTGAAATATACCCACATCAAGTCCTTTTATTAATAAATCAGCATAGTTGTCATCAGTATGGATTTTGACAACTTGAATTAGCCTTTTCTCATAACAATCTCTTATAAAATGGTGTCTAATTTCAATATGTTTAGTCTTTGTGTGTTGAACTGGATTCTTAATAATGCAAATGGTACTGCTATTGTCAATATGGATGATGGTATTCATGAAATTGTACCCATAGTCCAAAAGTTGATTCTGAAGCCATAGAACTTGAGCACAGCAACTTGCAGCAGCTACATACTCTGCCTCAGTTGATGAATTTGCCACCATTGTTTGTTTCTTGCACTGCCAAGAAACCAATCTATTGCCAAAAAATTGGCATCCACCTGTAGTAGATTTTCTATCCAAACTAGCACCAGCATAATGACTATCTGAATAAGTAACCAATTCTAGAGGTAATTCTCTAGGGTAGCATAAACCCAGATTAGGAAATGCTTTAAGATATCTGAAAATCTTCTTCACAATCCAGTGTGAGAACCTGGGAGTGACCTGAAACCTTGCACAAGCACACACTACAAACATAATGTTTGGTCTAGATGATGTAAGATACATCAAAGAACCAATCATAGACCTGTACATGTGCACATTAACTGCTTCACCACTATTTTCCTTCAAGAGTTGATGGTTTGTCTTGTCTGTAGGGGTGCTGGATGACTTTGCATAAGTGAACTTGAACTTCCTTAGGATCTCAGCCACATATTTATCTTGATTGATGAAAATACCATCTGGCCTTTGTTGTACTTGAAGTCCCAAAAAGAATGTTAGTTCACCCATAGAACTCATCTTGAATTCTTCCTTCATTAGCTTCTCAAACTCTTTGCACATCTCTGTCTTTGTAGATCCAAAAATGATATCATCAACATATACTTGAACCAGCAAGATATCATTCTTGTCTTTCTTAATGAACAAAGTCTGATCTACTCTGCCTCTATGAAACCCATTATCAAGAAGATAAGTAGTCAAGGTTTCATACAATTTTCTTGGTGCCTGATGCAAGCCATACAAAGCTTTAACTACCCTGTACACTTTATTTGGATAGTCAGGGTCTTCAAAGCCTAGAGGTTGTGAAACATATACCTCCTCATCAATCTGCCCATATAAAAAAGCACTCTTTACATCCATTTGATAGACTTTAAAGCCCATAAAGGATGCATAGGCTAAGAACAGCCTAATTGCTTCAATTCGTGCAACTGGGGCAAACACTTCTTCATAGTCAATACCCTCCTCCTAAGTGTATCCTTGAGCCACAAGCCTAGCTTTGTTCCTGATAACAATTCCTCTTTCATCCTTCTTGTTTTTGAACACCCATTTAGTACCTATTACCTTCTTGCCAGAAGGTAAATCACAAAGCACCCAAACCTTTTGAAGCTTGAACTTGAGCAACTCTTCTTGCATTGCTTCCACCCAACTTTCATCTTCAAGTGCCTTGTATACATTCTTTGGCTCCATTTGTGACAGAAAACACAAGAACAAACATTCGTTCTTGCCTTCATGATTCTTAGATTCATAGATTTCACTAATAAACCCATGAACATCAGGCCATTTTGTTTGTCTTCTAGTTTTCACTGGTGAATGGACATCCCCAATCACATTTTCAAGAGGATGTGATTTATGAATTGAGGTATGGGGATTCTGAGGAACTACAATCTTACTTGGCATATTTGAGATTTCAATATCATTGGCTTGAGCTTCCTCTGTAACTGGAGTTGTAATTACCACTTCTGGTGTTGCAGTGGAAACATCTGGCCTAGCAGTAGAATCTGAAATCTCATTGCTTTCTGGATTTTCAGTGTTCATGTTGCAATCTCCTTCCTTTCCAAAATCATTAGAAGGATGAGCATCTCCAGTCTTTGGAATATCATCATTATCTCCATAGTCCCAAAGTGGCAAACTGAATTCATCTTGATACCACTTGATGGATCTAAACACACACCTTGTGTTAGTGATATTTTGAGTTATATTAATAAGCACGCGGAATATACTTAGTAATACTTAGAAGACGAATTGTATGATGTAATGTAAGTGAACAGTTTAACACCAAGCTCCAATATTATTAAGAAATAATACGAGTGATCTTGCTTGGTTCATCATCATCAAGAAACTCTTCTGATCCTGCAAAATCATAAGTAGATGTACCTGTAGAGATAGGTACATAATTCATAGTATGGGTTAGAGTATCAAGATCAAACAGCCTTTCTGGACCAGCTCCTTTGACGTTCACTTTGTTTTCCAGGAACTCAACATGCAGATTCTCTTCAATCTTTTGGGTTCTTAAGTTGAATACTCTGAAAGATTTACTAACCATGGAATACCCAACAAAATACCCATCATCAAATTTTTCTTCAAATTTGCCCAGATAATCTATGGTATTGAGAATAGAAACATGACATCCAAATGATCTCATGAAGTCTAGGATAGGAGGTCAACCTCTAAATAACTCATAAGGTGTCTTGTTCTTTGCTTTCACTACTAAAACCCTGTTTTGCACATAACATGCAGTGTTAACTACTTCTGGCCAAAAAGTGATTGGCAATTTTGAATCTGCCAACATGGTTCTAGCAGCCTCTATAAGTGTCCTGTTTCTCCTCTCAGCAACACCATTTTGTTTAGGAGTTCTAGCAACACTAAATTCTCTTTTAATACCTTTATCTCTATAAAAATCATCCATAACTCTATTCTTAAATTCTGTCCCATTGTCACACCTAATGATTTTAACTTTCATATCATATTGGTTTTCAACTTCTGTGATGAAGATCTTAAGGATTCCAGTTGTTTCATCCTTAGTCCTTAGAAAGAAAACCTATGTAAACCTGTTAAAATCGTCAGTCACAACAAGACAATACTTCTTAAGATTTAAGCTGCTCACAGATGTAGGACCAAACAAGTCCATATGTAACATATGAAGTGGGTGAGCAACAGAGTTAACCAACTTTGACCTGCAAGAAGCTCTGTGTTGTTTGCCTTTAAGACAAGCCACACATGTTTGATCATTTTCAAATCTTTTCTCAGGTAAGCCTCTTACCAAACCATCTTTGACTATCTTATTAATGGTTTTGAAGTTAACATGACCAAGTCTTCTATGCCATAGCATGGATTCATTCACTGTGGCCTTTGCAAGCAAGCAAGCATAATCATCTTTAGCAACAATGTTGTTCATATCAAAGCTATATAAGTTGCCTTTTCTAGGAATCTTAAGAAGAATCTGACTTTCATCAGGCATCTTAAAATCCTTAGAGAGAACAAATAACATATCTTTAGTAAAAAGAACATTGTTTTTCTTGTCACACATTTGTGACACACTAAAAAGATTATACTTAAGCTCTTTTACATAGTACACAGGTTCAAAGTCCAAGTTACCAGTTTTGAGGACCCCTTTACCAACAACTTTTCCATTAACTCCACCTCCAAAGCTGACATACTGTCCATCATAATGTTCAAAATCTGAGAGATAGGACTTGTTGCCAGTCATGTGCCTTGAACATCCACTATCTGTGTAGCCTTGATCTGATCTTTTTGTCCTTGGATGTTCCTGCACATAAAATAAACAAATTAGTTTCCTTTGGGGACCCAAGCCATGATTGACTTGGATCTGCCTCGTGTATCAATATAGTTAAATCTATCAAAGGTCATTGATACACCATTGGGATTGGTTGATGAGGTAATTCCTTTAGGTTTCCATTCCCAACGTGCTGAGGCCTTCACAGCATTTCCCATTTTACCCCTAGTCTTGTTTACAACCCTTGCAGTGGGAACTTTTGATTGGCAGATGGTAACTGCTTCTTTGGTTTAGTTTTGGTACCCACTGTTGGTTATAGTTAACCCTTTTATCAGAAAAAGACATTTTCCCTGTTTGTGCAGATTTTGCAAAGTTGTTTTGAGTTTTGCACTTTTAACAAGTGATTTAGGGTGAGCAGTGTCGACAGTTTTAGCAGTGGCAAAAGTTTTAAGACCACTTCTTAGTTGAACTGCTCTTGGGATCATTTTGCTATGTGAATTAGGGTGTAAATTGTTTTGAAACTTGTTAGACTCCACCCTTTTATTCCCATGAACTTCCCTTCTCCCAAAATGATAGTCACAATTAGCATGTAAATGATAAAAGCTACCACAGATATAACATGCTTTATTGTACATCACAAAATCACTACCTAGTTGTTGAGATTTAACATGATTCCAACTCCTCTGGTTACCCCTAGGAGTTGATGACTTATTCCTATACATCTCAGCATACCTTACAGTTGGTCTAGGTTTATTAGCTTGTTTCCTAGGTTCCTCTGTAACAGTATTTACAATCCTTTTTAGCATTCTCATCTACAACAGATGAGTCACTTGCACTTTCAAAAACATCAGTTTCCTGCTTAACCTGTTCCTCAGTTTTCACAAATGTGTTCTTTAGAGGACCATATTCACGTACAAGATCCTGAAACTCTTCTAGGCCTGTATGAGCTAAATCTATGCCAAGAGGTGATGGAACACCCTTTAGTGGTGGAGGAGCAGTGTTGTAACCCATACCAGACTTAACTTTACTAGTAATTTGAGCATTCCAATTTTTATCAATTGACTTAGACTGATAATAACAGGTGTCAACAGATAAATTTACATTTTCATTTATCTTTTTAAGTTTTTCATACTCTTCTTTTAATGCCTCATTCACTGCTATCTTATGATCTATCTCTCTTCTAAGAATAATCATATCATCATTATATTTTGAATCATTTGCTCTATAATTCTCTAGTTGTGTTTCTAAAATAGTTATGCCTCTTCTAAGGTTTGACACAGTATAATTAGCAGCATACAACTCTGTTCTTTGGTTGTCAAATAATTCATTAAGCCTTTCACATTCTCTAGAAGCCCTACATGTTTTAGAACAACTTTCAAAGTTTTGTACCTCAGTGTCAGAGAAAGCCATGAGAGCATTGTCTGTAGCCATAAAAGCAGCATCTGAAGGTTGTTCCTCTTGTTCATTAGCCATGAAACTCCAATCATAGCTTACACTATCAATAGCCAACATTGCCTTTGGTTCTTCCACAATTAGTTCTTTCTTTTGCTTGTACCAAGTAGATCTTTTGTCCTGGTTCCTTGGTCTTCTGCATTCTCTAGCAAAATGCCCCAACTTGTGACAGTTGAAACACTCTACTTTCTTTTTATCGAACCCTACAGTTTCACCACCATTGATGTGAATTGGCTTGCCAGTCTTCTTGTAGAATTTCCTAGCCCTCATGCTAAGAAGAGCTATCTGCCATTTTATGTCCATCTCCTCCAAGTCATCTTCATCAATTTTCTCTATGTCTTCATGAGTTAAAATAGATCCATTAACTTGAGTAGAGATAAAAGCATAAAAGGAAGGATCTCCAATACCAGCAACCTTCTTCTTTGAACCTAGAGTGGTAACACTAGCATTACCAGTGGAAACTGTAGAACCAGCAGTGGCAAAATCATCATCATTTTCATCTTCAGAATCATCACTGTCAACAGAGGTTGACAATAATGCCAAGCTACTGGAGCTTGTACCAAGTTTCCCTGCCTTCTTCAATCTTTGTTCAATGAGTTTGAAGTTGTTGTAAAGATCATTGAGCTTCATAGTTTCAATCTCTGGTTTGTTTTCCCAGACTGTAACATTTGTATGAAACTCAGAAGGCAAACTTCTTAGAAACTTCAAATTAAGGTCTTCCTTTTATACCTCAATGCCAAACACAGTCAGTTGTGTGACAATCTTCTGGAGTTTGGTGAAGATGCTGTCAAGTGAGTCATTGATTGAAGCAGAGAAGTTTTCATAACTTTGCTTCGACAATGTCTTTTGTGTCTTCTTTGTAGCATCATTGCCACCAAACACTGAGCAGATCTCTTCAAAAAGTTCCTTTGCTGTCTTGTACTTGCTGAAAGCAATGATCTGGTCTTTAGGAAGAGTCATTAGTAACAAACTTCTGGCCTTCAGGTCATTTTTCTTCTTTGCTCTTTCATCATTAGTCTCAGTACGAAATTGTTACAACTTCTGTGTCACCAACTTTCTCAGTCTTAGTAACAGACTTGAAGGAATCACCAGTTAAGATAATCTCCCATAGAGCATAGTCTTGTATGAGAAAGTATTGCTCAATCATTATCCTCCATATTTCAAATTCATTAAGTTTGAGCTTAGGAAGCCTTGGAGCAGAGTTGGACTGGTTGTTTTCCATCTCCATTGAATTGAGTGAGTAGGTTAAGCTTATTCCTTAGATCTTCTAAATCAAAATATCAGAACCTTCGCTATGATACCACTTGATGGATCTAAACACACACCTTGTGTTAGTGATATTTTGAGTTATATTGATAAGCATGCGGAATATACTTAGTAATACTTAGAAGACGGATTGTATGATGTAATGTAAGTGAACAGTTTAACACCAAGCTCCAATATTATTAAGAAATAATACAAGTGATCTTGCTTATCACTAGGGTTACATCTTGAAGCTTATATGAATAATACGTACTCTAAGCAATGACCTAGGATCTCCTTTTATAGCACAAGGAGTCCTTTTCAAGATAAGTATAATCCTAACAATATAGAATATACATAAGATCTTTTCTATACTTATCAATACACGGAAACATAACAATTATTCTAATAGCAGTGGTAATGAGTTTCCACTGCTAGTGTAATCTTTAGCAGTGTTAACCACAAGCGTATCAGTGGTAACTGTTATCTTTATTCCCAATAGATATGATGAAATTCAGATGATTAAAAACTACACTTGCTTAAACTAGTTTCTTATCCATTATTAGTATGATTGTGTTAACTCTTAACATGTTGGTTATGATAATTAGTTGGTGTTCTAATCTATTGTTCTTACAAGTTAAACCTTCGTCAAGATTTTAGTTCATAAAAACAAGCATTAAGTTAACCAATCAATTTAAGATCAAGTCAAGTTTCATAAGTTTATTTTCACAAACTTAAACACAAAAACATCCATTTGCTTTATCAAATTGCTTAAGAAATGGTCAATACAAAAGGTAACCGATTATAGACAAAAGGGTACAATTGATTGTCAACAACTAATCTTACGACCTTTTAGATGTTTCCAATCAATCCAACTTGATAATCAAAAAGCTTTCTTATTACAACCACACCTTAGTTCCTTTGTTTAATCAAGAATAATGGGTAAAAACAATCATCCATAGACAAAATGATTATAACTAGTTGAATAACAATAAGTTCTTTCGACCTCTATGATTACTATCAACTAGTCAAACTTGATAAACAAATGTCACTATGAAACTTTAGCACAATTGGATCTTAGAATCAACTTGAAATTGAATTAAAACATGTTAACACAATCACTAACTAATCATATGATAATCAACATCATTTAAGCAAGTGTATAAAGAAACTAGCCACTCATAGCAAACATAAACATAAACTCAGAACTTTGAATATTAGAAAACATGATTAAGGGTCTTAAAATGCTTAGAATAAGATTACGAATGGTGAAGTAATGATTCCCAAAGTATTAGGGTAGACTCCTTGGGGTTTTGGCCTCCAAATGTGGTACTTCTGGAACTCCAAACTTTCCTGGACTTCTAAGGACAAATTTGAGAGCTTAAAAGCTTTGTTTGATGAGTAGAGAGAGTTGTATTGAAGTGTGTGTCTCATATGCTCACAAGAGGTCTCTATTTATACTAGTTCCAAGGCCTAGGGTATGAATTGCTGAACTTGGCCTCCAAGGAGTTAGGAAGGGACTAGAATACACCAAGGGAAAGACCTAGAATCGTTTGGATACAAAGGGAAAACTTAGTGATGAAGATTTGGCAGAAACAGTCCTTCCAACCGGATCGGTCACATGACCAACCGATCCGGTTGGTCTTCTACAAGTGTTCCAACCGTATCGGTTACGGGTGGCAGCCGAACGGTTGGAATGACGTCCTAGGCACTTTTTGCTCTTCTTCCAACCGATCCGGTTGGTCTTCCTGAGTGATGGAAAATCGACCTTTACTTAGTTCTGACTTGTAGAGTTTGGTTCTTCAATCATCTTGGTCTTCTATGGTACTTGAAATACTGATTTGTGCTTGACATGGTTCACTGAAACGGGAATCTTTCATTTGTTGAACATTCTTTTACTTTTTCTTTCGTTTCCCTGCACTTGGTTATAAACACTAGACAAACATCTTTTGATGCGATTAAGCACTGAAATCATATAAATATAACCAATTAACATATACAAAAGCACACATAACGCTACTGAAAACATGTACAATCTGAGCGTTATCATTGCCCAAGGGTATAATCAACAAGAAGGCATAGACTTTGATGAGACCTATGCTCCCGTGGCTAGATTAGAGTCTATAAGAATACTTCTTGCTTATGCTTGAGCTAATGATCTTAAGATTTTTTAAATGGATGTTAAAAGTGCTTTTCTAAATGGCTTTATTAATGAAGAAGTCCATGTAGCTCAACCTCCGGGCTTTATCGATTTCGAAAAACCTAAACACGTGTACAAACTAAAGAATGCTCTTTATGGTATTAAACAATCCCCAAAAGCTTGGTATGATAGACTCAAATCATTCTTAATAAAAAACAACTACACCATGGGGTTAGTTGATAATACACTTTTCACCAAGAAAAAGGAATCACATATAATTATTGTTCAAATATACGTGGACGATATTATATTCGGATCGACTTGTCAAGACAGGTGTGATGATTTCTCAAAAATCATGCGTGATGAGTTTGAAATGAGTATGATGGGAGAACTAAGTTTCTTTCTTGGTCTACAAATCAAACAACTAGAAGATGGTATCTTCTTTAATCAATCCAAATACATAAAAGAAATATTAAAGAAATTTGGTTTAGAAGAGTCAAAACCCATAAGAACACCTATGTCATCCAATACTAAACTTACAAAAGACGAAGACGGTGAATCCGTTGATAACACAAAATACCGTGGCATGATTGGTAGTCTTTTCTATCTTACGGCTAGTCGGCCGGATATCATGTTTAGTGTTTGTCTATGTGCTAGGTTTCAAGAAGATCCTAAAACATCACATTTAGAAGCCGTCAAAAGAATATTTAGATACATTAAGGGTACGACTCAATTGGGATTATGGTATCCTAAGGGAACGGGGGTAGAAACTATTGTATATGCGGATTCTGACCATGCAGGTGATTATGTTGACCGAAAGAGTAAAAGTGGTATATGTACTTTTATGGGATGTTGTTTAACATCTTGGTTCTCGAAGAAGCAAACGACATTGGCCATATCAATAACCGAAGCCGAATATGTCTTCGCCGACAAAGCATGCCAACAAGCACTATGGATGAAACAAGCGTTAGTTGACTACAACATTCATCTAAGTGACATAGCCATTTTATGCGACAACAAAGGTTCTATTGACTTGAGCAAGAATACGGTGTTGCACTCTCGCACCAAGCATATAGAGATCCGTTATCACTTCTTAAGAGATAATGTTCAAAAGGGGAAAATTTCTATTGAGAAGGCATCATCCGAAGACAACATAGCCGATGTCCTCACCAAGCCGTTGAAGCGGGAACAATTCAACTTGCTTCGTCTTGGTCTTGGTCTCATGGAACAATCGCCATAATTTGTTTCTCAATTCTACAAGGTATGTAAATGTTAGCCTTACCTTCTTTTCTGAGTCTAGGATCTCTATTTCATACACAACTCACAAACAATATGGGGATTTTCAAAACTAAAGGTATATTGTCTTTCACTCTTTCAAAACTAACGATAAATTTTTTTTCTCTTTTCAAGAAACTTTTTGAAATGTTTTCTAAAAGGATACTTCTCCCCGTATCATTTTTCTAATGCTATTCTCACGTCTAGGACAAACCTTTTCATTATTAATACAAAGAAAAAACTTGTTTTCATTGAATCTCATGTCTTTTGAATGCTAAAGGGAACACATAACTAATATGTTTTTTCGGGTACATTCATTTAAGAAATAATGAATTAAGGAGCACTCGGGTTATGTCACATAATAATATGCTTTTTCACTTCTTAGTTTATTTTCCTTTCTTTTTTGGATTCGAGATAACCGCAACTCCAAATGGTTTGCATATAGGCACACACTAGGCACCAATGCTTCCAAAAGGAAAAATTTGAGCTGCCTGAGTCACCAGTACCACGGATCCTAGCATTAACGTTGGACGGTTCCCTAAAGGAACGGATCCCTGGGAAGCGTGGGACAGAAGCTAAATTTGTCTTCTATTTTTTCTCACTTTGGCTATAAACCTTCATATTTTCATCATTTTAGCTCTTTCACTAATGAGTATGTTACTTAATGCTTGTGTTCTCATGATCACATGCCTTAAATTCATATTTAATCATTAGATTTTAGTCCACATTTTGGGTCTAGCATTCATTACAATGCACTATTTTTTCTATAAATAAGGTTTCCAAAATGCTTGCATATCCATCACTCTCAACCTCACAAATAATCATCATCATGTCATTCAAAAGATCTTCCAACATTGATGAACCACTTAGTAAAAACAACCCTCTTCAAGAAATCCAAAACTTTATCCTACCACATTCCGTAGTGACACCACCCAAATCTATAAAATCCGCATGGATTAGCATCCGACCTTGTTGTTTAGCCAAACCATTGTCAAAAAGTTCATCACCAACTACTCGTTCACCACCAAATGATTCCATAGTAGCACCTCCATAATCTCCAACAAGTACATCACCACCATCACCTTTCAAGTCTCCACCTAAAATCACCCTATCGGAACTCCTTAAGACTCCGAAAACAATCCAACTACCCATGTCTAGTTCACCACCCACATCATTTCAACGAACTTCCAACTTAAACCCAAAGAACTAGTCTTTTTAACACCACCAACATCTCCAAACACACTTTACAAAGATCTTGCAACTTCACCACCTTTAGCTCCCATTATCTTACAACAACATCTAGGTTCTTATATTCCACCACTCACCAACATAATGGAGTTTGATCCATATTTTCCAACTTTTCCACCACATAGTCCACCTTCCACCAATCAAACTTACCCAGAAACCATCCACACACAATACTCACATCATTTACATTGTGAACATTGCCATTCCACTAGGGAACTTGCAATGGAAATAAGGGACGAGATTTGATTCATACTTAACCACATCCTTGATCGCATCAACATCATTACTCACCAAAACTTCCATAATTAACCTTATACAAGCACAGAAGGAATGATATTACTATTTTCTCTATTTTTTCTTTTGAGTCATTTTAAAGAACAAACCTTGTTCTTAGTTTTTACATTTTTGTATGTGGCCTATATACCACTACACTTTGTCATTTTATTATAAGTCTTAGTTTACATACCTTGGCTCTCCATCTTGTTTCTCGTCCTTTACAAGATTTTATTACATGTTACTACTAATCTTTTCTTTGTAGGTATTATATTTTCTCACTTGACGCCCTATTCTAGGGGGAGCTACCGTCAAGGGGGAGTTAGTGCTTCATGGTTTATACTATTTTTTCCACACTTTATTTCTTCGTTAGGTTCGCTTTTTGTTTCGTTAAAAAGGGGGAGAAGAAGTAAAACTTATATATACTTTCAAAACATACATCTAATCTTAAGTTTTACTCATCATAACATTATGTTTTGTCATCAACAAAAAGGGGGAGATTGTTAATACAAAGAAATCGTAAAAACGTTTATTCATATTTAGCAATCTCTTTATGTTTTGTTGATAACAAATATAAAGTTATCATAAGTAAAATTATAAGGATACATGTTATTTTTGTAAAGCATTTACATATAGTCATTTAACATAAATTGTTGTAATAATTCATTTGTTGTAATAATTTATTAGGATGGGTAAAATCCATAACCCATGACCCATACCCATGGAGCAAATCCATAACCCATGATCCATACCAATGATCTAATGTCTAGATACATTGTATCTATTTGGATACCCATGACCCAAAGTCCATGACCCATGATCCATGACCCATAACCCAAATAGGAGGAGCGCCTGGCGGATCCCCCAATTTACACTAGATGGATCCCTCATGTAAGAGATCAGTGGGATTTGAGGAACAGTAGAGTTTTTTTGCCTATAAATAGTGAGCCATTTCTTCATTGTAACTCACCCCTCTTCTTACAAACTCTCTCACATATTACTTATCTTTTCTAATCTCAGATTTCTTGATCTATTTAGTAGTTCTTCTTTCTTTTGTTGTGATTCTCATATAGGTCCTTCTCAAAGGCGATATCACGAGATACTACAAGTCATCCAAGCAAGGGGTCCTTGATTGATTTGTTCATTCACAAGATTTCTGTAGCAAGATCTTGTATTTCATATTTCACATAGTTGTTGTGTTATAGTTGTGTTGGTTTGGTCCTCCGTGTTAAGGACTCGGTATTTAGCTTCGTACCGGAAAAAGTGTTAGCGACGTTTTGAGGCTTCTCCGCCAATTTGAAAGAGCTTGTTGACATAGTGCTTGAACTCTCGAGTAGGTGACTCGGGAGTGGAGTAGGGCAAGGAAGGTGTCCTTGTAGCCGAACTACTATAAATCGGTTGTGTCATTTCTATTATTTACTTTACTTGCTTTCATTACTTACATTACTTATTGCTTTATACTTTCTATCCATCCATACGAATTCACATAAGATCGAATCTAAAGTTTTTGAAACTAATCCAAAATCGGCAAAACTATTCAACCCCCCTTCTAGTCTTCCACAGTAAGAATGCGAGCAAATAAATGTGCATTAAACCGTCCTGCCGGCCTGAATACCAGCATGGCTATGCAGCACATAGATAGTTAGCAATATATACACCATCAACTTTAGCATCTTCATTGTTCATGTAATCATACAAAAAACAAAAACAGAAAACTACTTTCGTAGTGTGCGTCTATTAGAAATAAATTTAAAAATGTCATGTCCAGGTCTGTAAATCAATACGACATATTCATAAATTGGATACGCCGTATTGAGCACGCTAGGCTAAAAACTACCGGCAGTTGTTCAAATGGCGTAGCCCTGATATTGGATACGCCATATTGAACTACATGTATGGGCAATTCAATACGGGTCAGGTCTTGAATACGCCGTATCCCAATACAAGAATAGGGCAAATGGCACAAAAAGGTGCTAAACTTATGGTACATTTCCAATTAAGGTACTATTATTTTTTTCTTGCATAAAAGGTACCCAACAATTTTTTTTGGCGGATTTGGGTTTTTTATTAACGTTCGTTAACTCACTTTGTTAGTAAATTACATGTTTGGTCCTCGAATTCGTATAATCAATTCATGCAACATCCAAAAACATTTCTGATTTTTTTTACATGTTTGGTCCTCGAAAAAAAATTTCAAAAATAAAATCGATTTTTTTTTAAATTTGAAACTTTTCAAAAAATTTTGATTTTTTTTCGAAAATCCTTTTCGAATTCGTATAATTATTTTCGATAATTTCGAAAAATTTTGAAAATTTTTAGAAAATTCTTTTCGAATTTGTATAACCATTTTTAAAAATTCTTTTTGAAAAATTTTGAAAATTCTTTTCGAAAATTTTGAAATTTTTTAACAAAGTTTGAAAAAAAAAAAACTTGAAAATTCTTTTCAAAAATTTTCAAAAAGAATTTCAAAAAATTTCAAAATTTTGAAAAAAAATTTTCAATTTTTTTTAAACTTTATTAAAAAAATTTCAAAATTTTTCAAATTTTTCCAAAAGAATTTTCAAAAATGATTATACGAATTAAAAAAGAATTTTCGAATAATTTTCAAAAAATTTTCGAATTTTCAAAAATAATTATACGAATTCGAAAAGTATTTTCGAAAAATTTTCAAAATTTTTTGAAATTTTCAAAAATTTTCGAATGTTTTTCGAATTTAAAAAAAAATTGAAGGACGAAACATGTAATTTTTAATTTTGAAATTTTTTTCGAGGACCAAACATGTAAAAAAAATTTCAAAAATGTCTTTGGATGTCGCATGAAATGATTATACGAATTCGAGGACCAAACATGTAATTTACTAACAAAGTTAGTTAACGAATGTTAATAAAAACCCAAATCCGTCAAAAAAATTTGTTGGGTACCTTTTTATGCAAGAAAAAAAGAATAGTACCTTAATTGGAAATGGACCCTAATACCTTTTTGTGCCATTTGCCCTACAGGAATACGCATTATCAAAGACCTGACAAATAGTTTATAATTAAATAAAAATAAAACCCTAAATACAGAAATAAACAAAAGTATGAATTTTGGGAGTGGAATACGCCGTATCCAGAAGTTGGATATGCCGTATCTACTCAACAGAATGAACAGTTTCGAAATAAATAAAGAAAAATGAAAAAACATTACGAGCTGTCTCGCGGGAAGCACTTTTGTTATTATGAGTCGTAAGTCTCGACTCTCTTACCTACATTGTTTTTTGGAAACTAGCATGTCCATGTGTAATCAAATTGATTCCATCCTTATTCCTCTTGTAATCCAGTCCTAAACCCAAACATTCTATGTAAAATTTTGTTTTGGTACTGGTGCATGAGACCTCGTGCTTTGTCTTTTCATTGATCATCAATATCTGCGATATCTTGTTACAAGCTATCTGAGATAAATGTCGTAACATGTATATCATGTTATGCATAATATAAGTAGCATCACCATTTTCAAAAGAGACCCTTCCAATAAACTCTTTGTTTTTCAAATTGCTAGCTTGTTTGAAAGGATTTCAAGCAAAAGTTGGTTAGTTCCTTATCAATAACCCTAAGTTGTCCATAATTGTGAAATATGTTGCATAAAAAGATTACCCAACAAACACAATTACATCCCTAACTTCCGCGGCTATGTTATTTTCCCTAGGTCCCAATTATCCTACCATGATAGATTTAAATAATTCCCTTGAAATCAAATTTATAAGTAGAAGTTCATCAAAATAAGCTTGAAAATAATTGAAACCTATCATGCATGGGAAATGAAGGATAAAGTGATCATCTTATCTTTCTTCCTAGATCACAATAACGAGGTGTATTAATCGTTAAGCCTGTATAGTTATCTGTTACATCTAATTCCTCCTTGTCAATAACATCATCACTATCTGAATTAGTAAAATCCGCAAAAGGTGAAATATCTAATGAATGATTATTACTTCTAATGGCATTATTTAGTAAGACTATTTCCTTATTCTCGTTTTCTGAATCAGAATCTTCCATATCATCTGGGATTAGCTCATTTAAATTTTCGGCCTCTATTAAATTATGTTTACTAGGGTCTGGTGAATTGTTCAATATTAAGGTTTCCCCTATGAGCTCATTTTCCTTTTCTACATCCCTTGGTTCACGAGCTACTTCCATAATATAGACCGGGTTGTTTTTGTTTCATAGGTTTATCGTTTCTAAAAACAACCTTGTCGTCTCCTACCCTAAGGGACATCTTTGGTTTGAAAACATATATCCTAGCCCGTGCAGTTGACAAAAATGGTCTTCCTAAAATAAAGGGAACCATAGTGTTTACAAGCATATAAAAAATAACGAAATCTATAGGGAAAACAAAATTTTCCATTTTTACTAACACATTTTACACTATTCCCTTACATTTTTTAACTATTTTATCAGCCATTTCAACATTTAATATTTGGGGCAATTCCATATTTACCCAACTTAAACATGATAATGCCATATTTACCCAAAACATGCTTTAAATGCATTGTACATCATGCATTCAAAAATTGTATTTTGGGTATATATGACATTTTCATGTTTAGATTGGGTAAATATCGAATTATCCCTTAATATTTTTAGGAGTTAGTTCTCCAATTTCTAGTTTAACAAAGGTAAAATATGGTATGACACTAATACTAGCTCCTAAATCAGTCAAGGCATTATTAAAAGAAACAGAACCAATAGTGCAAGGTAAAGTAAAACTCTCTGGGTCTTTTTTCTTTTGCGTTTTTCAAGACATCAGAGCACCTCTCGTTATCGTCACCTTTGATGCTTCACCTACTTTGGATTTCCTTTTCAGCAAATCCTTCATATGCTTAGTGTAGTAAGGTGTCTTCTTGAGAGCTTCCATGATTGGCATAGTTACCTGCAGGGTTCATAAGGTTAGTTTTGATTCTCTTGATCACCATCATTTCCTTCCTTGAGCTTTCTAAGAGTTGGTGGTCTATACTGCTCGACCATTTTACCTTCCTCCTTGCTCTCTTCTAAAGCTATTTCTTCCTCTCTGTCTTTTTATATGTTTTTTTAGAAAGCAAAGGTTAAAATATCGAGGTATATGATTAGGGGGTGGTACTTCTACCGGTTTTACTACATAACTACTTATCTATTTATCTAATTAACTATTGGATAGATTATGCTAATTGAGGTGGTGATTAAAGATGTGTTCACTTAGATGCTATTACTCCCTAGTTATTTCTCATTGGTTGGTTGAATTGTCACTTCCTTTATCTTAATTGATGCGTGGTATTTTGGTTGGTCGTAGGGTGGTGCCTAATTCCCTAGTTCTATGAATTGCAACTCTCCTCTAGAATACCCGGGATCGGCAAGTGCAATAGCATATCCCCCGAATACACCACTATCCTAAAGCTGCAATTCACGCAATAAACACAACGAATTGCCTAATGTGCACTCAAAGGCTTTTTGCTATTCTAAAGCAAAAAACACAGCGTATCAGTGAATAACAGTGAATTGTGTGTATGCTATTTATACAATTCACTGCTAGTGTAATCTATAGCAAGTTAGAACCACAGTGTATCGTGGTAATCGATAGTATTATTCCCAATCCTCCTCGCTAAACTTATGATTTTTCTGCAAATCAATAAGTTTCTTCAATCTTCATTATCTACAAGGATTTGGGGAATTCTTTCAAACACTTCATTTTCTTCTCAATGCTTGAATAGCTCTTGAACATTGATCTTGAAGCCTATGTAACAATGCTCTGACCTTCTCACTATCTTCATGAACTCTTATAGTTGAACACAACACTCATGAGAGTTCCAAATGAAAGTGGATATTCTTTCTCAACAAGCATGAATGCATCTACTCCATTTGCTGTAGAAACATGATGAACTTCACATGAATCATAGTAGAACCATTTAGTACCAGGACATGAATATGAGAATTTCCAGAAATCATCATTAACATCTGGTTCATAGAGCCTTCTATGATTAACCCATAACTGCATCTCCTTCATATATTTAAGATCTTCAGCATCAAACCTTTCTTGAACTAATTTCCATAATGTGTCAAGATCATCTCGCTACAAGCTTTGATGAGATCTTCAAATTGAATGAATGATGAATTTTCACCACCTAGCCTTGTAATCTTCCATGTTGGAGCAAAGTTGCTATTAGTAAACACTTCCCAGTCAATGATAGGATGTCTGACTTGTAGTGGTTCAGGGTAAAAATATTCTTGTTCAATCAATATCTTTTCACGTTGTTTTTCTGAATTTCTCGTTGGAATCTCTTGTTCTTCAAACAACCTTTTTTTAACAGCCTAAGAATCACTTTTTGGACTTTCTCTTCAAAGTAATACCTTCTTGCTTCTTCTTCTCAGAGCCCATTGAATAAAATCTTTATCTTGTCTTTTGAACTCAGTAGATAATGTTCAACTTGATCATCAGGCATTCATTTGAATTGATGTCTTTTCCAACCACCAACATTACAACAATAAGTCTTCATGTATGCAATAACTTGTGCCTTAGTTGGTTGCCTTGGTTTCTTTTGACCTTTCGACTGAACCAATTACATCTTGAAGTGCTTGATTATTCTTCATTTGAATAAAATCCTTCAACTGAGCAGTTCTTTGTTCTTCGCTAAGGACTTATCATTAGTAGGTCAATTGCCTTTCTTCTTGACTAATGGATCATTAGCAATCGAGAACTCAATATCTTCTTTCAAGAGGTACATAGCGAACTCGAGTCTTCTCTCCTAATCTTGTAGGTGGAACAGTGGAAAGTGGATCTTCCATTAGATCTTCCATTCTATCCAGCCTTTTAGCCTCCATAAAGCTTCAATCTCAAATCAATTCTTCAAGCTTTTTCTTTTCAAAGCAACTTCAACTTCATAAATTTTTCTTGCAACTTCAAAGATCATATAACTAACTTGTTCTTCTTTTGAAACCTTTCTTCTTGTTTGCTCCTTGCTTTGCATAATAGCTTTACCTTTGTCTTTCTTCTCAGCTTTATCAATTCTTCACTTGCAAAGTGGCAATATCATGTCCAAGATTGGGAATATTTGGCTCTGAAAAGGAAATTGGATCGGTAAAATCACGCTTGCAGTATTTAAAAAATTCTTGCTCTAGTTGCTCTTCTCGAGCACGCTTCCTCTACACCTTACTAGAAACACCTTCATCTTCAAAATCAATTCTCCTCCCCTCAGAGTTTCAACACTGTTTTTCCCCTATTTGGGAGAATTGCCCAAATCTTGATTAAAATCACCAATCACCATCATCAGTGAGTATGAAGATGATATCACTAGCTTAGCTTTTCTTTCTTTCAACCCCCGCAACTCTTCTTTCAAGGTCTAAATCTCTCTTTTAAGTGTGTAATGTCCTTGGCATGTCAGCTTCTTTACATGTGCAGGTCTTGTTGGAGAGATTCAACCGCTGGCTAATTTACACATATCCATCAATTCCATTTGTTGCCCACTGCCCTCAACACTTCCAACTGTATGACCTGTTGGGAGAGGTGAATCATGGGGCAATGGCTCAGATTCCTCCCTAGTTAGACTAGGTTGAAGTCTAGAACCACCACTACTTGTTCCTAAACAAAAAGGATCAGGGACATGCTGTGTTGTAATGAGAGGAGTTGGTTGTCTTTGCCTCCTCTCATAGGTGTGAGAAACTGGTGGTGTATAATCAATGTTTGGAATAGTGATTATGGGTGAGTTTTGCACATGTGAAATCTTTGCAAGCATTTGAGGAAAGAGGGGTGTAAAATCCATATTGCCATCTTTTTTCATGTTTTAAAAAACTTTAGGCTTAAGGCAACGGATTTTTGTACCAAATGGGTTGCAGCTTGAAAACGATTTAGCACCTGCTTGCACAAACCTTGGATACATCAAAAAATTTGTTGAACTCTTTACATTGCCTTGCATACTTTGAAAAATATATTCTGACCAATTAAAAGTCCAATATAAAGCTAGACAAATCAAAGGGTAAGCCATGGTTGAACTGAATTGTTCATAAGAAATTTTCTTAGGACTTAGACAATGCAAAGAAAGATGTATCAAAAATATCCAATGGGACAAAACCACTCTTTTGAAAGTAGCCTTTTTGTCAGGGTAATATACCCTATGGATGACAGATGTGTATGAATTTCTGGCATAGGTAATGTGATGATACCATTGAGATAATCCAATTGGAGAATTCTCCTCAAGGATGCCTCAAGAACATCAATAGTTACCCCGCTCCACACGCTCTAAGAGCATCCACTGTTTCATGTGTATCTCTAGTTTCAATGGTTATAGACTGAGCAGAAGTCCAAAACTTTTGATTTGAGAGATATAGATTGTGGGATTAAGAAGTAAAGCATACCTTATATATGGGTAGTAGAAAGTCCACAATCTGATGAAAACAGGCCACTCTTCTCTCGTTTGACTTTTGTGGTAGGCCACTTGGTTGTGCTCATCTGCAAAAGTGATAGGTGCCATAGAATCTTTGATGAAAATATATTGTGTCAAGATGAATTGTATAAAGAACTCAGCCAATTGCGAAAGAAAATATATAAAAGTAGTTAGGGTTTTAGAGTTTTGCGCAAGAAAGATTATCTAAGGAAAAGATTTATATTAAGAAGATAAATTATAAGTAGGAAAGTAGATAATCTTCTAAAAATTTACCCTATTTATACATGGAAATAAATTAACTCTCAACGGGCTAGTAAAAATTGTTACAGATACAACAGCTTTGTAACGCTAGATCAACAAGTGGTAAAAATAACACTGCCGCTAAAACCGCGGAACTAGCAAAGTGGGAATTTTTCACAAAGATTTTCAAAGAGCAAGGTAAAGAAAAACATATGAAAATTGACCGCCTTTATCATAGTTTTTAGCAAACTACCATTTTCAACCGGATTTGATATGTCTTTACCATGAGCCGTTTGCTATGGACTAGCCAACTCTTAATCACAAAGAATATGGTGAGTTGATAACCATATAGTTTTTGGTAAACTATCAACCATAAATGGATTTGTTAAGTCTTTTCCAAAGAGTCGCTTGCTCGACTAGTTGATTCTTATGTGGGTTAGACATGGTGAATCAATAACCATTTGTTATGTATTTCAGTTATACACCTTTTAAGATCAACTCCCATCTATGTTGCATAAAAGTTATTGAACAAGCAAAAACACAAGCACAAAAACATATACAAACTTATACAACAATGTTAGTACCTGTGAGATCCACTCAACACCAAAGACCATTATACACAAAAAGTTTATGGATTTCGCATTCCAATACTTGTTACCAAGTAATCGAAATCTACCCACATCAAGTCCTTTTGTTAATAAATCAAGATAGTTGTCATCAAGATATGGATTTTTGACAACTGAATTAGTCCTTTTTCATACGTCTCTTTATGAAATGGTGTCAAATTTCAATATGTTTAGTCTTTGTGTGTTGAACTGGATTCTTAATAATGCAAATGGTAATGCTATTGTCAATATGAATGATGGTATTCATGAAATTGTACCCATAGTCCAAAAGTTGATTCTCAAGCCAGAACTTGATCACAAAGCAACTTGCAGCACCTACATACCGCCCCGTTGATGAATTAGCCACCATTGTTTGTTTCTTGCATCGCCATGACACTAATCGTTGCCAAGAAAATTGCATCCACCTCTGTAGATTTTCTATCTAAACTAGCTCCAAAGATAGTCACTATCTGAAAGTAAGTAACCAAATCTAGAGGAGGATTCTCTAGGTACCATAATCCCAGAGTGGAAATGCTTTAAGATATCTAAAATCTTCTTTTACGCAGCCAAGAGAAAACCCGGAGGACTTGAAACCTTGCACAGGCACACACTGCAAATATAATATCTGGTCTAGATGATGTAAGATACATCAAAGATCCAATCATAGACCTCAGACATGTGTACATCAACCGCTTCACCACTATTTTCCTTCAAGAGTTGATGTGTAGTCTTGTTCCAGCTGTGCTGATGACTACCTGGAACTTGAACTTCCTTAGTATCTCAGCCACATATTTATCTTGATTGATGGGATTAAGAAGTAAAGCATACCTTATATGGGTAGTATTTAGAAAGTCCACAATCTGATGAAAAACAGGCCACTCTTCTCGCTTGACTTCTTTGTAAGTAGGCTACTTGGTTGTGTCTATCCTAAAGTGATAGGTGCCATAAAATCTTTGATGAAAAAAATATATTGTGTCAAGATGAATTGTATAAAGAACTCACCAATTGAGAGAAAATATATAAAAAAGTTAGGGTTTTAGTGTTTTGCGCAAGAAAGATTATCAAGGAAAAAGATTTATCTTAAGAAGATAAATTATAAGTAGGAAAGTATATAATCTTCTAAAAATTTACCCTATTTATACATGGAAAGAAATTAACTCTCAACGGCTAGTAAAAAATTTTGTTACAGTATTAATAAATAAATTTGTAAATCTAAGCAGATCAACAAAGGGTAAAAATAACATTGTTGCTGGAAACTGTGAACTAGCAGTGGAATTTTTCTTACAAAGATTTTCAAAGAGCAAAGGTAAAGAAAACATATGAAAATTGGACTGCCCTTTATCATAGTTTTTAGCAAACTACCAGCTATCAACGGATTTGATATGTCTTTACCATGAAATCTAAAGGTAACCTTAGTGTTTACAAGCATATAAAAAATAACGAAATCTATAGGGAAAACAAAATTTTCCATTTTTACTAACACATTTTACACTATTACCTTACATTTTTAACTGTTTATCACCATTTCAAACATTTAATATTTGGGGTTCCATATTTACCCAACTTAACATGATATGCCATATTTACCAAAACATGCTTTAAAATGCATTGTACATCATGCATTCAAAAATTGTATTTTGGGTATATTAGACATTTTCATGTTTAGATTGGGTAAATATTGAATTATCCTCAATATTTTAGGAGTTAGTCTTCCTATTTCTAGTTTAACAAAGGTAAAAATATGGTATGACACTAATACTAGCTCCTAAATCACCAAGGAATATATTAAAAGAAAATGAACCAATAGTGCAAGGTAAAAGTAAAATCCTCTCAGGTCTTTTTCTTTTATGCTTACATCGAGAGTACTTTCCTCAAGTATTCGCTACCTTTGATGCTTCACCTACTTTGGATTTCCTTTTCAAGAAATCCTTCATATGCTTAGTGTAGTAAGGTGTCTTCTTGAGAGCTTCCATGATTGGCATAGTTACCTCATAGGTCATAAGGTTAGTTTTGATTCTCTTGATCACCATCATTTCCTTCCTTGAGCTTTCTAAGAGTTGGTGGTCTATACCGCCGACTCATTTTACCTTCCTCCTTGCTCTCTTCTAAAGCTATTTCTTCCTCTCTGTCTTTTTATATGTTTTTTTAGAAAGCAAAGGTTAAAATATCAGGTATGATTGAAGGTACTTCACTCGGTTTACTACATAACTACTTATCTATTTATCTAATTAACTATTGGATAGATTATGCTAATTGAGGTGGTGATTAAAGATGTGTTCACTTAGATGCTATTACTCCCTAGTTATTTCTCATTGGTTGGTTGAATTGTCACTTCCTTTATCTTAATTGATGCTGGTATTTTGGTTGGGTCAGTAGGTGGTGCCTAATTCCCTAGTTCTATGAATTGCAACTCTCCTCTAGGATACCCGGATCGCAAGTGCAACAGCATCTCCCCTCAATACACTACTATCGCACCAATCAATAAACACACAAACTAATGGCCTAATGTGCACTCAAAGGCTTTTGCTATTTAAGACGCTCAAGCTCGCAACAATGAAAGAAGATGCCGTTTCCTTAATCTAGCTGCCTCCACCAATTAAGACGAGAGACAACCTAACAACAATTAATAACTAGGTTTCATAGATCTAAGCAAACACAAGAATACCTTAGCTAGACACATGTTAAACAACAAGCAAGCATACACACAAACAATTGAACATGAGGTGGACATAATGATAAATTGGATAAACAAACTTATCTTGTAATGTAAAATAGGGTATGGGACCCTAGAATACTGTCCAAGTTGGACTACAATTGAGTTATGTTAGGAATTAGAAAATTTAGTCGTGAAACAGTCGGTCACCTCAAGTATATGTATTCGTTAGAAAGCTCGTAGTCGTAGTCATGTTATGTTAGTAAGTAGTTTGTTTTGTAACACCGTGGAGGACGGACGGGTCTTTACCCATCAGATGCCCTGACCACGACCGTAGGTGGCGCTTATTTGTAAGACTTATAAATACCTCTACCTCCCAAGGTAGAGGGTTGGAGCTTTAATACCATTTTTTTTGTTTCACATAGTTCCCAACTCTCTTCCTTTTCTCTCTCTAGAACTTTCTTCAAACTACTTGAACTTCCATATGATTATGATTTAGTGTGTTTGTGAAATCTCATATCTTACAATTGGTATCAAGAGCCATGGTTTGATCACTCATCTTTCATGCTCTTTGTTTTGATGGATTTCATAAGGTTTTCGGGTTTTAAGAAGTGTTTAGAGAGTTTGAATCATTTGGACAAATTCTAGTGTTAAAGTTTGAATTTTGCTTGTACTTTGTGTTTAGGATCATCATATGTGTTTATGTTTTGAATTGGAAGGCTTAAATCATTGTGGTTTGGTTGTTTTTGATTGATAAAGTGGTTATTTGTGAACTTTGTACAAAGCGAGTTGAGTCTCGTGACTTTGTTTCTTTGAAGCGAAGTTGCTTTGTTACTGGATGCGAAGTTGGTATATGCACTTCTTGGCTATTTAGCGATTGACTTTTATACCGATTTGGGTTCTAAGCGAGGTTTCTTTGTTTTAATTTTGGGTTCTGCTTAGTTGTTTCTTTAAGCGACTTGAGTTCCAAAGCCTAATTTGGATTTGCTTGAGTTGATAGCTAGCTGTGTTAGTTTGCCACTCGTGGTTGCTTGAGTTGTGTATGTCATGCACTACATTGCTTGCAGTTGTCTCTATATTAATTTTGGCTATTAAGCGGTGTTGATTTCTGCTTAACTTGTTTCTTTAAGCGAGTTGGTTGTTTAGCGAAGTTGATAACTGCTTAATTTTGAGTGTTTAGCTACTTTTCTATTGAGACTTGTTACTTCTTCATGCTACATTCTTACGGTTGTTCTTTTGGTTTAGTAAAATCCCGTGAAAGAATCAATTTCCGGATTGAATCAAAGAATAGTAAAACTCGTAGAACTTGTAATGATTGCAAACATCGCTCCAACTATTGTTTCTTCAGAGTCTGAGGACGTTCAAGCGTATGGATTAGATACTCGTCCACCTATGCTTGACAGAACTGATTATGACTCATGGGCTCAACGAATCTGATTGTAATCGCTTGGGAAAAGAAAATGGTGTCAACATTCTCAAGTCAATTGATGAAGGACCTTATCAGATTGAGACTACAAGAGATTAATTGATAATGGCCTGCAGATGGAACAATGATCTTTGGATTGGATGCACCAAAGATGTATGATGAACTCAATGATAAGGAGAAAAAGAGATTCGATGTTGATATATCGGCTTCTACATTATACTCAAGGTCTTCCAAAAGATATCTACAAGCTTATCAATCACAACACCGAAGCCAAGGTAGTTTGGGATAATGTCAAGATGTTTCTCGTGTTCAATTAACCAAGGAAGAGAGAGAATCACAACTGTATGATGAGTTTGAGCACTTCAAGATGAAACCGGATGAGAGTGTCTATGAGTACTACGTGAGATTCCATAAGCTTGTGAATGATATGAGGAACATCAAAATGACCATGCCAAATATTCAAATTGAATTCAAAGTTTGTAAACAACATGAATCCCGAATGGCACAAATTTGTCACTCGGAAGCTAACCAAAGGACTAAAGAATACAAACTATGAGCAATTGTATGCCTTCCTTCTTCTGAATGAGAGGCATGCTATGTTTGAAAAGGATTCTGGATCATTCAAAACCAATCGGGAGAATCAAGCTCACCAAATGACTCTACAGCCTTTCTACACCAATGTTGGAATTACCACCAAAGCATCTCAAGTCATACCCATGGGTAATGGTAATCACAAACTCATTCCCGATCCAAGGTTCAAACAAGCCGATGTCGATGCAGCCATGGACACTTCATTAATCAACTGGCCATTATGGTTAAACAAAACTTGACTCTCTCACCACATACCAACAAATTCACACTAACAATGAGATCAGAATCCAACCTTCACAATCATGCGTTTTCGTGAGATGGAAAGGTTATGGTGCAACCGCCAAGAAGGCGCATTGAACAGGGAAGAGGTGGAGTCGGGTAGAGGTTATGTGCTAATCAAAATCGGGAAGGAATGGAAATCAAGGTCAAGCAAAGCCAATTAAGTGCTACAATCGTGGTGGTGAGGACATATTGCTAGGAACTGCACATCTCCAAACGCCCACGAATGCGTACTTCTAGACAAGATGTTGCTTGTGCAAGCTTAGGATAATGGTGCATCTTTGGATGAAGAGGAGTTGTTGTTTCTTGCTGAGGCAATGCCAAGACATATGATGCGATGTGGATGAGCACCAATTCAAGAGATAGGTCAATCATCGAATGCCTCTCGAGTCAACGAGCGATGCATACAACTCGACACGATGATGAACCTACTGCACAAACAATTTTCATTTCTAGCATTTCTCCAATGGTCTCTCCTAAGGTCTCATCATCACCACAAGCTGGTCTATCCAAAGACAAAATCATTTCAGAGGTATTAAAACTATATGATGATGTTGATGGGCAAAAAGATGCAAAGTACAAAATCTTGAAACTTGTGAATCCATATTGATGATGAGGGTAATAGAAATATTGTCCCATGCATCAATATGCTAAAAGTGAAAGTGAGGTTTTTACCAAGTACGCATCTTCCGCACCAATGATGACTATATTTTTTGATGAATACACCCATGTGCCCCGATGATTCTGCGTTACCTCTAACTAAATGCCTATAAAGAACAGTTGCTATTTACTTAAAAACTAAGCAAGTTTGATTTAACCACCAATGAGCAGGAAATGGATGACCAAATGCATATAATTATTCGAAAAAGTAATTTTAGAGAAGAAGTATTAAAACAAGAGTTAAAATCCTTACAAGAAAAGCTTTCTAAAACTGCTAAGCAAAAACAAGAACTTCAAGAAAATGTTAAAATTCTTAAGCAAGAATTCAATGCTAAGAAATCAAAACTTTTGAATGATTTTTCTAATCTAAAAACATTGAAAAACAAGCTTGAAAATAAGTTGTACGTAGAATACCATTCAGACTGCTCACTTGATCACTAAGCATAGAGTCTTAAGCAATAAGCACAATATTCCCCTTGTTGAGGAACCAAACTCGAGGTAGTGAAAAGGCAACCGGCCATAAGGTACTTTATGATTGTAATGAAATCCCCGGTCACTGGTAAAACCTAGTCTACCGAGTGCAATTGAGGAAGATAAGAAATCAGATGAAGTCTCTAGAGAGAAAATGGATAAGAAACTTAACAATCCTACATGTAAAGAGAAAAACATAACGATCAAACCTCATGATTACACTAAGGAAAATTGGATCTCCCTCAATATGTTTAAGCCTCAAACTCAATTAACCCCGCAATGATTTTTGGAAGAAAGATATGGATATACAAAAAGCTAAAAATCTTGTTGAATTCCCCTTGTAGGAAATTACCTCAAGCAACCGGTATCCTCCTAATACACAAATGCATCTAGTTCCTAGATCTATTGCCACTAATAGCAAAACCTTAATCGCTCTTTGTTGTTTATCACCGCTTGTTGATTTTGAGAAAACGCGTAAAGGGAGAATCACACCTACGTGATAACCGAAAGGGGAAAGGGGTTTTGCTAAATCCAAAGCAACGTCCATTTAAGAGTCTTCACCACAAAATCATGAATTTGATGCTATGATGCCAGGTCAATGATTATGAACAGGAACTCAAATATAATGAAGTTGAAAGGAAAAACTTGCATATCTTAAATGAGAATTTGATTTCAAGTTGTGTTGCTCAAGATGTGTTTTTTTACATCCTACTAAGCACTCTATTATCGCTTCTCATTTCATGAATTATCTATTGCATTGAAAGTTTCCCATGATCGTGTCATTGAGCTTGAACACAAAAACTCATAACTAAATGAGAATTGATCAGATGATCACGTATAATTTGGTAAAACAAATTTCTAAACTAGAAGTTGAACATTTTGATTTGCAACTAAAATATCAACATCTTAAAGAAAATGTCAAAACCTCAAATATCAAGACATCCTCGATGTTCGCAGAGTTTGATGTAGTTTTTCGATAAAACAAACGAATCAATATTCAAGCCTATTGTAAAACACAATCGAAAGTTGAAAGCCTAAATTTCTCAATTGTGAAAAGAACACTGTGGCTCTCCCAAATGCCTCCTCCTTTAGATTCTCAAAGATTCTTAAACTTTTCATCTTCAAAAACCCGTTAACGTTTTACAAAAAGAAACGTAGAGTTTTCTAGAAGAAAATGAAAAGGGTTAAACCACACTTTTAAAGAGTTATACGATTCAATGAAAGTCACTCGTGATAAGAACAAATAAAAAATAACGCCTTTACAAAAAGAAATTGAGAATCAGGAGTCAGAAAAGGAAAACCGCTACTTGTTTTAATGAGAATGTTGAATCAAAGTCATCTGCATCGCAAATATATCAAGGATCGTAAATACATTCCTCCTCATCTTAGGAATAATAAGGAACTTCAGAACTACTTAGCTCACCTTAAGGATAGTCTAGAATGTCTCCGTGAGATTGTGGAAGAGGATTTCATTAATAAACCTCGTGATAGAGAAATTAGGTTTGCATGCATTCGTGCCAAACGATCTCAGAGCTGCTAGAATGTTTAATTGCAACATGTCCTAAACTTAGGTGCAAAGGTAAAGCCGTGATGCCTTGTTCTATGCCTAGTGCCAAGCATACAAACCATTCTATGCCCAAGCGTTAAGAAAGTGAACACTAATGTGCCTTCAAGTAGTTCGCATCCCCGCACGCCTAGTTTAGGAATGCAAAAAGTAGATCAACCAACTAATGTTCCTATAAATTCCTCTACAGAGTAATCAAGGACATAAGAGCAAGCGGGTCAAAGCCTCCGTGCAATACCAAGAAAGATAGGACTCCTAGTGAAGTAAGAATGTACATTGGAAAAGAGTAGAAGACCACCCTAGGAACTTTATGTTTGATTTGAATAAAACGAATCGTGTTGATTCTAGTATTAGCCATGTATCGCATCAGAATTCATCATACTATCCAAAACCATGTAATAATGACCTTTGATTTCTATTACTAATCATGAATGTGGTGTGAATGTTTTGTCTAATGCCGCTGTCAAATGCCCTCTAAAATCAAGTAATGCTAAAAATCAAGCTAAGAAAGCAAAAAGGCAAAGGCGAAAGAAAGTTAGAAAATAGTGAAACCCTACGAAGAATATTTAGTAAAATAGGTTATCAATGGATACCTTCCCGCCATAAGGATAATGAAGTTCGCTTCCTCAATTTTCAAGACAATGCCCACTAGAAAATGGATGCCTACTGGTAGAACTATTCCCTTAAGAAGTGAACACATACTTTCAATAGGTCATACGGACATATAGCATCTGATCCATCTTTGATGATTCCATTGTTTCTATCTACTCGATGCGGTGTTCCAATGCTGTATATAACCTGGAACTCATTATTGCATTGGTTCCCAATTATCCAGCTTCCATTCTTGTCCTCTGCGGTTCAACCGCAGATCCGCCAAATCGCTTCCGTGGTACTTCGGACTCAGCCGCTCGTTCCAAGCATATGACCGAGACCGGTCGCGTCATGAACTTCGTGAGTAAATTCATCGACCGTTAGATTCGGGAATGTTCATTTCGGTGCAATTATGGGTTATGGAGATTATGTTGTCGGTGATAGTGTTATCTCCTGGTATATTACGAGAAGGTCTTGGTCATAACTTATTCTCTTCGGTCCAATTCTCGTGATTCCTCATCTAAGTGAGCCCTTAAAAACATATACTTGTTTCAAGCTAGAGAACTTGATGGTAAAGAACTTTTAAGTGTGTAAATCACCATCAAGTGGTGGTCTGTTGATCTGCCTATGAGTGTCCTAGGTTACTCTACTCACTAAACCCTTATTCAAGTGTTAGTTACTCATATGTAATAGTTAGCTTATTATGGCCTTTTAGTTTGTTATTAGCCTTAAGTTATGTTCTTATGTAGAAGGCCCATGAGCTTAGGCCCAAGCCCATAGGAGAAAGGGAAGGGGAATGTTAAAGCTCATAGAATGTTAGCTCCTTGCTCTATAACATGCCTATAACCTCACTATGAGGAACCCTCACTTCAATTAGGTCGACTTTGGAGGATATGTTCATCAAATTTATCTATGCTAACGTTCGCTCACTCTAACCCATTTCACATTTCATCTAGCCATTACGTGTTCAAGTGTGTGTTTGTTTGATTTGTCAAGGATGGTGCAAGTAGCTTTCACATTGTTATCAATCCTTCTCCTCGATGATCTTTTAATCTATGGCAAATACTCTTCAGCTTGTGTGGTAAACCTTGTGACCTAACAAAGGTATCAATCACCATCAATCTCAAGCCAAAGGGTGAAGACGCTTGTTTTGACTTTTTTGCTAAGCTTTACCCTTGCTCTAATGGCATATGCTTCATCTTCGTTCATTACTAAATTCGTAAGTCAAGAGAGCTTTGGCTCGCTTAAAACTTTTTTTTATGATTTTAAGCTTACTTTTCAATCCAAGATTCTTGTACTTTCAACGTTTTCAGGTGTTAAAATACGTGTTTTTGGCAAATTGGTTTTTGGTCAAAACTTGTTTCAAACTTTATGTTTTAAGGTGTTAAAATACGGCGGATGTGTTTTTAAACTAGTTTTATACGTGGGTATCGTTCTACGCATAAGCTTTTAAGAGCTTTGGAAAATCAAGTTTCACACTTTTGTGTCTTTTGGTGTTATTGAAGCTATTTCATCACACAAAACTGGTTTAGAAACATCTTTGGGCATTATCACTTTTACGAGTAAGTCTACGCGTAAGAAAACCCTAATCTTACGCGTAACTTTATCCTTGGTTTGATCTTGAGTTTCGTGGTTTACTCCGTGTTTTCTTGCTTGGATAAGCCTGAAAATACGTTGACTTTGGATATCTTTTGCACCGTAGTGTAAAAGATCACTTGGGATAAACCCTAAAATTACGCATAAGCATAAAGCTTACGCCAGAAAATCCTACGCATAAGATTCATCTTACGCCTAAGCCAAGTCTTACGCATAAGATAATCCTACGCATAAGTTTCTACGCATATTTTTGTCTACGCATAACTTTAGAGTCTTTTCCATACTTACGCCAGAAGCTAAATCTACGCGTAACTCTTGATTGTTACGCGTAACTTTGATGTTTTTACGCATAAGTGTTACTTGGCTATTGTGATTTCTACGCCTAAGGATACTTCATCAACAAAGGTTTATTCAACTACAAAGATCCATTTTTACCAACACAAGTTTTCAACATGTCACAACCACCATACTCTAACTATTTCCCTTACACTTATTCTCAACGTCCACAACAACTTACTCCACAACATCAACAATGGAATCAACAACAAGCAATTTATCAAAAACAATTTAATCAACAACATACTCCACAACTTGCTGCAAATCCACAACCTCAAATGGTTCAACCACCACCAACTCTTCAAGTTCAATTGTACACAAATGACTTCAATCAACATCCATCAAGGAACACTATGAAGGAACCCACTTGGTTTGCAAAGATGTTTGAAGCTTTAAGCAGCCAACAATCAATTCATGAGGCCGGATCACTTGATAGACCTCCAATGCTCACTCCAGGAAACTACGAACAATGGGTGATAAGGTTCTTTAGGTTTTGTGATCTAAAGAAGCCACATGGAAAGTTCTTAAAGCAGGTTATCTTGGAAGGTCCATTTGAGATGCCTACTGTCATTGTACCCGAGATCCAAATGCCATTCCACCAAGAGATGAACAAACAAACATTGCTATAGTTGCAGACTTGAATCCTCAAGAACTTCTACACTATGAAGCAGATGAGCTTGCAATGGAATATATCCTCTTAGGATTACCAAACCCAATTCTTCGTAGTGTTGATGCTCAAAAGACTGCAAAGAAAATGTGGGATCATATTCGTCTTCTTATGGAAGGATCTGTACTCAATCAGGAAGATTTGGAATCCAAAATTTACTTGGCTTATGAACACTTCATGATTGAACCTGGAGAGACACTCGAGTCCTATCATCACCGATTTTCGGACATCATCAATGATTTGGATAAACACAACATCATCATGCCAAGAATTGCAGTGAATACTAAGTTCCCGAGTAGTCTTGGTCCTGAATGGGAGAAGTATGTCATTTTTCTCCGCAAGCTAAAAAACATGCATCAAACTACATATGGATTATTGTACGATTACTTGAAGCCTCATGAAAAGGAAGTTGATAGGGAAAGGATTCTCCGTGCTCCAATTGCTCCACCGACACATCCGGAAAATCAACAACTTGCCTTATATGCTCAAAACAGTTATTCTCCTCAACCAGCAACTCAACCAACTGCTACAATCACACCACATGATCCTTCACAGCCTCAATCTCAACAAACTCAATTGGTTCCATACAACAACAACAATGCTCAAGCCCTTGTCAGTGAAGCTAATGAGGAATCTGATCCGTTGAAGCACTGCAACAAGGATTTGCTATGATTGCTAATGCCTTTAGCCGTTATACCAACAAATCCAACAACCGTATTCGTTCCTCATCTATTACAAGGAATCAAGCTGTTGTGAACAATGGACGAGTTGAAGTTCAAAATCGTGGTTATGGTCGTCGATGGGCGTGGTCAAGGGTTTAATGTGTGGTAGGAATAACAATCAAGCCTCAGTGGTGGAACAGGGAAATGCTCAAATGGGTTGAATGGTCTTCGATGCTACAACTGCAATGAGAAGGGACACTGGCTAATGCATGCCCAAAGCCAAGGACTAGGGGCAGTGCTTATTTCAAAGAGGCTCTTTTTTGGCTCTTAAGGATGAAGCTGGTGGAACTCTCACAGACAAAGAACAGAGCTTTATGGCAAATGCCGACTCAGATGATGATATGGAGGACTTGCAGGCCAATGCAGCTGTTATGTTGATGGCTAATATGCATGAGTTACACATGAGTGACACAGCCCAAAGTTTATGACACTGATGGCTTGTCTCAGGTACCCGAACAAACCATATATATCTCTGATCTCATATCTCCGCCAACATCTGAATCCGCAAGGCTCGAATGTTCAAAATGCGTAGTCCACATCTCATTCCGACGATTTTCAACTAGACCCCGTAGTTATATTTGACGATCAAGATGACCAACGGTTTCCCTTGATAATCAAATTGACTCCGTGGTTATACTTGAGGATCTCAGTAATGATCATGTTGAGACTCACGTTGAACACGCCGAACTTTTGCCTCTTCCAGATTTTGCTCGTTTAATACAAGACCAACAGACCATAGTGGAAAAATGTCATGCCATTAATCGGGACTTGAAATGCAAAAATGCACTGTTAACCAAGGATTTTGAATGTTTACAAAAGCAACTCAACTTTTTCAAAACTCAAGAAAAACGTGAAAACGGTTTTGAAGCGGCCTTTGCCAAATCTTATCAAAACGAAAAATATTTAGAAAGACAGATGCTTGATCTAGCCGCTTCGAAGAATGCTTTGTTGTCTGAAATAGAACAACTCAAACATGAACATAAAAAGCAAATTAACGCTCTCACCTTGGAAAATCAAAAAGCTAAGGCCGAGTTGTTAACTTGTCAAAAACAGTTCTCTGCATACAAAAAGCATTCAACGAAACGAATAGATGATCATCTTGAAGAAATCATCGGCTTGCAAAACAAACTTAAAGAGTTTAAAACTGTTGTTTACAAACATGGCGAGTCAGTCACAGCCATTGAAAAGTTTACTTTAAAACCCAATCCAAATGGATATGGACCGAATCTTGCTGATTACAAACCTAAGCTTTCAACCAAAGCATTCAAACCAAATCCGGAAGTTTCCAAAGGCAGAATATAAAGTTGATAATTCTGTTATGAGTGTTGTTGAATATCATCGTCCAGAGGAATTAGATGCAGAAGACGAGAGTCGATCAAAATTAGAAAAAGTTGTTTACAACAAACCTTTTAACTATTCAAAAGCGTCACTTTCGTCACACCAACGGATTCTTCTAACACACCGAAGGTAATCATAAAAACACCTGAGTCTTCCAATGTTAATCCCCAACTAGATTATGCACAAACTCATGGTCCTTTACCTTCCATCACTGAAGTAAACTCAAAACCTGAAAATCGCAAAATTCTCAGATATTTTGACATTTTCATGGCTGACCTCAAAACTTTACAACATGAGATAGAATATCATTCTGAAATCAAAGTTCAACACTTTCAATCGCCTCGAGCGCGAGAACAAAGAGACATTTTTCAGAAACATCTTTTACCAAATGTTAAAAATTTGAAAAGTTGTGCATTGTCTTGGGAAAGGACTTTCATAAGGAACTTGGATTAATGAAGGTCGTTTTCGAGAAAACAGAAACATCTATTTCTAACACTAAACGAAAAAAGAAACTTTTGAGAAAAGATGTTGATCGACTCTTGGAAGATGTCATCTGTGCTGATGTCCATAATGCTGTGTTATTGAATTCTTGTCATATGCATTTGATTATATCTCTACTGATAC
>OU343224.1:320545374-320637030 GCA_910596185.1 Chrysanthemum makinoi | reverse complement strand
TTCACCTGACAAGACTTCAAAATCTTGAGACCCTTACATTGGATTTTGATGATTGCACGGTAAGAACAATTTGAGTTTTACACTTATAATTTTACAATGTTAAAGAAATGTGTAACAGTAATGAAATTTAATCTTTAAAACTTGTTGTTGTTGATACGGGAAGCTAATTCTAGGATGACTGTGCCCTTTGTATCCCTGATTAATCTTAAGCTGTCCGATGTCGATTTTGGGAATAGTGTTATGGTATCGTTCATCATTGAAATGATTTGTGGATCTCCAAATTTGAAAATGCTAGATACCAGAGTAAGTGTAATACTTTAATGCATATATATCAAATAAACATTCGTAAATTGCCATGTTTGTGTATCTCAACACTATTTGATTTTTCAGGCTGCAAACACGCTTAGTGTTCTACCTTTGGAAAAATTTTCCAATGTTGTAGACAGAAACACAATCAGCCATGGGCAGCTACAGACTGTGGTGTTTCGAGCTTTTCCTAGATCAGAGCATGAATTAACTTTAATAAAGTTTATACTTGCGTGTTCCCGGTCGCTAAAGACAATCAATATCAAGCTCAGCGATAGGAGTCATGATGGGAATGAAAATATCAGGAAGAACTGGGAGTTGGCTAGGAAGCTGTTGAAACTCCACCGAGCTTCCCCCACAGTCGTGGTAGATTTCTTTTAGTGGTTGTAGTTTATGTATGGGTTGAATACCCTATGACAATTCATGTTGCAAAATAGTTTTTGTATTTTGGTATTCGTTTATATGGTTTGCTTAAATTTAGCTTGTTCATATGTTGTTGTTTGTGCGTATTGTAGGTGATGCAAGTTTGACATTCGAAAGTCAAACTTCCATTTGCATTTCAATTTGATTGTAGAAAGTAAAACTGCATTTCCAGTTTACTTTAGTTAGTCAACATTGAAAATGGTGAATGGCTATTTTCTATTTTCATTTTGACTTTGTAAAGTCAAAATTGCAAAACCATTAGTCAATATTTGTTTGGGAGTTTATTGATATGTTTTAGAAGTTCGAGTTAACAAAGTCAAACTTCTAATGGTTTTGTGTTGTTTAATCTTCAACTAAGTTTTAGTATATGTAACTTGGCAACTTGAGGGACCAATTGTGTATTTTAAAGTGATTATTGGGAGGGAGTTTTAAGTATAACAACGGCAACCAAGACAAATTCATGGACCGAGTGTAAAAAAAAAGTCACTATTAGACCCTTGACCGTCTCTAACCTAAGACGCTATTTACTTGTGCACATGAACCGATAAACCCATCCACCACTTTCTCCACACACACACAATTTCCAATGGAATATTTCCCTATTTTGAATGAACTCATGGAGATTTCTGGTTCATCCAAGTTAAATGATCGTATGGCAGTGTGGTTTGAAGAAGAGGCTGCACAAGAAGGGCTTTTGAAAAAAAATAGGATGTCAGTGCATTGATCATCTAAAGAGGGGAATCATGAAGCGTAGGGAGCTGATTGAAGAGAACGAAGCTTTGGGACCTCGGGGAATAGCGTTTGACTGTTTGGATGCGCTGAGGAAAACCCAGGCGAGGCACACACACCAACTTGTTCAATTAATACAGATTCTTGGTCAAACTGATGAAGCTATTCGTTTCAACGAAGGTTATGTTAAGAAAATGGCAGAGCATAATGACTGAATTTTGGGTATTTCATAGGGGTAGATAAATGAGGTCTTTGGGTGCTAGTTTTGGAAATATAGGTTGGTAAAAAGGGTATGTAAATTGGATCTTTTGTTTGGTTGTTGGTCATGGTTTGATGTAGTTGTTTCTGATCTTGTAACCGACTATATTAATGATGAAATATCATCTAAGTTTTATGTATTTAATCTGTTCTTGTATTGTGATATTGGGTGTATTGTTTCTAATTACTATCAGCAAAACCAAACATCCCCTTGTATCAGCAAAACCAAACATCCCCTTTTATCAGCAAAAGTTGTATCAGCAAAACCAAACACCCCCTTGTATCAACAAAACCAAAGGCAATGGTTTATAAATATGTGTTGAAAATGCAAATGCTTTAGGACTAAATCATAATGTATTGACAATGGTGTATTGTTTAGGAAGAAACTGGTATGGTGTTAGTGTTGACAGTGGGACTGAACACGCCCAATGCCTCAAATTGTAAGATCTTGAATTTTGACTTACCTAAGTCAAACAAATTTATGAAATGCCACAAATTGTAACTTACTATTGTGGTATGACTTGGGTAAGTCAAACCTATTAAGAAATGCACAACGATTTTAAGCAATTACAATGCACAACCAAACACTATTACTTACCTAAGAACCCAATTTTTTATTGATCGATTTCATGTTCACAACAACTACAAAGTTTCCTATCATCTAAACATACACTTATCTAGACCCACAACTCTTCCTATCATCCTTTTCCTTCATTTCCTTCCTTTACTTAAGATATTTAAACAAAATTTCCAGATTTGTAATCCTTTTTCCCAAATCGTTAACCTTTGATAACACGATGTCAGTATCTTCCTTCTCCTTCTTACCACCCAAACCCTTTTCATTTTGGCAGTCTTCTTTCCTCAATGAAGACAAGAAAGCCTCCCCTTTATCGTTTTGTGCCATTATTGTTTTTTTTTTTTTTTTTTTTTATTTATTTTTTTTGGTTAGAATGTGTGTTGATTGTATTTTAGGGTTCAATGTTGTGTGTTGCCGGTACTAATATGGTTGAAGGTTGGTGTAACACCCCCCGAGATCATAATGATAGCGGAAGACTAATCGGGGGGTTACTCAAATGGAAATCATAGTCAACAATTATAGAAAACGACTCGAAAGAGGCGTTTAATTAAAAGTAGTTATCATTCATCGAAAAATCATAGTTGTTACAAAATATTGTAAATTGTTCAAGTGTTTTCCCAAAATAAAGAGCATGAGTTTGAAAGAAATGACAACTTTATGTTTACACCACAAGAAAGGTCTTGGTATGCCCCACTCCGTGCCTTGGACATAATATTCACTGATTACCTGAGATAACATGCTAAAAAGGTCAACAAAAATGTTGAGTGAAGTTCATAGGTTTAAATAACAGTTGAACACAAGAATATGAGCATGATAATTGTAAACTAACAATATCATAAAGAAAATCACAGATTATTATGCGCTAAGCTCATGCAACCAAGACTCAACTGCATACACCGAATTAATGGTGTATGTAAGTTTGCCCCAAAGGAGGTAATAGCCAATTACCTAATGCAATTCAAATATGGTGCGCCCCGATTATTTCTCTATAACCAAGACGGGGTCGTTACTCCCCATAGTACTATTCACGATATCTGCGTTCACTCGCGGTGACTAATGGTTCATGATACATAGGACTTATGGCTAAATACTTAGGCAATTCCAATAATCAAGAAGCGAACATTTATGAAAAACCTTGTGTTCTAGTTTAGTGCATGTATCTCCCTCGCGGGGTTTGCAAATAAAAGTAAAAGCGAGGCTATGAACTCACCTTGATGATAATGAACAAGCACAAATAGATCAAGCACAATGTAGCGGAGGTTCCAAACCGAAACCTAAAAATAATGAGATGGGGAGTCTCAGAGTATGATAAACATTTTGGTTCGCGACCAAAATAATAGAGAATTGAATTGTTTTGTTCAATAGATCATTGAATTGTCCAATTCAATAGGGTGTGTGCGTGCTTAACGATTTAAGTTAATTTACGTGCAACATTGACTTAGTTGATATTTATTAATTATCCTCACTTACGCATAAGTGAAATGTTCCCCAGTTGTGATCTCGTAAGAATGATAGTGTTGTTGAGTATTTTAGTTCGTTTAGATCCCACGTTCGTTTTATCGAACTATATATATAATTATAATCTTATATATATATATATATATATATATATATAATATTTAACGATTTCCGATAATAAAATAGTTTGAGAACACTTATATGATAAAAATACTCGTTTTTACGAAGTTACGTTAAGTATATAAGTTTTTCTAAACTTTTCCCGAATTTACACTTTTTACCCTCAAGTTCCAAAGTATACGAGTTTAGTCCCTCAACTTTGAGCATTTAACACTTTTTACCCAAAACGTGTTTTATATCAAAACTTTCTGACAGTTTCAGCCCTTGGTGAAACTGTTTTTACGAAAACATTCCTCCAAAATATGTTTTTGACGAGTTCAACCCTAGAGTTTTCAAGTTTACACTTTCTACCCAAAGTTTATTATTATAACTAGTTTAGGCTTATTACAAAATCAGTCCTTGTAGTTTGGTTCGCATTGATGCAAACGTAAAATCATACCCTTTCACTTTCGAATATTGCATGACTGGTCCCTAGACTTTTCATGCAAGTTTTATTTACGTAGTATTAATCCTTTATCTTTACGAAAAGTTCCAATTTCTACCCAAGGTTTACACATTTTTCATTTTTAGTCCGAATACTCATTTTAGTGCACAAAAATCTTTCAAAAGCTTATTTCTAGCTTATTTGCATGACTTATTTGCTTATTTTAAACTTATTGGACCGGGTATTGGGCTAGTTGGGCTTGGTTTATGTTAAATGGGCTTGCCTTGTGGGCTTCAGGCCAGTTTGGTTTGCGTATGATATTAAAAACAATTCGAGGGTTTAGATGTCACAAAAAGGGTTTCACGACTTGTTTTTAGTGAGCTTCACGAGTTACAACATGTTGGTGTGCTAACTAGTGAGTGAATGAGAGTGTCAAGTGTTTACATTACAAGCTAAAACAAAAACTTAATAGAAAAAAGGGTGTGTTTTAAATATTTATGTGTGATATACGAGTGTAACAAAATAGAGAAGTCATGAAATGATTTAGAAAGACTTACTACACTTCGAAGAGTAGAGATGACAACAAGATGTACAAGGCAAATGAGAACCCGTGTTCTCCTTATAACGAATTCGGTTATCACCCAAGTTTTTCCACTTTCGCCTTAATTTCTAATGCTAGTACCCAAAATTCCTTTCGATTCCTTCCCTAGTTCCTCTTCGATAGAAAATGTGATGATATTATCTTGTGAGTTTGGAAATGAGAGTGTTTGAGTGTGCTAAGTTTCCATCAAGTTCTAGGGGGCTAATTTATAGTAGAAATGGGTATGGTTCATTGTTTATTTATTTGACTATAACTTCTTAGTTCCTAGTAAACCAAGTCGGAGTGTAAGGGTGGTCTTGGCATGGCTCATATTTGGCTGAAAATAAGGCATGCTTGCCTAGTCGAATCACAAGGGACATAAGAACCATTGGGTTATAAAGTCCAAGTGGTCAAAGACAGGTTTAGGGCATGTTTTAGATTAATAAACTATTAGTTTAGGGTGGCTATCTTGGCAAGTTTTGTCCCCCTATTCTCCTACATGCAACTTTTGAAATCTAAGGGGATGATCACTTAGTTTGGTTCGGTTTGTTTGAGGCTTGTTTACTCGACCGGTTACAAAAACACAAGACATCACAAGTTTTATTTCCAATTCCATGGTAAGACAAAATTTCACTTTGTGGGCTTGCATTTCGAATGGACGGCCCAAGCTGCGAAACAAAGGAGCTCGTTTGGGCTTGGTGGGGTGAACGAGGCCCAAAATAATCTTGGGTTGGGTGGTATATCAAAAGTCCAATAATGGTTAAGTTAGTCTCGGTAAAGTCCGGTTAAGGCCCATCAAAATTTGTTGGGTTGGGCTCGACGTGGTAACAAGGCCCAATTGATATGAAATGGTGTGTTGGGCTCGACTAGAGGCCCAATAAGGATCCTAGGCCCAATATGATATTAATGTATTTTTATTTTTATTTATTTTATATTTTTATAAATTTATATATATATATATATATATATATATATATATATATCTAAATAATATCGAATCGTGGGGAATCTCATTCGATCACAACGGTATATTTATGAATGCTCAAGCTGCGTTGATCATGCATATGCTAAATGATATGCAAATGTGATAATTAGAAAATTTCGTGATGATGTAAATCGTGCTTCATTTCTGATTAAAGTCTTAAGTACATAGAAATTTTCCGGGAGCTTACAGTACCTACCCCTTAAGAGAACCGCGTCCCGCAGTTTAACTCGCAGAGGTTGTCATAGGTGGTTAGATGAACAGGTGGGGATACTTGGAACGCATTACATCCTCGCGCTCCCAGGTGAACTCTGCCCCTCGTTTCTTAAGATTCCATCGAACTTTAACGATAGGAATGCGGCTTTGCTTAAGCCTCTTGACTTCCCTGTCCATGATCTCAACGGGTTCTTCTACGAAGCTAAGTTTGTCACTGAGTTGTATGTCCTTTAGGGGTACGACTATGGTTTCATCCGATAGACATTTCTTGAGGTTCGAAACATGGAAAGTGTCATGTACTTGACTAAGCTCTTCGGGAAGTTTGAGCTTATATGCCACTAGACCAATTCTTTGTAGAACTTTGAATGGTCCTACGTATCGAGGTTTGAGTTTCCCTCTCTTTCCAAACCTGACAATTCCTTTCCATGGTGATACTTTGAGCATTACTCGATCTCCGACTTGGAATTCCATCGGTTTTCTCCTGACATCTGCGTAGCTCTTTTGTCTATCTCGAGATGCTTGTAGTCGTTTCCTGATTTGCATTATCTTTCCAGTTGTCTCCTGGACAATCTCAGGGCATGTGATTTGTAATTCTCCAACTTCCGCCCAGCAAACAGGCGATCGACATTTCCTTCCAAAAAGCGCTTCAAAAGGAGCGGCTTTAATGCTGGCGTGGTAACTGTTATTGTAGGAGAATTCTGCCAAAGGTAAGTGCTTATCCCATCCTTTTCCAAAATAGATCACACATGCTCTCAGCATGTCTTCCAGAGTTTGGATCATTCTTTCACTTTGTCCATCTGTTTGACGATGGTATGCGGTACTCATATCTAATTTGGTACCCGTGGCGTTTTGGAGTGTTTGCCAAAATCTTGAGGTGAATTGGCTATCTCGATTATATATGATAGAGATCGGTACACCGTGGTGAGAAACAATCTCCTTGATGTACAACCTAGCTAGCGTAATCATCTCGTCGTTCTCCTTGATAGGCAGAAAATGAGTGGATTTCGTGAGACGGTCTACAATGACCCAAATGGTATCAAAACCATTAGAATTTCTTTGTAACTTTGTGGTGAAATCCATTGTGATCCTTTCCCATTTCCATACGGGAAATTTCGGTTGGGTTAACAATCCCGACGGCTTTTGATGCTCCGCTTTGACTCTCAGACATGTCAAGCATTTACTGGCATATTCGGTGATATCAGCCTTCATGTTTGGCCACCAGTATAAAAGTCTCAGATCTTGATACATCTTGTTGGGACCAGGATGTATGGAATACTTCGATTTATGTGATTCATGCATGATGAGCTCTCAGATACCTCCGTAGAGTGGAATCCAACTTCGATCTTTGAAACATAACGTTCCGTCTGACCTTTTCACAATTCCATTTTCATTCTCCGGCATGCCATAAATCTTATCATTCGACATGTTTTCTTCTTTAAGAGCTTTAATCTGATCTTCAAGAATTTTCGATGGTAGGGGTGAATTGATTACCGTTACAAATTATCACACTCTAAGTGGCTTAGGGCGATCTTTTCTGCTCAAGGCATCGGCAACAACGTTCGCCTTTCCGGGATGGTAACGAATCTCGCAATCATAATCACTGAGCAATTCTAGCCAGCGGCGTTGACGCATATTCAGTTCGTTTTTATCTAAGATGTGTTGAAGACTTTTATGATCAATGTACACTATACACTTGGTTCCGTATAAATAATGTCTGCATAACTTGAGTGCAAATATCACAGCGCCGAGTTCTAGATCGTGAGTAGTATAATTCTTCTCATGAGTTTTGAGTTGACGTGATGAGTAAGCAATCACTTTATTCCTTTGCATTAGAACAGCGCCTAAACCCATATGTGAAGCATCGTAGTATAATACAAAATCTTCTACTCCTTCGGGTATTGCCAAGATGGGTGCTTCGCAAATCTTGTTCTTAAGGAGTTGAAAAGCTGATTCTTGATTGTCTCCCCATTCGAATTTCTTCGTTTTCTGGGTTAACTCGGTCAATGGTTTGGCTATCCTTGAAAATCCTTCGATGAATCTCCGGTAATAACCGGAAATACCTAAGAATTGACGAATCTCAGTGGGGTTGGTTGGTACGGACCAGTTCTTTACGGATTCGATCTTTACGGGATCCACGTGGATTCCTTTACTGTCGATCACGTGACCAAGAAATTGGACTGTCTCAATCTAAAAATCGCATTTGGAAAACATTACGTACAATTCTTCATCCTTGAGTAACTTCAGGTCAGTCTCAGATGTTCCGCGTGTTCTTCTTTATCACGAGAGTAGATAAGAATATTCTCAATGAACACAATGACGAATTTATCCAGGTATGGTTTACAGACTCTATTCACGAGGTCCATAAATACAGCGGGTGCATTGGTTAAACCGAATTGCATTACTTGGAATTCATAATGACAATATCAATTTCTAAATGCGGTCTTGGGTATATCTTCCTCTTTTACCCTTAACTGATGATATCCAGATCTTAAATCAATCTTCTAGTATACACTCGCTCCTTGTAACTGATCAAACAGATCATCGATCCTTGGTAAGGGATAGCGGTTCTTGATTGTGAGCTTGTTCAATTCTCTATAATCGATACACATCCAAAATGATCCATCCTTCTTCTTGACGAATAAAATCGGTGCTCCCCAGGGTGAGGAACTTGGTCTAATAAATCCTTTGTCAAATAGCTCTTCTAGTTGTTTAGACAGTTCTTGCATTTCCGAGGGTGCTAAACGGTATGGTGCTCGTGCTACGGGAGTAGCTCCGGGAATAAGATCGATTTGAAATTTGACTTTTCGAGCAGGTGGGAGTCCAGGAAAATCTTCTGGAAATACTTCAGGGAATTCTCTAACTACAGGTACATCTTCTAGTCGTTTCTCTTCCGACTTCTTTTCCGTTACCTGAGCTAAGAAGACATAACATCCTTTTTCCATGTACTTTATCGACTTCGCACAGGATATGATACTTAAGTACTTTCTACTTTGATCTCCTTGAATAACTAAGGTTTCACCATTGATTGGGATGTGAACGGTTTTCTCATCGCAAACAATCCTAGCACGGTGTTTAGACAACCAATCCATGCCAATTACGACGTCAAAACTACCAAGCTTGATTGGCAAAAGATCTATAAGGAACGAGTGGTCTTGTAAAAGAATAGGGAAATTACGGATTACGGTGTTGGTTCCTATTATCTTTCCATCGGTTAGTTCTATCTCATATGTTGTATCTAAGGCAATTGGGGAAATTTCTAGTAATGGTGCAAAGGTAGTAGATACGAAACTCTTATCGGCTCCATAGTCAAACAAGATTTTTGCAGAATGATTGTTAAGAGAATACGTACCCGTCACAACATCAGGGTTCAACGACACGTCTCCATCTCCTAGCACGTACGCCCTTGCACGCACATTGTTCTGTTGAGCTGCATTCATCTTTGGGCATTGACTCTTGAAATGACCCTTCTCTCCACATCCATAACAACTCATGTTTGCCATAGTGTTTCCACCTCCAGGGTTTCGGCAATGCTTACCCTGATGACTTACCTTGTTGCACTTGTCACACTTCACAGTGCATGGTCCAGAATGGTGCATCAAACATCTATTGCACTGAGGATGTGTTCCGGCATACCCTTTTCCGGTAGTTGGTGCAGCATAAACCCTTGCGGCTTCTTGTCTTTGGTTTTGCCGATTGTGATGCTGGTTTCTGTTGCGGTGATACTGGTTGTTGTTGTTCCGATTGTTGTTGTTGGACTGGTGGTGGTTGGAATTTGAGCCTTTCCAATCATCAAGCTTTCTTTTGTTGTCATTTGACCCTTGTGCATTTGCAAGCTTCAGTATCGGTTCCATAAGGCGGTGAGATACAATGACAACTTACTCAACAGTCTTTGGATTAGAAGCGATGACATCTCCTTCAATGCTCCGAGGTAGACCTCCGATCAAAGCTTCCAAAAGCTTTTCATTGGTAGTGAACAGATGAGGACATAGAGCTCTCAGCTCATGGAATCTCTTGAAGTATGTCTTGAGATCATTACCTTTAGCAGCCAAATGGTAATACTCATCTTCTAGCTTCTCTATCTCAGTTCTTGGGCATTATTGTTTCATCAACAGTTGTTTCAGATCTGACCATGAAATCCTACAAGCTTCTTCCATTCCAATTGGTTGGGCATGGGCTTTCCAACAAGAAACGCATCTTTTAGCAAAGTTCCAGTTGAAAACTTGACCTTGCAATCATCTGTGCAATCACTTAGCAGAAACACAGTCTCGGTTCTCTCAAACCAATGAAGTAGACCAATAGCACCTTCTGTGCCTTTGAAGAATGTTGGCTTGCAGTTCATGAATTCCTTGTAGCTACACTTACGAGCTACGGAAGACTCACTTTGATATGTTGGAGTGTTGGTTTCATTTGAGTTTGCCATTTCAACAATACGTGCTGCTGCTGTGACACGAGTTGCTTCAGCAAGATGACCAGCCTCGGCTTCACGTGCTGCTTGGGCAACAAGTTCAGTTTCAGCTTCTCGAGCAATCTCTGTTTCTTGGGCAATCTCAACTTCTCTCGCAATCTCAGTCTCTCTTGCAATCTCAGCTTCTCTTGCAATCTCGGCTTCTCTTGCGGTAGCTTCAGCTTCACGTGCCTCTTGGGAAATTCGTTCAGCTTCAAAGAATGCGTTCAGCTTCGGCTCTAGCAGTGTCAGCGGCATGCTTAGCGATAGCACCGCTAACTCTTTTAGCGATCATTTTTGGGATAGCAGTTGGACTGATGGTGGATGAGGTAGCTTTCTTCTTGACCATTTTTCTATGCATTGCCTGATGCGTCATCATGACGACGGCGAATCTCCTCAACCATAGCTGTCAAATCTCGGATCTGCTGCTCACGTGCTCGATCTCTCGCCTTGAGGTCATCAATCCTCTGCTCTAGTATAGTGGTGTGAGCATGAGCGGATGCAAGCTCGTGATGTAAGGCTCTCTCTCAGCCTAAGGCAGTGTCTCTCAAAGTACTGGCATCTCGAACAGTAGTCTCAAGCCTCTGGGTCAATCTGGTCACGGCATCTATCGCCTCCACAATCTGGGCGCTCATCATGTCAAATACAATCTCAATGGAGTAGCGACCTATCACGAGGTTTTCGACCTCTTCCTCCAAGCTCTCTGTTAATACAAATAAGCCGTAAAAACCTTTATTTATATTTTACGATCTTCTAATGTCTTGTCGATAACAAACGTAAAATCATTTTAACGAAACAAATAAAATACGTAAATAGTTTGAGCCAATAGTTTTCTGACACACTTACGCTTTCACATAAAACACTAAAACAAGTATAAGTGATTTTATGATTTAGTAATACATATGTACAACAACTAGTGTTTACATATTTGGGTATATATATACTTAACTAGTATATACTAAAATGGGTAAAAACTAACAAATGGTATTGACCCATAACCCATGGTATTATCCAAACCACTTGACTAAATACATTACATCCATGAGATACATTGTATCTAATAAAAGAACCATGGATCAACCCATAACCCATGACCCATGATCCATAACCAAAATACCCATGGGAAAAGAGGAGCGTCCCACAGATCCCTAGGATTACACTAGACGAATCCCTTGTGGGAGGGATCCGTGGGATCCGGGGAACAGTAAGCATTCCTCCTCTAGAAATAGTGAGCCATTTCTTCCTTTTGGTTTGCCACTCTCACACATACTTTCCCCAAGTATTGTAACTCTCTAACCACTGATCCTAAGGGATATTTCTATGTATTTTGTCTTTTGTTTTTGTGTGATTCTCTAGGTTCCTCTTAAAGGCGAGATCACCACTTCTTGAAGTCGAGCAAGCTCAAGTCCATGAGTTGCCATGATTCGTCATCATCAAGACAACTGAGGTTCTCTTGTTGATAGTTCTTTCTTCCTCCATAGATGTGTTATGTTGAAGGCATTAGTGAAGGATGCCGAAAGATTCAAGACGAAAGCATTAGTGAAAGGTGCTTAATGTCCGTGTCAAAAGCATTAGTGAAGAATGCTAAAGGTGTCAAGACGAAGGCATTAGTGAAAGATGGCAAACGTTGTGTCAAAGGCATTAGTGAAGGATGCCTAGGAATCAATTCAAGTGGCATTAGGGAAGAATGCCTAGGTCGTATAATCGATGAGGTGCATTTTTATACATATAGCTTTAGTTTATTTCCAAGGATGGTGATATCCTTGATGGTGTTGTAATAAGGAGTGGATCTCCTTGGGAATAGGTTTTGTGTTGTGTTGGGTAGTAGTTCCTCCATAGTAATGGAACTAGGTACTTAGCCTAGTACCTAATAAAGGGTAGGCGACGTTGTGATAGGTGTGGTTCACCTTGGAGTGAAAGAACCCGGTGGTTAGCCTAGTACCGGAAAAAGAGTAGGCGACGTTGTGAAGGCTTCTCCGCCATAAGGAGATTGGTGTCTTGTAGTGTTTACGAACTCTCGAGTAGGTGACTCAGGGAGTGGAGTAGGGCAAGGAAGGTGTCCTTGTAGGCGAACCACTATAAATACTCATGTCATGGTTATGTGCTTCTTACTCTTTACCTTTCATTACACTTTTATATATCTTTCTATCAACGTCCAACATACACATCTAAATAGATTGACATAAGTTGATCTAAATATTTAAAAGGAAGTTTTAAATTGGTAAAACTATTCAACCCCCCCTTCTAGTTTTCCACACTCTCTATCCTAACTAACGGAATCTCATCATAATATGCCATGAGCTCATTCAGCTGGTCCTCGTGTTTAACGAGTCTAGCTGCCAACAAAGGATTAGTATGGTGTACAGGCTCACTGGTGACTGGCAGAACTAGAGCTGGTGCAGTCGTTGAGCTCTCTCCAAGCTCTAAAGGACTGGGTCCTCCCTCCTCGTCTCTCCAACGAAGAAGTAGAGGTAACAAGAATGACCATCGTCTAGCGCCGGCCCTCTTCCTAGGTCCAGGATGGACGTCCACACGAGTAGACATGTAAGGATCAGTCGGTGATGGATAATAGCATCTAACACTAAGTGGCAATGGTGGGTCACTGAAAGTATCCAATGGTGGTGATGCTACAGGCGGTGATGAAGCAGGAACAGTAGTGGTTTGATAGTAGAATACAATAGGTGACGGTGGTGGTGAAGTAGTAGTAGGTGGAAAAGTGGAAACTGGTGATGACTGAGTAGGTGGTGACTGAGCTGGTGGTGTCACATGGGTCATAGTGATGGATGGCACATGCTTCCTAGCCGTATTCATGATGATAGCACACTTACGACGCGGTCTGTAAGGCACTCCGAATGGTTCGGGCTCATATGGCTTCAAGACTCGAATCCAACGTCGGCGTCGACGGATCAGTAAGGAAGATGGTACAGAAGTGTCTGATGAGACAGAATCAGTGCTCTTGGATGACTTGGATGATCCATCATCCACTGTGACATCTGAAGCAGGTAGCCATTGCTGCAACTCATAATACTGATCTAGTTTCATAGAAGCAAAATCAGTACGCTCTTGAGAGCGAGCAGTCATAGCTGGAATGGTAGGAGTTCAGGCAACCTCGCCTTCCTCAAAAGGTTCGGTCTCGTCCGAAATAGTGGTTGGTATGACTGGACTTGGATGAACTGGCATATTGACAGTCGTAGAGGACATAGTATCTTCCATCTCAGTGTCTGAGGACAGAACAACCGGGTGGGAAGCAGACATGGTACTGTAACAACCCATAAAATAATAATGTAAGTAAAATGCCAAATAGTATGATTAACAAGATTTTAGTTAGTTGCGCACATCTGCCAAGAAAATCTCCATGCCTAACTAAAATGAATGCAATTTACTTATGATCTAGTGATGCATCAATCCTAATGCATAGAGCGGTCACGGAAGGGCATAGGATAGTGGTGTAAAATAGTCCCGTTTAAAAGTGCGGTTATAGTCCAAATGTTTTTTTGAAAAACTCTTTGGTTCTCTATAACCTTGGCTCTGATGCCAATCTGTAACACCCCCGAGATCATAATGACAGCGGAAGACTAATCAGGGTGTTATTCGAATGGACATCATAGTCAACAATTATAGAAAACGACTTGAAAGAGGCGTTTTATTAAAAGTAGTTATCATTCATCGAAAACTCATAGTTTTTACAAAATATTGTAAATTGTTCATGTGTTTTCCCAAAATAAAGAGCATGAGTTTGAAAGAAATGACAACTTTATTTTTACACCATAAGAAAGTTCTTGGTATGCCCCACTTCGTGCCTTGGACATAATATTCACTGATTACCTGAGATAACATGCTAAAAAGGTCAACAAAAATGTTGAGTGAAGTTCATAGGTTTAAATAACAGTTGAACACAAGAATATGAGCATGATAATTGTAAACTAACAATATCATAAAGAAAATCACAGATTATTATGTGCTAAGCTCATGCAACCAAGACTCAACTGCATACACCGAATTACTGGTGTACGTAAGTTTTCCCCAAAGGAGGTAATAGCCAATTACCTAATGTAATTCAAATATTGTGCGCCCCGGTTATTTCTATATAACCAAGACGGGGTCGTTACTCCCCATAGTACTATTCACGATATCTGCGTTCACTCGCGGTGACTAATGGTTCATGATACAGGGGACTTATGGCTAAATACTTGGGCAATTCCAATAATCAAGAAGTGAACATTTATGAAAAACCTTGTGTTCTAGTTTAGAGCATGAACAAGCACAAATAGATCAAGGACAATGTAGCGGAGGTTCCAAACCAAAGCCTAAAAATAATGAGATGGCGAGTCTCAGAGTATGATAAACATTTTGGTTCGCGACCAAAATAATAGAGTATTGAATATTCTTATTCAATAGATCATTGAATTGTCCAATTCAATAGGGTGTGTGCGTGCTTAACGATTTAAGTTAATTTACGTGCTACATTAACTTAGTTGATATTTATTAATGATCCTCACTTACGCATAAGTGAAATGTTCCCGTGTTGTGATCTCGTAAGAATGATAGTGTTGTTGAGTATTTTACTTCGTTTAGTTCCCACGTGCGTTTTATCGGATTATATATATAATTATAATCTTATATATATATATATATATATATATATATATATATATATATATATATATATATATAGAATCCGGATCGATTGAGAAGGTTTTTATTTTGAGAAGATTGAGAAGGTTTTCAAAAACGATAGATTTTTAACTTTGATTCATGTTTTTCAAACGTAAAACTCATTTTAAAGTGATTAAACTTCAAAATGTGTAAAAAAAATTTGAATCAATGTTAAAAATCTCTCGATTTTGCAATATATGTTGAATACTGAATCATCTGTACAAATTTAATGAATCATCATCATAACTCGATTTTAACAATGATTTGTGAATCAAATTTGTGATTTATAGATTCGATTCACCATAAAATGATGTTTACTTGTGAATCAAATAAAAAACATGAATCAATTTGCTCAAACGAAGATTTCTCAATCTTCTCAAAATAAAAACCTTCTCAATGGAACCGGAGCCTATATATATATATATATATATATATATATATATATATATATATATATATATATATATATATATATATATATATATATATATATATATATGGGGATAGCTTGACTACAATTTTTGTAGCCAATTGGCTACAATCATTCATAAAAAATACACTAGCATTGATTCAGGGACCCACAAAATAGAATCAGGACCCACAAAAATAATCAGGGACCCACATTTTTAGTTCAAAATTGTAGCCAATTGGCTACAATTAATTGTAGCTAATATATTCCCTATATATATATATATATATATATATATATATATATATATATATATATATATACTAGTGGTCGAAGCCCGCCCAATGGGCGGGCATGACTTATAAATATCGTTGGCATATTTTCTATAATGAAAGAAGGGTGGTAAAAAATGGGTTGTTCACGTGATAGTTTACTTATACAGGAACGTTTGTCAACGGAAGTATGAGATCTTATTTATTTACGCTACGTTTAGATCGACATCAATATTAAATTTCCCAAGATCATACAAAATCCTAATACACAACGAAAAGTATGCAATTACAGTAACACATATTAAAAAACAAAAAGCTTCCATAATAACTAAATGGACAAATCATGTTGGAGCGAAAGAACTTGATTTACATTAATTGCTTTCAGATGTGAAAGTTTTATTGTGAAAATCGGAAATTGCAGCTCCAATGTGCTTATCCCCGACATCTAAACTAAGTAAATGGCCTCGTTCGACAACAGATTTCTTGAGCAAGTCTTGAAATAAATTCGCCGGCTTCATGTACCTCATCTGTTATTCCGATATTAAAATGTGATGGTTAGGTGTTTTGGCGAATAGTACTTTAAACAATATCGTGTAACCTGATCATATAACTGAAATAGCCTACATCAAAGACAATTCATCAGCCAAAACTGAACATGCTACTATCACTGCCAAGAGCCTTTGCACTGGACCTCGACGACTCTTTTCTTGCACCCTTCACTGAAAGTAAGTTCAAGCAAACCGAATGCGATGCTAGTTTGGTTCCGCCTCCCATCGTACTGACCTGCAAGAAATCTACAAACTATTAATTAGAAAAACAAAATTTCCTCTTGTCCAATTATAATTGCAAAATTTTCTTTCTACATTTCAATATATTGTAGGTGGCTTTAGACTGTTCCAAACAATAACAAAAGGAAGATTGACCCGTTCACCTATTGATGGAATTTATTATCAAATCTGATCATTACAGTTCAATATAAAGGATATGTTGTTTTGAGGGCAGTTTGGATTGGGCATCCAAACTGGTTGCGTGATGATATGTGAGTTAAATAAGCAGTTTGGAATCCGGAAGTCCTTACAGCTAACTATAAAAACAATGACCACTTTTAATAAGCATTGCCAAACACCCCTTTTTCAACCCCAACGGTGTGAACCATTTATAAGTGCAAGCGAATCAAATAAGTATGAAATTACCTCGACTGCTAATATGCTACTTAGATGTAAGGCGTGCATAAGAAATTGGACAAAAGAATCCGAAGTTTGTCTCAACAACCCCTTAATAACAGAGCTCGATACTTTCAGTTCTTTCTCTATGAACGAACGACCTAATCCATCATAGTTTCATGTTCCTAATAAAAATAAAAAACTAATTCTTTGTTGATTCAAATAGTAAATGCAAAACTCCATTTTGAGAGTATTACTTAACCTTTCAAGCTGCTAAAGACGGGAGTTTGGAACTGACGAACACCAATCCCACTATAAGAGGGTCCGGTCTTTGGGCTTTCTCGAATGCATAAAATCAACATGCATCAAAACCATCACTGTGATATAAAAAAAAATAGAAATGAGAAATGAAACACACTTATACGCCGTAAACAAAGGAGGTTTGTGCCAAACAATTTAAATGAATTTCAGTAAATTTATGTTTCCTTCAATACAATTGATAGAAACCGTTTCGTAATATCAACACTTGCAGGGTGTTTGGCTAAGCTTTTTGAAAAGAGTTTACACTTTATTAATACCAAGTCACACTTTTTAGCTAATAAGCTAATCGTGTTATAATCACATAATACGTAACTCTACATTATATTTTTATCTTATATATATTAGGCTATAAATGGTTAAAAAAGAAAATTTAGCATGTAGATTATGGAAAAACTATACTATGATTAGTTTATAAGCTTACCTTGGTCGGGAAGAAGGCCACAATGACGTAAGATCCAATCATCAATTGGATGCCAATGACCACCCAAGATGCAAGCACCTGTATACGCTTTAAGTATCTGATTTATCGCTCATAATATATGATTTATCAAGCATCATGTACGCTTTAAGTATCTGAATGACTCCTAATTACCAGAATTATCTGATAAAGCAGGTGCAAGAACCTGTATACCCAGTATGCAAGCCCTTGTCTAGCAAACTGAATGACTCCTAATTACCAAAATTATCTGATAAAGCAACTAACACTCATATTCATTTGTCTAGCAAATTAAAATACATCATCTGTAACAAACGCTAAAATGTAAATTTGGCTTGAAATTTGTAAATAGATTTAATCAGGAATTAAATTTCTAAAAGTACCTTCAAGCTGGAAGCTTTGCATTAATGGTTTTGACATTTGCATGAATGTCTTTAGTTGACCCATCATATGATTCGGCTGTGGTTCAAATGGACCAAAAAGCTTAGATTCATGTGGAACTATGGTCCCTGTTCGAAGACCAACAACAAATAGGCCCACTATTTTAAAAGGGTTTGGTGCTAGTGGCCATATGGGCTGCTGGGAAACTCTGTAAGCTCCTTCATGGTACAAACAGTTGAGTGTGAGAAATTCCAAACCACCCTTACAACACAAAACATTCAAATATCGGTTTAAAGGTACCTACCTTCCATGGATTTTTCAAGTCATCAGCAAAATTTGCATGTCACCAAACACTTATGTATAGGTATGCATTAACCACGCACCATGTAGAAAGATAAAAAGTCCCATTTGTCTTTTGAAAGGGTGTTTCAGACTGCTTATCTAACCTGTTGGGTTCAAGAACCCACCCGCTCAACGCACCCATTAAATACACCCACTAACTTATTCACCTACTCAACTCACCTATTAAACATAGCGTCTAACTTACTCACTGAAGGTACTCTCCCGAACACACCAACTAAAGCTACAGATTGACCCAATCACTGAACTCACCCCTGAACACACCACGTGAACAGACACGCTGATCACACACATTGAACCATACATATTCAAAAAAGACAAATGTAGGAAAAATATTCACCATCTCCTTCATAAAGCTAATAACATGGTAAGAGACAAAAGATTCGATTCATGAACGTGGTACAAAAAAATCTTCAAAGTGCGAAACTCTTAGGCTCAGAATTGCAAGTGCGGAATCGTATAGACGGGTATCTAATCCGCCATGGCTGCAAACACGAAGTCGTGCTGCCCCACCAAGATACGAATCAGTTTCACCCACGACGGTTCAACAGCTTATTGTAGCTGAAAAATTATATACGCACAAAAGCAATAGCATCATCATCGCTGTATGACTGCCATGGCTGCAACCTCACCAAGTTTGCCCTGCCATTTGCAAGTTCAGAAAACGTACCCTGCAATTGCAGATGTATCCGACCTGTCATGGCTGCAAACTTGGTAAGCCTGCCCTGCCACGACACTAATAATCACAATCTGTTTTCCAGACATGTGCAACAAAACACGCAAGGCACAAATAGTCAAATTCAGGTTGTTTTAAGGATATGTCCACCATGGCTGCAGGCTTGGTAAGCCTGCCTCGCCACGACACCAATAATCTCATCCTTTCCCGCATCCACGCAAGCCATAAACAATCAAATTCATTATGTTTTAAGGATATATTCACCATGGCTGAAAAAGCTTTTACCAGCCTTGCGCATATCCAGCGTCTGTTTGCATGATTTATTATTAGTCCATGTCCTAAACGGCAACAAAAAAAAGACAATATCAAAAAACAATAAATACCCAAACTTTGTACCTAATTCTCACCTAATAACATAACAAATCCTCAATTAATAGCATAAAAATAAACAATTTTAACAATATATTACCAAAATCCGAATGATTTTAGAACTACTAACAGTAATGGTTAACCTATATTTAAACAAAATGTAACCACTTTAGCCTCTAAAAGCACTATACTTTTTAGTCGATAAAAAGGAAAGTTACATAAGCACAATCAGTTTATCAACATGACTAGTAAGCAATATCGATCAAAAGGAAAGTTACCACTTGCCATTGCTACTGTCTTTGAAAGAAGATCTACTGCAAATTGTGCAGCAAATGCTTCTTTCTCCTCTGTTGTTAGTTTCTTGATATCCAAATTCTACATTTTAGAAAAAGTTAACATCAAATGGAGATTCATAAAGCTAAAACATAAAGAATACAATTATGTACCTTTTCCTCAAGAAGGTTTTCAGTGTTCCTCATCTTTTCGTCCAGTTTTGCTACCAGTTTTGTATCATGCCAGGATGGTCTCACGTGTTTTTTCCTGGTCATGGTGTTCCATCTTGCATGGTCCATCCGTCTTCTTGTGTTTTCGGCACTTTCAGTACTAATGCATTTACCCTAACTTTATATTCATCATATTCTCTCTGCAATCGTTATAAAAACAACCATTAAACTGATACACTAAGTTTTAATATGATTATGTTCGTTTTCCAGGCTCCATACTTCCAGGATCATCATAACCAAACAAACATCATGAGTGAATCATCATCAAGAATAAAATAAAACAAGAGAATGGGTTGAACCCTTTAATAACTGATTTATTATAATCGAATGGGTTGATGTTTACAAATGAATCCTAACCTATTTATAATACATGAAACGGCACTAAGGGTTTTCTCCAAACGGTATGATGTTTAGGAGATAACCGTTTCCTAACTTAACTGCCATTTGTAATGGGCCTGTTTGGGTTACACAGTTTCTGACCCATAGCAGTGATTTCGACCCATTCACAAATACAGAATATAATACATATTACATAGTTATAAAGCTAAAGTCTTTAATATAATAACTTTAATACTACATTTGATCTAACAACATTATAAGGCTAACAATTTCCCCCCTAATGTTTTAGCATCAAATTCCCTTGAGTGATCTTCATTGTTTCTTCAAGCAATGTCTAAAGTTCATTGCTGTCTTGACTGCCATCATTGTTCTTCATCTTTATCATCTTCAAGACTAACACCAAAACGATTCTAACTTGTCTCTATTGCTCCATCCTTCACTCTCTTTCCCTTCTGGTCTTGCAGGTCCATGGCCAAGCCATCATTGCTTTGCGCTCCTACATCTTTTGACTTTTCACCCCAAGGTACATTAGCAGTTTCATGGCAGACTACAATGAGATCAACAAACTTCTTATAACATGCAGTCGCAACTGCTTCATCATCTTTGGTATCTAGTCCTTGAAATTTTGCAATCATTCCACACTTATCACTCAAAACAAATAACGTGTACCCTTTCACTTTTCCTTCTTTGTGCAACGGTTCCAAGAACAAAAAATGTTCTTCTTCTTTTTTCTGTTTCGCGATTTACAGCAACAAAGATATCTCATGATATTAAACGCGTCTCTTGAATGATGATCAAAAACATGACTTGTTGTGTTGTTTGATTCCTTGCTCTGATACCATGTTCGTTTTCCAGGCTCCATACTTCCAGGATCATCATAACCAAACAAACATCATGAGTGAATCATCATCAAGAATAAAATAAAACAAGAGAATGGGTTGAACCCTTTAATAACTGATTTATTATAATCGAATGGGTTGATGTTTACAAATGAATCCTAACCTATTTATAATACATGAAACGACACTAAGGGTTTTCTCCAAATGGTATGATGTTTAGGAGATAACCGTTTCCTAACTTAACTGCCATTTGTAATGGGCCTGTTTGGGTTACACAGTTTCTGACCCATAGCAGTGATTTCGACCCATTCACAAATACATAATATAATACATATTACATAGTTATAAAGCTAGAGTCTTTAATATAATAACTTTAATACTACATTTGATCTAACAACATTATAAGGGCTAACAGATTATGCCATAATATACAAAATCTTAGTTATAAAAACAACCATTAAAGACAATTTCAAACGCATACCTTAGTGATTTCGAGTCTTCAAAGAGATTGTCCGCGAACATCAATGTTTTCTTACAAACATGTGATGGAGAAAACACAAAAACGATCCTTAGATGAGATTGTGAGTGAAAAAGGATATTAGGGTTTTTGAGAAAAAAAAGATAATGAACACCGAATCAAAAAACACAATTTAATATAATTTTTGTAGATAAATTGTATTTAGTATATGATTCCAATATAATTATAGCCATTTATAGATTATAATATGCAACATAATTATCAAAATAACTTGTTGCCTAAGTGGTAAACACACAAGTTATTTATACTAATCCTGACAAATGCCTCATGTTATATATAATATATATATATATATATATATATATATATATAGGGGATATCTTGGCTACAATTTTTGTAGCCAATTGGCTACAATCCTTCATAAAAATAACACTAGCAATGATTCAGGGACCCACAGAAAAGAATCAGGACCCACGAAAATAATCAGGGACCCACATTTTTAATACAAAATTATAGCCAATTAGCTACAATTAATTGTATCTAATATATTCCCATATATATATATATATATATATATATATATATATATATATATATATATATATATATATATATATATATATATAAAACAAATGCAAACAAATACGGTTATCACTTCTCCCGATTCAAACACACAGATACAAACACACAGTTATCACTTCTCCTCCCTATGCAAAACACACAACCTCATGATTGAAACACACACACTCTATATCACCACCACCACCACCACCACCGTCGTCGCCGTCTTCCCTCATGAATGCACTAATTTTGTAATCCGATCAACAATCCACCAAATATTTTTGAATCTTAAACCTTGAATCATCCAAAAATAAAGAAAAAACAAGATTTGACCTGTAAGTGCACTAATATTTTTAATTGATTAAATTTAAATCAGTGATGTCATGATTTTGTAAGTTTTGTTGAAATTTTATCATCATATCATTATGTTTTATACTAGATATGGAACAAAATGCATGAAAAATGTGCTTATTAAAGTTGCACACCAGGTGTTTGATAAAATGTATGAGTAAGATTTTATAACTATGATGCACTAATTTGCATCATATGTGTTTTAGTATTGAAGGATTAAACATCTTAGGGCATCAGTGTATAAATTTGCAGCAATAGATTATACGTTAGGGCACCAGGTTGTATTAGTGCATCGGTGTTTGTGATTGTTGCATCAGGTTGAAGGTTTATATGTTTAGTGCATCGTTGAACATATTAGAGCATCAGTAGGTATGATTAAAGCATCAATGAGTATGATTAGTTCATTGTTAGACTTATCAAGGCATCAATGTATGTGTTTAGTGTATCCGTTTGTATGTTTTAGTGTATCTGTATAAATAATATGTTCTTGCATTTATTGTTTGAGTAAGTGCATTAGTATAAAAAATTTAATTTACAACATATCTTTGTTATATTATAGCATCGCGATATAAATTGATGCATCCATTATGTATTATTAAAGAATCTCGTGGCATGTTTGACATATGTTTGTTTATTAGTGCATCAGCCTTTAATGTTGTGATATATGTTAGAATTATTAAAGCATCACGTTAAAAAGTTAAGGCATCAGGAATGTATGGTTAGTGCATCAAGTGACAAATTTAGGGCATACAAGGTGTGTGATTAGAGCATGAAATGAAAAAGTAAGGGCATAGAGAGTTTATGATTAGGCCATTCTCATGTGATACATTGCGGCAAACTTTGAGTATGATTAGAGCATTTGTTTGTTTGATTAGTGCATCAGGTTTTAATGAATTGGTATATGTTTGTATGATTATTACATAAAAAATAGTTGTTACATCATGTGTTAGAATGATTAGGGCATCAAATGACCCGTTACGACAATCTTAGTGCATCTGTGTTTAGTGCATATGTGTTGACAATCTTGATGATCCAACTTGTATTAGTGCATATGTGTTTACGGTTGTTGCATCAGGTTAAATGTGTGTAACATCAGTGCATCAAATTGCATCTTATGCATCTGTGTTTAGTGCATCAGGTTAAATCTTAAATAAATGTTACATCATGTGTTAGTATGGTTAGGGCATCACATATTAGGGTATGAGTGAGTATTGTGTATGGTCAGACATATTAAAGCATCAATGTGTATGTTTAGTGCATCGTTGAAACTTATTGGGCATGTGTTGGTATGCTTAATGCATTGTTGGAACTATTTGTGAATCTGTTTGTATATTTAGTGTATCGATGAACATATTAGGGCATCTATGAGTATGATGCATTTGTTCTTGCAAAGGACTAAAGGTACCTCGCGTTCTTGATGGCTATGATGCATTTGTTCTTGCTTGATTTACTGAATATAATCTCTCTACCTTCACTCTTAACTTTATAATTTCATGTTTCCTCTGTGCCTAGTCCCTCAAAAAGACTACAAAAACGCAAACCACAGTAGTAAGTTCATCACTTTATAAAGATTAATGTTCTATAGTAAGTCAAAATGGAGATATGTAATGGTTCAAAATGGGGAAATTCTGTCAAACGGATTTGGGTAAAAAAGAATGGGAAATTCTGTAATGGTCAAACGGATTTGGGTGTAAACTTGTTTAGTGCATTCATTTACATATTTAGAGCATATGTTTGGACATATTAATGCATCCATTTGCATTGTAAGAGTTTCGAAAATGGCTTCTCACTTATAATGGATTTTGGACTGATAACCGCCAATGCATAATTTTTTGCCGCTTTTGATTACTGAAGCATATAGGGATGCCCATCAAAAGTGTGTTCAGATTCTTTCGTTTCTGATTACCAGAAAATTAAGCTAAAATATAGAATTGTGATTGAATAAAATAAGCTCAAAGTAAGCTCGTGTAGACCAAACACCACCTAAAGGGGTGTTTGGGTTAGCTTAATTTATGGGCTTATTGGCTTATTAAAATATGAAAAAACGGATCAACTCACTATTTCAAGCTCATAAGCTTATGTACATAAGCTCATCAGCCGTAGAAAATGAGCTTATCGGCTTTTCCTTATTTCAATAAACCAATAAGCCCATAAGATAAGTTAATCCAAACACCCCTTAAGTGGTAGTTACGTAAAGGAGGTAGCTTATGTTGTTTCTTGTTGTAAATAGCTCTTATTATTAGGACTTATAATTATCCATTTTATTTCAGTAAATTAGATAATTATTGTAACAATCTAGTTTTTGTGATGAGATTTAACATGATATAGGTTTCTAAATAATGGAAAAAGACCCTAGTTTTTCTTGGATCCTTTTTGACCCGTTACTACATGTGGACTAGTTGTTAAAATCTGATCGTGTTTAATGAATTTAATGCAGTGATGTCTGTTGACAGAGAAACCAGTAGAGTTATGAGAAGTTTCCAACACGGGGCTTGTGACTATATTAAGGGAATATGCAGAGAGTGGCGACACTTATGAGGCATGTAGCTGCATCAGGAAGTTGGGGGTTGAAATCTTTCATCATGGAATGAGATATTTGTTGGTTTACGTTGTTTTACCGAGTTAATTCGCTGGGAGTGTGTAGTTATCCCACTTGATGTATATAACGGTTAGATGGTTGGTTGTTTTAAAAACTTACTTTAGCTCAGTACACTTCTGGATCCTTTTACGAAAGAATGAACCTGCAACTAATTTTATTTTATCATAGGGATATATGTTTGTAACGTTCTCAGGTTATAGCTAAATTATTTCTTTTTATGGTTCATGTTTGCATGCTTTGATGCTCATTTATTTCTTTTTATAGTGCATCAGTTTGTGTAAAAAACAGCGCATCTATTTATTACTTATGATTCCAATCGAACTAAAAAACGAAAACCAACAAGACGACACTTAAAATGTAACCATATAAATTAAAAAAAATAAATCTTGGCCACCTCATGGCTAGAAAACATGCATGTCTTGATTACATAAAACCTCAAAGAGACACTCTTTTTAACCAATTATAAGTATTACAAGATCAAATGTCCAAAATCCATAAATACATCAATTACACACAAAAGGGAAACATGATAAAATCTGATGCAACTTTACCGCATCTGTTTGATAAACTTTAGTGCATCTGTTTGAGGCACTTTAGTGCATCCATTTGGTCAGTTGGTGTAACCTGCAAATTATGAGATACGGGTTCAAATTCAAGTTATGCCTTAAGAAACTAGCATGAAAAAACTATAGGTGATAAATCAAAATCTAAGCTGCATGATTTAGGAGCCTGAATGATTTCTCTAAATCTACCAACTCGCTTGTTGGTACAAATATCCATTGGCGGTGCTTAAGAGAATGTCACCTCATGACGGTCTTGCGAATGAAGATAATGTGAATTAGCATTTATAATACCGACTAAAAAATAAATTGCAACACACCTTCAAGTTTGGTAATCGAGTTAATTAGCAATATTTTCCTTTCTAGCAATATTTTCCTCTATAATATGTCTACTGCTTTGCAAAGATTTTTAATTAGATGAGCCATGGTTATCTCATTTCTGTTCTTGTGGGTTAAGTGGAATTTCGGGTGACATTCTTGGTTCTTCAGGTTGTGATGCACGATCTTTAAAAGCATTAAGCACGTTAAGGTTATTTTGGCTCTGTAAAAACATCTCCTTTGGTTTCTTAATCTTTCCGTACACTTGATCAGCTTCTTCATCCTTGCCGCTGAAATTCAATTGCTTCTTTGCAAGAGCAAAAGACTCTTTCCTATCAATCGTGTGTTTTGACATTGAAGAACAAATCCATCATTAGAAACATAACACAAAAAACTCTTAGTGAGTACATGAAAATTTTCAATATAAAGCATTGATTTATTTTTACTTCATTCAATGTGTGAAAATTTCATACCAATGATATCATTAAAGCCCGTAATTTACTTGTGTACTCCTTGCTGACATTAAAATTCCCAACGAAAAATTTGAGAATCTCTCCACTATGATCTTTGCACCATCCTGCATCCATAATCGAGTAAATCTACTTAATTATGTTATATGTATTGATTATATTCAACAATGACTTTCTTATACCAATTAAAGATGTGACACTACATAACTATGAAAGACATGAAGTCTATATGGCCAATCTGAGAATATAGTCCATATAGAGAACAACTAAAGAAAAAAAACTTGACAAGCTGGTAAATAGCAACATGAAAGATGGTGTGTTTGTTTCACAACAATAGGCACGGTGAAAATAATAAACTGGCTCCAAATAGGTAGAAACATACCGAGAACTTGGGGATGTTGCAAAGCTCAGAATTTATGGGCTTTAGATGCTGAGAAAGACGATCACTATCCGCATTACCATCGACAGTTTCATTAGAAACTGGAGTTGCATTACCAATTGCTGTAGACCAGAAGTGATATCCTGATGATGAGAGAGACTCAATATGAGCGGGAACCTCAACCCTCTAAAAAATATATTTCCTTCACAACTTCTATAAAAATTCGCAAGGAAAGCGTACATACAAAAAAACTGTTAATTTGCTTATCAAAACTTGTAAGTTCTAGTTTACTACTTCAATCATTAAAAATTAGGGCATCACAGTGTAACAAAAATCTATTCACAAAAAATTAGGGCATCACAGTGTAAAATTAATGTATCCCAGTTATAAAATTTCATTCAGATATTTTATCAAACACTTGGTGTGCAGTTTTTGCAAACATGTTTTCATGTATTTATTTCTCAATTTTGTTTCAAAATAACAATTCTATACAATGAATCATGTCAATAAACTCTGAAAATCATTACATCTATAAACAAAGATGATGATTAATGAATCAAATTTCATAAAAATAAAAACCTAACTCAATATGAACAAAAAATTGTGCAGATAAAATAACAACAATCACATATATAAACTTTATAATTGATTTTAAGTAGCAAAAATAACCAAACTATAATGGAAATCAGTTACATACCTTAATTTAATCTTAGATTTCATAAATTATGATGAGATGATATTGTGAATCTGTTAATACGATATCTTATCAGATAACACGAGATGGTTTCGTGATGAGATGATTTCGTAAATATGATCTCATTAATCTTCGATTTGATAAATCTGGAACTGGAAGAGGAATAAGATAAAATGAGAGAAAGAATATCGGTGTGTGAAGTGATAGAAAGAAGAAAAATAAAAAGTGAGAGAAAATTAGGCATTATATATGAAATGTGAGAGTTTACAAAACACTCCCTTAAAGAATAAAGGAAGTTACAATCAGGTCCCTGTAGTTAAGTGATAAAAAAAGGAGGGGAAAAGGGGGTGATCTAACGGTTGAGATCACTTCTCTCACTTTTCTCTTGAGATCAACTTTTTAAATGATCCAATCTATATATATATATATATATATATATATATATATATATATATATATATATATATATATATATATATATATATACATAGAATCCGGATCGATTGAGAAGGTTTTTATTTTGAGAAGATTGAGAAGGTTTTCCAAAACGATAGATTTTTAACTTTGATTCGTGTTTTTCAAGCGTAAAACTCATTTTAATGTGATTAAAATTCAAAATGTGTAAAAAAAATTTGAATCAATGTTAAAAATCTCTCGATTTTGCGATATATGTAGAATACTGAATCATCTGTACAAACTTAATGAATCATCATCATAACTCGATTTTAACAATGGTTTGTGAATCAAATTTGTGATTTATAGATTCGATTCACCATAAAATGATATTTACTTGTGAATCAAATCAAAAACATGAATCAATTTGCTCAAACGAAGATTTCTCAATCTTCTCAAAATAAAACCTTCTCAATGGAACCGGAGCATATATATATATATATATATATATATATATATATATATATATATATATGTAATATATTTATATATATATATATATATATATATATATTTATATATGTAATATATTTAACAATTTCCGATAATAAAATACTTTGAGAACACTTATATGATCAAAATACTCATTTTTACGAAGTTACGTTAAGTATATAAGTTTTTCTAAACTTTTCCTGAATTTACACTTTTTACCCTCAAGTTCCAAAGTGTACGAGTTTAGTTCCTCAACTTTGAGCATTTGACACTTTTTCCCCAAAACGTGTTTTATATCAAAACTCTCTGAAAATGATAGTTTCAGCCCTTGGTGAAACTGTTTTTATGAAAACATTCCTCCAAAAAATGTTTTTGACGCGTTCAACCCCTGAGTTTTCAAGTTTACACTTTCGACCCAAAGTTTATTATTATAACTACAACAACAACAACAATATCATACCCAATCCCGCCGAGGCAGGGTATGGGGGAGGTAGAATGTAGACAGATCCTACCCCTACCCCAAGGATAAACCCGGGAGTAAGGAGACTGCTTCCAATGAGACCTCCGTCTTGTGCACGTGTGCGGGTGAGAAAGAAGAGAAGAGAGAGCATAAGGGAGCAAAAGGGAAGCAAGCAAAAAGCAGGTGAAAAGGGACATACCAAACACGCTCAAACGCCAAACACAAGCACAAAACATACCAGAAAACAAAACCAAGCGCAAAGGCAGGCAAACCTAAGGGAGCAAAACAAAGGAAGGCAGAACAACCCACGGGACCTAAAGCTAGGGCAAAAAAGGCAACCTAAGGGGGCAACAAAGAGCAAGGAAAAAAATGCAAGGGGCCTAAGCTAAGGCAAAGGCAAAACAAGGCACCAAGGAAAGACAATAGAAGACGCCTAAAAAGGCTAACACCTAGCCTGAACTACCCGCAAATCCTAATTCTATCTCTCCACGCATTCCTATCTGAGGTCATGTCCTCGGACAAGAGCAGCTCCTTCATGTCGAGCTTAAGACTATCCTCCCACCTGAGATTGGGTCTACCCCTCCTTCTCACACCATCAACTAATAGCGCTTCGACTCTTCTTACAGGCGCTGATTGTGGCCTCCTCCTGACATGGCCGAACCACCTCAGCCTTTCTCATTTTCTCGATAATATTCCTGACCTCAAGTTTTGCTCTGAAAACACCGTTCGGGATCATGTCAAGCAAGGTTTTCCCACAAGTCCATCTTAACATTCTCAGATCCGCCACCTCTACTCTGTTAGCATGCGCCTTGGAGATGGGCCAACACTCAGACCCATACAGCATAGCCGATCTAATCGTCACCTTGTAAAATTTCCCCTTTATAACTAGGTTAGGCTTATTACAAAATCAGTCCTTGTAGTTTGGTTCGCATTCATGCAAATGTAAAATCATACCCTTTCACTTTTGAATAGTGCATGACTGGTCCCTAGACTTTTCATGCAAGTTTTATTTACGTAGTATTACTCCTTTATCTTTACGAAAAGTTCCAATTTCTACCCAAGGTTTACACATTTTTCATTTTTAGTCCGAATACTCATTTTAGTGCACGAAAATCTTTCAAAAGCTTTCAAGCTTATTTGCACGACTTATTTGCTTATTTTAAACTTATTGGACCGGGTATTGGGCTACTTGGGCTTGGTTTATGTTAAATGGGCTTGTCTTGTGGGCTTTAGACCCGTTTGGTTTGCGTATGATATTAAAAACAGTTCGAGGGTTTAGAGGTCACAAAATGGGTTTCACGACTTGTTTTTAGTGAGCTTCACGAGTTACAACATGTTGGTGTGCTAACTAGTGAGTGAATGAGAGTGTCAAGTGTTTACATTACAAGCTAAAACGAAAACTTAATAGAACAAAGGGTGCGTTTTAAATATTTATGTGTGATATACGAGTGTAACAAAATAGAGAAGTCATGAAATGATTTAGAATGACTTACTACACTTCGAAGAGTGGAGATGACAACAAGATGTACGAGGCAAATGAGAACCCGTGTTTTCCTTATAACGAATTCGGTTATCACCCAAGTTTTTCCACTTTCGCCTTAATTTCTAATGCTAGTACCCAAAATTCCTTTCGATTCCTTCCCTAGTTCCTCTTCGATAGAAAATGTGATGATATTATCTTGTGAGTTTGGAAATGAGAGTGTTTGAGTGTGCTAAGTTTCCATCAAGTTCTAGGGGGTTAACTTATAGTAGAAATGGGTATGGTACACTGTTTATTTAATTTACTATAGCTTCTTAGTTCCAAGTAAACCAAGTTGGAGTGTAAGGGTGGTCTTGGCATGGCTCATATTCGGCTGAAAATAAGGCATGCTTGCCTAGTCGAATCACAAGGGACATAAGAACCATTGGGTTATAAAGTCCAAGAGGTTAAAGAGAGGTTTAAGGCATGTTTTAGATTAATAAACTATTAGTTTAGGGTGGCTTTTTGGCAAGTTTTGTCCCCCTCTTCTCCTACATGCAACTTTTGAAATCTAAGGGGAGGATCACTTAGTTTGGTTCGGTTTGTTTGAGGCTTGTTTACTCGACCAGTTACAAAAACACAAGACATCACAAGTTTTATTTCCAATTCCATGGTAAGCCAAAATTTCACTTCGTGGGCTTGCATTTCGAATGGACGGCCCAAGGTGCGAAACAAAGGAGCTCGTTTGGGCTTGGTGGGGTGACCGAGGCCCAAAATAATCTTGGGTTGGGTGGTATATCAAAAGTCCAATAATGGTGAAGTTGGGCTCGGTAAAGTCCGGTTAAGGCCCATCAAGATTTGTTGGGTTGGGCTCGACGTGGTAACAAGGCTCAATTGATATGAAATGGTGTGTTGGGCTCGACTGGAGGCCCAATAAGGGACCTAGACCCAATCTGATATTAATGTATTTTATTTTTATTTATTTTATATTTTTATAAATATATACATATATATATATATATATATATATATATATATATATATATATATATATATATATATATATATATATATATATATTAAGAATATCGGGATCGTGAGGAATCTCATTCTGATCACAACGGTATATTTATGAATGCTCAAGCTGCGTTGATCATGCATATGCCAAATGATATGCAAATGTGATAATTATAAAATTTCGTGATGATGTAAATCGTGCTTTATTTCTGATTAAAGTCTTAAGTACATAGAAATTTTCTAGGAGCTTACAGTACCTACCCCTTAAGAGAACTGCATCCCGCAGTTTAACTCGCAGAGGTTTTCATGGGTGGTTAGATGAACAGGTGGGGATACTTGGAACGCATTACATCCTCGCGCTCCCAGTTGAACTCTGCACCTCGTTTCTTATGATTCCATCGAACTTTAACGATAGGAATGCGGCTTTTCTTAAGCCTTTTGACTTCCCTGTCTATGATCTCAACGGGTTCTTCTACGAAGCTAAGTTTGTCATCGAGTTGTATGTCCTTTAGGGGTACGACTAGGGTTTCATCCGATAGACATTTCTTGAGGTTCAAAACATGGAAAGTGTCATGTACTCGACTAAGCTCTTCGGAAAGTTCGAGCTTATATGCCACTGGACCAATTCTTTGCAGAATTTTGAACGGTCCTACGTATCAAGGTTTGAGTTTCCCTCTCTTTCCAAACCTGACCATTCCTTTCAAGGGTGATACTTTGAGCATTACTCGATTTCTGACTTGGAATTCCATCGGTTTTCTCCTGACATCTGCGTAGCTCTTTTGTCTATCTCGAGCTGCTTGTAGTCGTTTCCTGATTTGTACTATCTTTTCAGTTGTCTCCTGGACAATCTCAGGGCCTATGAGTTGTACTTCTCCAAATTCCACCCAGCAAAAAGGCGATCGGCATTTCCTTCCATAAAGCGCTTCAAAAGGAGCGACTTTAATGCTGGCGTGGTAACTGTTATTGTAGGAGAATTCTGCCAGAGGTAAGTGCTTATCCCATCCTTTTCAGAAATCGATCAAGTTTAGGGACGAACGATGTATTTTACTTTAAAATTTAATTTCCATATTCCACATACAAGGCACATGTATGACAATTAAATATCTTTATATATTTAATGCGTGTATTATATAATAAAATTTAATTACAGTCAATTGCTTAAGTATGATTAAAAACTTCTTATTAAATGACATGCATTAATATGTATACAATTTTGTCCTTGTGAGTCTTTCTTCAAAAGAAACTCATTCCAACCTCATAGGTTAACTGTTAGGCGAAATAACAAACAATCAATAAAACTTGATTTGCCTTTTAAGGATTGCGTCTTATCATTCATTGTTCTAAGACATTTATCATATTCAAGATGTGATAATGTGTTTTAGTAGTTATAAGATTTACAATAATCTCTTAACTTATATCCCTCAGCATTGATATGAAATATCACTCAAGTGATAAGGCATCCTTTTGGATTTATGAATGAGAGTAATCATTATTCTTCGGTCGACATTTTCATGTTTAACCTTAGTATGACATTAATAAGTGCATTTTAGAAGGTTAAGTATTTTGTTATCAAAAACTTTGAGATATGTATATACTCCCACTTACTTTTGTAAGTAGAGACAATTCTCTAAATACTGAGTATTTAAGCAACAATAAATTGTTCTTATTGGGAACCACAAAATACATTTTAAGTCCTTATCTCCAGATTTGTTAATAAAATGCTCTATAAGATTTTAACAAATTCAGAACTTAAATCAAGACATAATGGAATTCCTTCCAACAACTCAAATTAGGGTTTATAGAAAAACTCTAATTTAGTATCACTCTTTAACCAAAAGTTCTAACAACAGTTTTGTGTTTCGTCAAGCTAGGAGGAACACCAAAACTACAATCTTCAAGCTAGGAAGTGTAGAATAATCAAAAATCCAAAAGGATTTAGGATTCATTTGGTTTGAGTGGAAAACCTAAAATCCCTAATGAATTAGGGTTTTCAGTTATAGATTGTCTTGAATACCTTCTAGGTTTGAACTATATTGAGTGTATCCATGGCACACGCAATTTTCTAACCTTAATATGTTTTGGAGGTAGAGCAAATTAAAGCTATCATGAATCAAACAATATGAATAAGGTTTGATCCAACACATTTGGACTACCATAATGAAGTGGTATTCTATGCGTATTAGAATTTTGAAAATCGGCTGAATTGGCCGATTAATCGATAATCGGCCATACACCTTTTAGAATTTTGAAAATCGGTCAAATAATCGGTCAGGTAAAAAAATCGGCCATAAATCGTTTAAAATCGGCCGAATCGGTCAAGAATCAGCCGAATTGGTCAACTTTTAAAAATAATAATTTCACTTATGACGCACAATGGGGATCGTTTATTTCACTTATAACGCAAAATGAGCCTTATAATCAGAATTGGAGCCTTTTATTGAGGTTTGGAAACATAGTAGGCTTGGAATCAGTTAAGATCTTTAGTTTGGTATCCAGAAATACCCAAAACTTGCTGAAATGCCAATCCGATTAATCATCGATTAATCTCGCCTTGACCGATTACTCGCTGCAGGGTGGTCGACCGCCCGACTAGCGATTCACGATTTTTGCAACATTGATCAGAATTTCATAGATAACTTAATTCTCTTTGGACAAAACACTTGTCAATTGGGTCGAGCCAAAATTTCTTATAAAGTATTTACGAACCAAGTGTATGCAATAATGTATATTCATTGAACAATACAAGCACCTTATGTTCATGTGTTCACAAGATGTTAGGTCACTAGTTTTACAACACAAGCACAATAGAAAGAGATAGAGAGAAGATCGGATGAACAAGACACAAACCAAACACTATGCGTATGAATACTAAGAACGGTTAGGCGTAGCTATAGTGAAAGAGAAATTAATTGAACAACCAACCCTCAAGTGAGGGTTATTACAAAGTATTTATAGGAAGGGGAGCTAGGGCAACACTCCTACTCCCTTCCTTTTCCTTATTGGGCTAGGCCTAGGCTCATGGGCCTTCTACATAAGCCTAAGGCTAATAACAAACATAAAGGCCATAATTAAGCTAACTATTACATATGAATCATTAACACTTGATTAAGGTTTAGGAGTGATTCCAACAATCTCCCCCTAAGTGTTAGTGATGAAGAATATAAACGGTGAAGGCGTTGATGTAATAGTAGCTTTGACGTCTTCTGACATTCTTCTTTCTTGTGAGAAGAATTGCCTTGATTCAAACAATCTCCCCAGTGTAGAGAAATTGTCTTCTTTGAACAGTTCTGCTTTGACGTCATAATTATCTTTGTTCTTTGTTCTTTGTTCTTTATTATGAAAGTGATAGTATGTTGTTGTTGTCTGCATCAAGTCTGCCTCAGGTCTGCTTCGCTGTTCCAGTGTCTCCACGTGATTCTTCAACATGCTCACACGCTCTTTGACGTTAGATTTTAGTACTGATGAAGTTCTTTAAGTCTTTAAACTTTGTAGATTCTTTGATTTGACGAAGAATCATTCTGACTTTTGTGTTGCTTTGAGATAGAACTTCCATTAGTGATGATGTTGGCATGAGCATGTGAAGAATCTGCACGATCATTCCGCTTCAGAGCTTCCATAAGAAGAAAACATTAAAATGGTTAGTAATAAGCGGATTCCGGCACTTACAAGTTTGAACTTCGAGAGTGTTAACAGCATAGTGTGAAAACACAACTCTAATTCTTACAAAAGGCCTTTCCTGAACCGGAGTCCCACAAGTGAGATAACACGATGTACCGAAGTACACCTACGGTTCAGATGAGTCGCTGAGGTACACCGAAGCATCACCTCAAGACTGTAGACCGTTTGAGACACACTAAGCGTAATCCACGGGGAGTTACCGAAGTGACCTGCTATCAGGGCTGTTTGATGTTGACCATGGCAGGAGTTTCCATTCAATCACTGAAGATCACATATGTGAACCTCTCATAAATGTTCTCGACAGATTGCTAAGATCTGTGAAGGACTTGATAACGTACCACTGATGTTCTTATTGTTGAACATCAAGTGATGAAATGTCAAGTGTACCTAAGAGATCTTTTGATGAATCTCGTGGCTCTAGACTCAATTGTGCGTTTTGGTTTTCCTGAGCTGAGACTAGGGAGAGGGTCTCCTTCTTCAATATCAGCAATCTCTAAGAGAAAGCCGATAGATTATGTAGGGTTCCCTGTGAGAATGAAACAAGCTTCTGTTGAGAGAAACTTGAGTGGCTAAGAAGGTTTAGTGCATGCGTCACTGGGTCCATGATGACTTTTAATCTTCAATACCGGCGTCATCAAGTGACAACCAATAGCATATGAATTGAATCCGGTGTCTGTCCTAAGTTGAATAATCTGGAGTGCTATTTCTTTTCACCCTTTTCTTTGCATTTCTTTTTGATTATTCAACTCCTTCTTTCTCCGATTCTCATTTTCTCCTTTTTACAATAATACCTAAGGACTTCTAAATTCTAACTATTTGTGGTGTCCTTGGGTAGATCCATCCAGCTCTGGCGGATCATAGGACGGTTATTCCTAACCTTAGTCACCTTATAACTCCATGACTAACCTATGTTGCCATAAAACCAATTTCATGAAAATCTCTCAAAGTGTTTGTGAATGAAACACATTTTATTACCACTGTTGAGAGATAAATATTTTGCATAAATACTCCCCCTCCACATGTGCTTAAGGGTTTATACGGAAATCTGCACAGTGAGGAAAGATCGCGCACTTTTTGAATTGATCAACTCAAGATAGACAATCCTCCGTGAGACACGGTTACGTTGCATAGTTAAAGAGTTACATTGTCAGCTTTGAGGTGACAACTAGCTCTAATAACTACCTTGAAGGTATAGACAATCCTCGAAAGGTTTTCAAACCCGTCAGAGTTCATGTCTACCAAGAGTTTCTCGAATGGTACATTCTACTCGGACAAGTCCTTTGCGAGACACGTTTACATCACTAGCGAACTAGCTTGAAATTATTACCCGTCCCGGACAAGTCTTTTCGAGTTACTAACAGTTAAGTATCGTCAATTCATTGGTTAAGTCTATAGCACAAACATTCATTTGCATTTACTCAACATATTTCTTATCACATAATTTTCTCCCCCTCAAAAATGGCATATAAAATGTTATTTTTGAAAAGTTGAGAATAAATATGACCATTTCGAGTGTTGCGGGAAGAGTGACACAAAGAACATTTTTGTGAACAAAGTTTTAAGTCAAATACTCCCCCTCAACAAGTGATATAAACGGTTGAGGTTTTGAAAATCATAAGGGGAAGTACTTGTTCTTTTGAGTAAAACCTTTGAAAAATGAAAGGTTTGATAAGGTTTACTCAAAAGTAAGAAGCTTTCGCTCCTTTTATAAGGATTGTGGCACTGAAGGGTACCACAGGGTCCTGTCTTGACAAGAACGGGTTGTACACTGTAATGTGTGCACAAGCCATTGACAAATATAATCACACATCCAAATTATATGAAATAGAAGCAGTTCAAGGGGTACCAGGTAGTCCAGTCATGTTGCCAGGAGTGCGAACCGGGCGTTGATAGCCGGTGAGATTAATCCTGGGTCGACCACCAACAAAGCTTTCCAAAGTTCTGAACTGATACCGTCGATACAACCTTTCATCAATCTTTCTGATGATCCTCCTTACATCCCGTCTTTCCTTAGAATTCCATCACTTTTGTGACCCAATTCCTTCATGAATATCCTTCAACCTATAAGCCAAGCCGTCCCTAACCTTCTTCAATGTGTGATCCCCAAACTTGTGAATATCTCTACACGCCATCAAGCAATTACGTTGTGTTTCACTAAGGTAAACCACTCCGAATGGTTGGCTGATGAGTGTATATTGTGAAAGCTGGTTGATGTCGGGAAGATCAAGCTGAGGTGGAGTGAAGTTGACACGGGTCTGGTATGATTCAACTGCAAGCGGAGATCTTCTACGTTCTTTGATGACTATGCGTATGAGATAAGCAAGGACTTGATGAATTCACATTGTACTTCAGTTGAAAATTGTCTCATGCGACCCTGTACTTTGGCAAGGTACATGTCTTCAATGTCGTCGATGGACAAATTCTCAAAGTCCGCTTCAGAGAATGCATAATCCCTTTCGTCTTGCCTTTTGACCACAATGTTCTTGAGAAAAATGTAGTCCCATTTGGACGAAAGATCAACATGTTTCATGGCAACGATACTCTTAGTATTAAACACTTCATGTTGAGACTTCTGATCCTGGCAGCTTCTGTAGTAGATTCTTCGGCGTTCCGGCCAATGGTGAATCCTATAAATTGCATCACGGTCATACTCTTCCACTTTGTTGGAGAACATGTGGTTAGCTCTTTCCTCGATGTCTATGCAGTTAGAGTATATGGCTGCTGGGAACGGAAGTGTCAGAGATGTAGCGTATTTCCTTGAACCGTCACTGCCGTGTAGAAGAAATTCCAAGTCGTTGTTGAAGAGGTAGCGAAATGGAATCTTAGGCTGATCTGGTTGGCCAATCATAGGTAGAGGTTTAGACCAATCGGTGTAGTATGGAGGGTTATCTCTTCTGAGCCAATCAATGTTATTGGACATAGCTCGAGCAATGTTTTCAAGGTGATACTCAACCTCGATATCACTTTCTGAGCTGTCTTTTAGCAGTTGAAAAGATTCATTCTTGATTCGTTTCAACTCTGATTTCTTCATCTTCTTTACACGGAATTTTTCTTGCAGTATCTTTGCATGCTCCAATGTACTACCGTCTTCCAGATCTTGACCTTCGGTTGGGTAGGGAGTGGTATTAACAAGTGTAGAAAACCAGTCGTATTCCTCTGTGTCATCTTCGTCTAGCCATGATACGACGTCAGCCTTTGGCGCCTTCTTTTTCTTTTTCTTAGGCCTAGGTGAAGATTCTGGTTTCTTAACTTTGTCGGGAGAGGCGGGTTGTTGTTTGGGCTCATGGAATTCCTCATCGTCACCACCCGTATACTCAAAGTGATCACCGGTTTTCTGAGTCTGAGGTGGTAACTCAGAAGAATCCTGAGTTTTTTCAGTAGAAGAGCGAGGAGGAGACCTTTGTTGAGCTGGAGTCCGTTGGGGTGGGGGTTGCATAGAAGATGATTTACCAGACTTCTTCGGGCATTTAGGCTTGTCATTCTTATCTTGTTCCTTATCTTCATCGTCGCGTGGACGCTTAGGCCTTTCAGCTTCTTCTCTGCATGCTGATTTGATTTGGTATTCCAGCAATGCTTCAAACAATTTACCTTCATAAGAGGCAAATGTTGCAGTTCGTTTGGACATTTAAGCTACTAGCCGGTCAACCAATTCAGCATCTGAGAAGATTATGGGATCAACTGGATTGATGTTCACATGCATTGGAGTTGATTTCATAGTCTGTTTGGCCAGGTGTAAGAGATTCAGATAGAGTTGTTTGGTGAACAGCTCCTTTGTAATTCCAGGAACGTTGTCAAGAAGGTACTTATGAGTGTAGCCTTTGATCATTTCGTTCATTTCCCCTTGAAGATCACGTTTCATGAAATTCTGGAAGTATTCCTTTCAACTTGCATCTTGTCATTCTCATCATGAAGATACTGTATCTGATCAGCGAAGAAATTCATCTTCTTGTAGAGCACGTCTTTCTTTCTTACATGTTTGACAGCTTTCACGATTCGAGTCTTAGCTTGAGATATCCAGGATGCAGTTGGCTTCTTCACTGATTTGGATGTTGATTTGGTTGATCTTTTTGAGGAGTGAGAAGATGAATCCGATGATGATGAGATGTGAGGAGACTCCGGGTCCTTTGGTGATTCAGAAGTTACCTTCTTTGAGCATGTAGGACTATCCAGAAGAAACGTATCATAATCAACATCTTTATCTTTCTCGGACTTTTCAGTTTCTGGTTCTTCAAAGTCATACTCAATAGTATCTTCCACGCGCTTTTGTTGTTGCTCCAAAGTGGTGGCACCAGATCCCTTATCGGGTTGATTAACCGCATCAGGATTTGGTGTAGGTTGAGCTGCACCACTTGACCCTCCGGGGCCACCCATTTGATCCTTAGCAAATACTTTCGCAACGTGTTGGAGCCTAATGATTTTGAACTTCTGCCTGTATGTAGTATCCAGTTGCTCTTCATCTGAGCTTTCATCTTCAGGCTCATTAACTGGAGTCTTCCCTTTTCCTTGGACAGCTCGTGGACTTGGAGGTTTAGGTACCGTTGTAGTGTCATCTTTAGCTGTTTCAGAGTAGAAAATCTCTTCATCTGATGCTGTACCCTCCGAGTCCTCGTCCGTTAGCTTCCTTTGCGGTTCAGGCTTTGGAATGGGAATAGGAACAGCTTCCTTAGAAGGAATTTTCCTTTTGATTGAAGGTTTCCTCTTCGGGAACTTTCGTTGACTCTCAGTGCTTGCGGCACTTCCTGCACTTCCTCTTCTGGTTTTTCTAGTAGGCGTACCAGAAGATTTTTCATCAAGAAAGCCAACTTTGTTCTCTTCCACAACAACCAAATATCTTCTATAAAAGTAGAGCTTTTTGAGTTCAACTGAGAGAAGGTGATCCGGCAACACAGCACCTTGTTTCTTGGTAGTTGACTCCTTAAATCTGACAGTTAGAGTGGGTTCAGTCAACATGTCGAGATTGTCGGGGTCATTGATTCTCTTGGGGATATCAGGATTAAGTCCAAGAGCTCGTTGGATCAACAGTTTTGTATATCTGATATAAGGAATCTTTGAACCAAGCTTTTTGAGGAATGTCATCATGTCATCCCATATTAGAGCTTCAACTTCGATGTGCTTCATGTTGATCAGAGCCCAAAAGATTTGCAGTTCCATGAGCTTAGGATGCTCATAGCCACTGTCACGACCAGAAAAAGATTTTGTGATGATGATATAAAGGGTTCTCCAAGGCTGAGGAATGTTTTTAAGATCCACAAGGGAATGCTTAGTGATAGTTCCTGAAGCTTCGTCATACCCAATATCAATCAAAAATTGCAGAACGGTCTCTTCAGTTGGTGCAGCAGAGTAATCAGTTGGTACGATTTCAGGAATGAGGAGGACAACTCTTAAATCTGCAGGTGTGATGGTAACTTGCTTGTGGTTGAGAGTCACAATCACAGACATTACGTCCTTTGAACTTTGCATTGTAGTCGAAGCTGTTGGATGTAGATCTCGGGAGCGATGTCGAATGGGAGAGCATGTTCGATAGGATGATTCTTCGAGAATATCCACAGCAATCAAGCAAGAAGATTGGAAAGCGGTGAGAGTCTCAAAGTCAACACGAAGATTGTTCTTTCCAATCTTCATTGGATAGCCAGTTGGGAAGATATCAGCAATGGTGAGAACATTTGGTGCATCCACATTCATTTGAGCGGCCATGTCGTGATCTGAAATAACATTAGCCAAAAGATCCAACATATCGAAAGACATTATGTTAGTTAACAGATGATTTTATCGTCTAATTATTGAATGTGCAATGTCAATGATTGTTACGAGTCCAAAGTCACTTGTTTGTTCAATAGTCCAATGATGTCGTGATAAGTTTCGTGAGTTAGTTAACTTTAAGTTTTAAAGTTTATGTTATCACTTATTTAACACAACATATTAAAAGGTTAAGGTTATTAGTGACATTGTTGGTTTCGTGACGATATGATTTATTTATTTACAAGTTTGCACGCGTAACAATTCATAATGAAGGTTTGATCAAGGCTTAGGCGTAGAAATGGTAGCTTATGCGTAAACAGGATAAGTATATGCGTAGACGCAAGCTTATGCGTAGGATCCTTACTTACGCGTAGAAATATTGCACGCGTAGGAAAAGGGGACCTTATGCGTAAAGCTTGCGCGTATATATAAAACCTTACGCGTAAGGCTTACTCTTAAGAGTAGACCTTATGCGTAGAGGTCACTTGTTGCGCATATCCTTCACAGATCGGCGTAGTCCCTTTGTAGAACCTTACGCGTAAACGTTATGCGTAAGATTACTCTTACGCATAACATGCTACGCGTAAGGTGATCCTTATGCGTAGACGGTTAACAACCTTGATTTTGATTTTTACGAGTAGCAAACCTGAAATAAATTCATCACAGCATCAATATTAACACCCTCATTCATTGTATAACAGATTTGTAGAAAACTAGAAGGGGGGTTGAATAGTTTACCAATTAAAAACTTTGTTTTGAAACTTATTGTAAAGATCAATTGATATTGATCTTAGATATGTTAATGAAATATGCAAGCAATATGTAAGAAGTAAATAAGGAAAGAAATGATCAAACCACAACAAGTTGTTTATAGTGGTTCAGTCTACAAGGACTCTTTTTCCTTGCCCTACTCCACTCCTCGAGTCTCACACTCGAGAGTTTAACTTCACTAGTCAACAAGCTCCTTTCACCGGCGGAGAAAACCTTTACACTTCGCTTACACTATTTCCGACACTAAGCTAGATGTCGAGTTCTTTCCAAGGGTACAACCACTCCCACACACAACGTATTTTGAGGACTAAAATACTAACCACTCACACTCACAAGATTATGATGGTTTAATACAACAATGAAGTATGAATCAACATAAGATCATACAACACTAAACAAACAAGACTCCCAACTTCTCGTTTGAAGCTTGAATGTGACTTGATCTTCTTTGCTACAAAAGAGATCACTAATATGATATGAAACTGAGTTAGAAAGGTTAGAGAGAAGATATGTATGAGAGTATGTTAGAAAGGGATGGAAAACTACTTGGCTTGGCATTGCTATTTATAGCCAAAGTGGACAGGAGCGTCCACAGACCGCGGAACCCTTAAAAGGGTTCCGCCCGTGTACCATTTTGGTACCGTCAGTCAAGGTATCAAATCTTTGCTAAAGTCAACTCTATCTAAGTGAGATTGTGCAAGATATGAAGAGTACAAATCCACACAAAATATCTAATGAAATCTTCTAATGATTTCCATGATGCATTACATGATGTCATATGTTGTATTTCTATTTTTAGAAATATGCAAGTACATAAGTAGTGTTTGGTTTTAAGAACCTAAAACATTCTAAAAACTACTATCATACATAATGATTAGAGTCATATCAAGATGTTACTAATCATAAATGTAAATGCTTGAATGATGAATATATTGTTTGAAAAAGCTTGTTTTAATATCTATTAAACTTGACAAGCTTTAAGCTTTTATACAAATTAAATTTACTTTTGTCGTTAACAAAACTTAGGTAAAGATCAAAAATATAAATAACGTTTAATGATGATATTTGTATTAACAATCTCCCCCTTTTTGTTGAGGACAAAATATAAATTTTATTTTTATAAAAGATACAAAGTTTGTACAAGAGTTATAAAAATATTAGTTTTAGAACTTGAAAAGAGAATGGTAATGCAAGTGTATGATGTTTGACTATTTATGAAAGTCAAAGTATTCACTAGTTGATGCATGATGTTGACTTTTTCAAAAATTCAAAGTATGCAGTTTTGACTTTTAGGAAAAGTCAAGTATTATCAATGAGGGTTCTGTTTGACTTTTAGGAAGTCAAATGTATGCAGTTTGACTTTTCAGAAAAGTCAAATATAAATAATTTCAAAGTTCTATATTTTCTCCCCCTTTTTGTCTCAACAAAAAAGAGGCTATCTTGAATGTAATGAGCCCGAGCTATTATCTCCCCCTTGTTCAAAGCTCCCCTTAATTGGGTGCTTTAATGGGAAGATTCATGGATTGTGAAAATAAAGCTACAAAAAATGTTAGTAATAATGATCATTCACAAGCATTTCCAAACACTATGTAATGACACCAACAATATAATAAACAACATTCATTAGTTAAAATTTTTCATGAGTAAAGATCATGAAAAGAGAACACAATGATGTGTTTTTAGTACAAGAAAAATTATCCTAAGAAAGTAAAGACTAGTCTAAAACCATCCTAAAGTGATGGTGGATGGGAAAGAGCGTTGAGACACTCAAGGATGTGGTTGAGGATGAACCTCATTTCTTCTTGGAAGTCATGGACCATAACCCGGGTCCTTTCCACGGTTTGGCCCGTTTGCTCACAAGTTGAGCAACCATGCCTTGGAGGGTAGAATGTTTGGGGAGGTTGTGGTGGTGGAATGGTGGATGTTTTGGTGGTGTTAGGGATGTTTGGAGTGGTCATGATGGAAGCAAGCAAAGCACTTTGCATTTGCATTGTCTCACTCAAGTGAGAGTCCACCATGCCTTTGAATTGGTGGAGGTTGTGGAGTTCGGTTTGAATCTCCTCTCTAGTGGGATTGGCATCCCACATACACTCCTCAATGTCCTCAAGATGAGGTGACATTGATGTGGGAGTGAATGATCCCCATACAAAGGACCATGAATGTCTTTGTGAATGGGGTGGAAGAGAAGAGGTTTAGGCCCTAATGAGGCGTTTGGGTCAAGAGATGACCGAGGTGACTTATGAGCCATCCGCTCAATTGAGCCAAAGGATGGCAATGGTGGTGGATGATTTGGCCTAGGAGGCAAGTCATCCAAGTCCTCCAAGAAAGGATGAGGGGAGGTTGGTGGAGTGGAAAACAACTCCATGGGAATGAGAGTTGGAGACCTTGGTGAAGGTGGTGAGGGTGTTTTGGATGTTTGGATGGGTGGCGGTGGAGGTGAAGTTGGTGTTTTTGTTGGTGGTGGAGTGGTGATCACAATGTGTGATTGAGTAGGTGTGGCTAAGGTGAGGTTTGTATCATCTCGGATGGGAGATGAGATAGTGAGTGGAGAAGACTCGGATGAGGAGCTAAGGTGAACGAAGCAACAAGGCCTCACACTAATTCTAGCGGTCTTCTTGCAAGGTTTTGGAGATGATTTTGTCATTTTTGACTTTGGTTTGTCTTTGCTAGATGATAGTAAGAATGAAGAAGGTGTGAGGATGATCATGGTAAAACCTCTCAATTTATAGAAGTGAAAAATCATGGAGAAATGTGTTTGATTTGATGTTAAGCCATTGAAGAGATGAGGTTCCTAATGATTTGGAAGTGGGTTGAATGCTAGTCATATCACCCAAGTCAAGCCATTCAAGAGAGATGGAGTGAAGAAGAAAAGATTTGCAATAAATGTGTTCTAGTGAGTAGAATTTCCTAATATTGAGATCACCCACGGTTTGAAGGTACCAAAATTTGGTTCCTTCCTTTATGCAAAAGGGCTCCTTGGGTGGATTTTTCAAATTTTTGAATTTTGGTGGGAAATGGATTTCTTATATACTTAAGTGAATTATACTAGTTCTAATAAGGGTATAAGCAAGTTAGGATTGATTTATAAGCATTGGATGTTAATTTGGAATCACGAAATAGTCGAAATTCATAAAGTTACCTGAAGGATCCACGGCACAAAATCATACACGCGGAACCCTAAAAGGGTGCCGCGGTCACCTATGCAGGTATGGCGGTACCAATTTACATAACGGACGGTACCAAAATTATGGTGCCGTCTCGATCCGTGAAGTCTTGAGAAAAATGGGCGAGAGTTCGTTTTTAGGTGTCGGGACTTTTCGAAACCTGAAATTCTTCTCAAAACATGTTATACTAACCATTTCTAGTTAGGAAAAGCAGATAATATATATAAACATAGTGGAACATGTATTTTGAGCAAGGCTTATTGATTTTTACATTATAGTGAAAATGGGTAAAATTTGATAGCAAACATGTGCTATCCCCCTGCATGAAATTGTTAGCATTCACCATTGTTTCAGGTTATATTATCATCCTACATAATAAAACAACCAAATTGTATCAAACATTAATGATAATGTATTGTTTCAAACGCTCCTTAAAAGTACCCTTATTTGTCCAACTTCTTGTAAATCTTGTTCATCATCCTACCAAGGCACTTGAACATTCCCTTAGTTTGCTTGAACTCAGTGATTCATTCTCTATTTCGGGAAGAGACGCATAATACTCATGAGGCGGAAGACGAGAGCTTGGAAGACCATCCTCGGAGCTATTTGATGATGATGATGATGGAGTTGGAGGTTTTGCTCTCTTGCCTTTTGTCTTAGCAACTCGTGCATCACTCAAAGGTACAAAGATGTGAGGGATGAGCTCATAGTGAAGGTGCATCCCTTTTGGTGTTGGTGGAATTGGTGCAAAGTTTCTATAGAGACGGGTGAGGAGCATCCCGTATGGAAGAGCAACCGATCCTTGGGTTGGAATATCAATCATTCTCCTAGCTATGTAGTAGGCTAAATTGAATGGTTGACGGGTGGACAAGTTGTAGAGCATATGACAAAGGCAAGCGTTAATGTGATCCCTATTTCCTATGGTGCTAATGACGTTGGCTCTAAGTAGCTCCTCCCATTTCTTAAATTCGGGCTTAAGTTCATTTAGCTCCATTCCATATGGATCTCGGTTTACTTCTTTTCCGTTTCGGGTAACTCGGGTTGTGTCACTTTTTGGGTTAAAAAGGTGTTCACGGATGACACCCTTGTCGGCCAAACAGGTTTGGTAGGGTGGAGAGCGGTCATTGATAGCATCAAGAGCGGTGAGTGACCATTTATCCGAGTAGAGACAAGTTCCTCGGTTGGGAATTCCTAGCACTTGAGCAAAGTTGGCTAAGGTGATGGTGTAGTCGTTTTGATTAATTCTAAACCTAAGACAAAATTCATCATCGTCTTCATCACTAAAGCCGGTCACACTAGCATAGAATTCTAACACAAACCTAGGACAAATTGGTTCATCGATGTCAAGAAGACAATCGAATTGAATGGCGGCTAGTTCTTCACGAAGGTTGGTGTTTTCAAGGAAGGATGAGTGAATGGTTCTACCCTCATGGAAATACCTTGATTCTAGACCCCTAAATATTTCTACTTGTTCTTTGGTAAGTCCTTTGGTTTTGTGGTGTTTGGGAATGTAGTTAAGGGTGTCTTTGTGATGAGTGCTTATTCACTCATCCTTTTTACCCATCTAAGCCCACAAAAACGTCTAAAAACACTGAAATATGACCATTTATACTGCAGATATTCTTGGAGTGTGTTTTTTATGTGTTTCAGGTAAAAAGGTTCGAAAACAGGACCAAAAACGGACATAATTGAGCTCGGAATGGAAAACGTGCTTTTTGAAGCAGAGCGGAGCGGATGATGATTTTCTACATTTTCAGAGCCCGGGATACATATTTGGGAGTGAGCTTGGGGAATCAGACTTAAAACCTAACCCTAAACCCAAATTTCCATTTTACCTTCACCCGGACCCAAATGACCATTTCACCCGCCAACAAAAAAAAATCCAAATTCATATTTCATTTCCCTAAACCTTATTTTTATTTAAAACCATTTTTCAAAAATCAATTTTTATTAAAAATTTTTAGTTCAAAAAAAAAATAAAAAAAAAATAAAATAAAAAATAAAATGTTTAAATCAAAAATATATAAGTTAAAAACCTTTTAAACCTTAAACCCATTGAACCACTTCATATTAACTACTTGACCCCCCACTACAATTTTGGACCTCTTTCTTCTTATTTCCCAAACCAGAAACACAAACCAAGATACCCTGCTTCACCCATTCTTGGCGCCAAAATCCTTAAACCCCACACCTTTGTCTCCTTCCTCACAACACTCTCAACACTCTGGTCCCCAGCTCATACCCCCCCCACACCCACATGGGTCTCACTTGCCATGTTGGCAATCCTAAGCTCCCCCATTGGAAGCTCAAAAAGTGGACGGCTAGGATTAAACCCTTGGTGCCCAAGATCAATTGGATGGCTGAGATTGACACAAAGAAACACAAAATGGCACCAAGAAGCTCATTCTCTCAGCAAACAAGCACAACATGAGCTTTTGAAGACCCCAAGCATACTAGTATAAATAGTGGAGTTCATTGTAGCCTTGAGGGCAGTAGGTCTTAGTTTTAAAAGTAGTTTTCTAGTTTTCTAATTTCAATATTGTACTTCAGTTTTTGTTTAATGAAAAAGTTTTTTTAATTCTGTTTTACGTGGTATGCTAGTTCTGTCCAAAAGTGCTTATATTACTATCATTACTACTTATTTATAAGCTTCATTAAGTCTTAAGAAAGTTTTTTGTTATAAAAAGTCCAAGGTTAAGATATGAAATCAGTTTTCAAAACTTAACACCCCATAAAGGGGTGTTTGACTCAAGCTTATTTAGTAGCATAAAGTGATTTTTACCCATTTTGACTGTTAGAGTCAAACTCATATTTAGTTTTTAGAAAAGTTTTAAAAAGATGTCAACCTTGTGTTATTCAGTTTTGAACAAGTGTTAAGTAAAAAAGTTTTTCGCTGTCATTTACCTTGCAGAGCAACAGAGCCTATCTTGTATTCCAACTCTTTTTTCTGACTTATTTGTCATCAAAACTCTTCAAAAATATTTTCTCACATCTCAACATACCACTTTCAATATATCAGTAGTTTGTTTGCACTTAGGATAGTTTTATTTAGCTTAAAATTGCACTCAAACATCCCAAACCCATATCCAGATCTTATTCTGCAGTCCCACTGAGCCTGTTCATAGCTTATTTATAAGCTATTCTAGACTCATTCTAGGATCCCAAATAGATCTTTAGGTACCCCACTATCCCTAGTTGCATGTTTAGGTCCCCTTTAAGGTTTAGGATTAGATTTAGGAGCTTAAAATTAAGCTCTAAACAGCCCCCTTTGGCCAGTTTTACTGCTGTTATAGCAGCCTGCACTCACCCATTAGTCTTAGCTTATTAGATTTAGTAACAGCTTATTTAGGACCCTTAGGAGCTTCTTATATAGATTAGATTAGGATTCCTTAGTCTTTAGCTTATTTAGTACTTAATAGTGCTTATTTTGTCCTTTGAATGCTCATCCCTCTTAGAAACTTAGAATTCCCTTAAACTGCTTATCTGCTTATTTCCCTTTTAGGATTAGCTCATTTTCTGTCCTTACAGCTTATTTTAAGTATAGTACTCAGTAAGATTGCTTATTTCCATGTTTGGATTGCTTATTGCATGTTTTTTATGCTTAAAAATCTGCCAATAGGTGTGTTTGTTTGCTTCTGTCACTAGCTATTGGAAATAAGCAGTTGTAAAACTGCTTATTCAAAGGTTTTGTAAAAATTGTTTTCACAAAAAGTCTTTGATTTTGTCTTATAATTAAGTTGCAAAAAGAAAAATTGAAAAAAAAAAATTGCAAAAAGGTGCCAAGCACCAGGTTCGAACTCAAGCCTCTTGGCCCAACACACAACACCCTTACCATCTGCCCTTGGGACTTGTCCTGGTCAGATGGTACAACATTAACCTCTTAACTAAACAAAAAGCAGTTTTAGCTTATTCGATTATTTGGCTTTTTAAGTGCTTATTTACCAAAGCAGTACCCCAGTTTTTTAATTTTCTCAAGACCAGTATTGTCCAAAGTATTTTCTGTGAAATTTTCAGATTTTTCCAAAATAGTTTAGTATTTTTTATAATTAAATTAGATTAAATTAGTTTTAATTCATAATAAATAATTTAAAAGTCGAAAAAATACCCGGCTTTTTCCTAAAATTATTTTTAGTCGTTTAGAACGTAGGAAAATTAGTTTCACATCCTTAGGCCTTAAATTGCATCATTTTCACTTTTTGAGGCTCGGGATTAGCCCGGGTTTTCACGTTTTTGCATATTATCACTCTAGGACTTAATTTAGCATCATTTTATCATTTCATATGCTTAGTAGTAGTTAGATTATCATTTACTTTGTTCCCGTAGCCTTAATTACTTTCCCTTTAGTTAATTTGTAGAAATCGTAATCAAAAACAAAAACCCCGTAACATCGAGCATTTTAATAACAAACCTCAAACGAAATTCTCAATTCACACCTCGTTGGGAAACGACCCGGATATCCTTATCCAGTATCACATATCACACTCACGGGATTTGATTGACTAACCTTTTTCCTAAAAGGTTTTCGATTCGATTCTCGTGTTTATTTTGATATTGATATTATTATACTATTTCATCCATACACACCACCCTTAAACCTTCATTATCAGAGGATCAGTGTCTGAACCGTTTTAAGTTTCTTACGGTTAGTCATTCACAAGTGGCTAGCTTGTGTGAGTAAACTTGACGTTGTTCGGCATTGAACCAAATTTTTGGCGCCGCTGCCGGGGAGGTTGTGTCGCGACAATATCGTGAAGGTTTGACGATTAGTGACTCGAGATCCTTCCTTCGTGAATTTATTGTTTTTATAAAAATCAAAAAAGTAAAAAAATATTTTCCTTTTTCTTTGAATATATATATAAAAGATTAAAAATACAAAAAGATTTTCCCTTTTGTTTTAAATAAAATAGAAGACACAATCAATATAACACTTCTCAACTTGAGTGTTATCATTATAAGTTCCCGAACAAAAGATTAAAAACTTGCCTTTGTGTCGTTCGTGATTTGGTTTACTTCTATCGGTTTAACAAACTGTGTGAGGGGTATAAGGGACGGCCGACATTAAATTGCGGTTGAAAAGAGACGGGTTTTTAATAAGCTTCGTGCTGACCTACTAAGTCTCTCCGCTCCTTTGTGCGTTTTACTTATAAAAGTGATCATTTCACGTGGGATTATTGGTTTACGTTCACTGTGTTTTGCCTCGGTCTTGTTTTAATTGAAAGTGTTTTTGGTAGTGCATGCGCACTCGTTCTTCTAATTCTTCTAGTCCCCTTCTTGAACTCGCCACAATTCAGCGAAGACGAAATAGGCGTCCCCGCCAATAGTCGAACCCGAGATTCGTACTAATCCCGACCCCATTCCCGAAATGGCGGAGGATAACCGTTCTATGTTGGAACAACTCCAAGCACCCACCGAGGGTTATGGAGAAGCCATCGTCGTTCCACCAATCGTTGGCGACAATTTTGAGCTCAAACACGGATTGATTAACTTGGTATCGTCAAGCCAATTTTACGGATTTGAGAGAGACGATCCTCACTCTCATATCCGACGGTTTAACAAGCTCACGTCCACAATCAAATATCGAAGCGTCGGAAGAAGCAATCAAACTACTTCTTTTCCCGTTTTCACTTGAGGGGGCCGCCCGGATTTGGCTCGAGAAACAACCCCCTCAATCAATCACCACATGGGAAGATTTAGTTTCAAAATTCACTAATGAATTCTTCCCACCACAAAAGACAACACACTTAAAAAATGAAATCACAAAGTTTACACAAAAATTTGATGAATCATTTAGTGAAGCTTGGGATCGTTTCAAGGACTTACTTCGTCAATGTCCTCACCATGGCTTTTTCGAGTTACATCAACTCGATACTTTCTACAATGGTTTGAATGAAAATGATCAAGACTCTCTCAATGCCGCCGCCGGTGGTAATCTCTTGACACGCTCTACGAAAGATGTGTTGTCCATCATTGAGAACAAGTCTAAAGTCCGCACCTCACGAAGCAAACCGATTGCTTCGCGAGTGAGTGCTTCACCTTCTTCGGAAAATGTCTCTAGCACGGATGCTAAGATTGACAAGCTTACCGATGCTATCCAAGCATTGGTTCTCTCAAAATCTCTTTCTTCTCCATCTCCAAATCCACCCGCTCAAGTCAAAGCGGTGGCAACTACTTGTACTACTTGTGGTGGGCCTCATGCTTACTACAATTGTACCGCTACGGATGGTAATCCTTTTGAAGTGAATGCCGTAGCCGGGCCTTACAATCAAGGAGGTAATCAATACCGTCCTCAAGTTGACCCGAGCTATCGTGCTAGCAATCAAGGACCACCCGGTTTTCCTCAACCTAACAATCAAAATAGGTTCAATCAAAATCAAGTGAAAGGGCAAAATGTTCCATATCAAGCCCCGATGAACCAAAACCCTCCCCAAGGGGGTAATCTCATTCATGGTTATCAAGCTCCTAATTACCAACCCCGGTTGGCCCTCTATTGAACTTTCCAACTACATTAAGTCTAATGAGGTTACAATTAGGGGTTTGCAAAGCCAAATCACTACTTTGAGAAATGATTTCCAAACTTCAATGTCAAAACAAGGAAATGAGTTAAAAATGAGTTGAACAAAACGAACAACAAAATTGATCAAAATCAAAACAAAATTGAAAATATGTTCAATAGTATCATGTGTCAAATGAATCAAGCTTCAACTTCTAAAACCTTTCCGGGTAATACAATTCCAAATCCGAAGGGAGAGTTGAATGCTATTGCCAGCCGAAGTGGTAAGACATATGATGGACCCTCGATGCCTACACCCTCTCCGGTGAGGGAGGTAGCACAAGAAACCGAGGTGACCAAGGACAAGGTGCATTCTACAAGCCCACAAAGTCTGCACGCGCGTCCAACCTCCGGTAGTCCAAATTTCCATTCCGGACCCGATATTCGAAGATTAAGCCTTCAATCCCTTATCCTTCAAGGCTTAATGATCAAAAGGTCCGTGACAAATCTAATCAACAAATGGAGAAGCTTATCCAAATCTTCAAAGATTTGCACTTCGAGATTAGTTTCGCGGATGCTCTCCTTCTAATGCCCAAGTTTGCTCCGACAATCAAAAGCTTGTTGAGCAACAAAGAAAAAAAATTCGAGTTGGCTAAAACTTCCTTGAACGAGAATTGTTCGGCGGTTATCCTTAAAAACTTCCCGAAAAGTTAGGAGACCCCGGGAAATTCCTCATCCCATGTGATTTTCAAGGGATAGTTCAATGCTCCGCTTTGGCGATCTTGGCGAGCATTAACTTAATGCCACACTCTATGTGGAAGAAGCTTTCGTTACCCCCACTCACACCTACATGTATGATCCTCGAGCTTGCCGACCGAACGAATTCTCATCCGTTAGGTATAGCCGAGGATGTTTGTGTGAAAGTAGGAGAATTTTATTTCCCCGCCGACTTTGTTGTCGTCGAGTTTGATGCCGATCCCCGAGTACCCCTCATTCTTGGGAGGTGCTTCTTGAAAACGGGTGGTGCATTGATCGACCGCGTGATGAAGGAAATTACTTTGAGGGTGAACAAGGAAGCCGTAACTTTTAATCTTGATCAAGTTACGAGATACTTCCCCGTTTATGACGATACGTCCGTCAACAAAATTGATGTCATTGACATTGTGTCGGAGGAGTATTCTCAAGAAATTCTTGGATTCTCGAGTGGCAATCCCACTTCGGTTGATCCCATCATTGATCCCATCATTGCTCTCTCTTCCCCTTCCCTCACTCCATTTTACAATGAGGAAAGTGACTTTATCTTGGAAGAGATTGAAGCTTACTTGTCTAGTGATTATGTCCCATGGGAAATTGATCACGCTCCCATCGACATCGAAGGAGATATTCTTCTCATCGAGAAGATGCTCAATGATGATCCATCATCACTCCCTCCTCAAGAACTTCATATTGAGGAAATCAAAAACATTGAAAATGCTAATGATCCTCCGGAGGTCGAACTTAAGGACTTACCACCTCACCTCGAATACGCATTTTTGGAGGGTGACAATAAATTACCCGTCATAATTGCTAAAGATTTGAGTGAGGAGGAAAAAGCCGCTCTCATAAAGGTTTTGAAGTCACACAAGCGAGCCATTGCTTGGAAACTTTCCGACATTAGGGGTATTAACCCGGAATTTTGTACACACAAGATTCTAATGGAGGATGACTTCAAACCGGCGGTTCAACATCAAAGAAGAGTGAATCCTAAAATCCACGAGGTTATCAAACAAGAGGTTCTTAAACTTCTTGATGCTGGATTGATTTACCCTATCTCGGATAGTTCTTGGGTGAGCCCCGTTCATTGTGTGCCCAAAAGGGTGGCATCACGGTTGTTGAAAGCGAAGAAAACGAGTTGATTCCCACTCGATTGGTCACGGGATGGCGTGTTTGCATTGACTACCGAAAGTTAAATGAAGCCACCCGTAAAGACCACTTTCCCTTACCCTTCATGGACCAAATGCTTGAGAGATTAGCGGGAAGCGAATACTATTGTTTTCTCGATGGTTTCTCGGGTTATTTCCAAATACCCATAGATCCTCAAGACCAAGAGAAGACCACATTCCGTGCCCTTATGGAACGTTTGCTTAGCGCATGCCTTTTGGCTTATGCAGCGCTCGGTACATTCCAAAGGTGCATGATGGCCATCTTCCACGACATGATCGAGGAAACTATGGAGGTCTTTATGGATGCTTTTTCGGTCTTTGGGGATTCTTTCAAATCATGTCTCTCCCATTTGGACAAGATGCTTAAACGTTGTGAAGACACAAATCTTTGTCTAAATTGGGAGAAAAGACATTTCATGGTCAAAGAGGGCATAGTCCTCGGCCATAAGATCTCTAAAAGCGGGATTGAGGTTGATAAGGCTAAAGTTGATGTCATATCCAAATTACCTCATCCCACCACCGTTAAGGGTGTTCAGAGTTTTCTAGGTCACGCCGGCTTCTATCGTCGATTCATTAAAGATTTCTCGAAAATAGCCCGGCCGATGACCCGTCTTCTTGAAAAAGATACTCCATTCATCTTCTCCAAAGAATGCATTGAAGCTTTCCAAACTTTAAAGAAGAAACTTACGGAAGCTCCTATATTAGTTGCTCCCGATTGGGACCTACCTTTCGAGCTTATGTGCGGACGCTAGCGACTTTGCTCTAGGTGCGGTTTTGGGGCAACGAAAAGCAAAACATTTCCAGCCTATACACTATGCTAGCAAAACTTTGACCGAAACTCAAGCACATTACACTACGACGGAAAAAGAATTACTAGCCGTGGTGTATGCCTTCGAGAAGTTTCGACCATACTTGATCTTGTCTAAAAGCATAGTGTATACGGATCACTCGGCCCTCAAATATCTCTTTGCTAAGCAAGATGCAAAGCGAGATTGCTCCGGTGGGTTCTCCTCCTACAAGAATTTGATATCATCGTTCGTGATAAAAAAGGAGCCGAGAACCTCGCGGCGATCACCTATCCGTCTTGAAAATCCTCACCAAGGTGTGCTCGAGAAAAAGGAAATCAATGAAACATTTCCTCTCGAGACACTTAATGTGGTATCTCTAAGTGGAAATTTGAGTACCCCATGGTTTGCCGACTTTGCAAACTACCATGCGGGAAACTTTGTTGTTAAAGGGATGTCGTCCCAACAGAAAAGTAAATTCTTCAAAGATGTTAAGCATTACTTTTGGGGCGACCCCTACTTGTTCAAAAGTCCGTGCGGATCAAGTCATCCGGCGGTGTGTTCCGGCCAAGAAGTCGTTGATATTCTCAACGCTTGTCACAATGGACCCACGGGGGGACATCATGGCCCGAACTACACCGCCAAGAAGGTGTTTTACTCCGGTTTCTATTGGCCCACAATTTATCGCGATGCCCATGACTTAGTCAAATCATGTGACGCTTGTCAACGTCATGGCAAAATCTCGCAAAAGGATGAAATGCCTCAAAATGCAATCCAAGTGTGCGAGATCTTTGACGTGTGGGGCATCGACTTCATGGGCCCGTTCCCGTCTTCTCGAGGGAACAAGTATATACTCGTGGCGGTCGATTACTTGTCTAAATGGGTGGCAGCGAAAGCGCTCCCCACCACGACGCCGAGTAGTGTGAAATTTCGAAATCTCTCTTTGCTCGTTTTGGAACTCCCCGTGCCATCATTAGTGATCGCGGACGCACTTTGCAATGACCAATTCGCAAAAGTCATGCTTAAGTACGGTGTCACTCACCGTCTTGCTACCGCGTATCACCCACAAACTAGTGGTCAAGTGGAAGTCTCAAATCGTGGTTTAAAAAGAATTCTTGAAAGGACCGTAGGCGAAAACCGTGCCTCTTGGTCGGATAAGCTAGGATGATGCACTCTGGGCCTTTCGTGCGCTTACAAAACACCTATTGGTTGTACTCCTTATAAGCTTGTGTACGGAAAGGCGTGTCATCTCCCGATCGAGCTCGAGCACAAAGCCTATTGGGCCTTGAAGCATGCTAACTTCGATCTCAAGTCCGCGGTGATCACGAAAAGTTCAACTCAATGAATTAAATGAACTTCGTGATCAAGCCTACGAGAACTCTTTAATCTTCAAAGAGAAGACAAAGAAGATCCATGACTCCAAAATCAAGAACCGCATTTTCAACATTGGTGACCGAGTCCTTCTTTCAATTCGATTGAAGATATTCTCGGGGAAACTTAAAACCCGTTGGACTGGGCCGTTCACCATTGCCAAAGTCTTTCCTTATGGTGCCGTCGAGTTATCTCAAAACGACGGACCAAACTTCAAAGTGAACGGCCATAGATTGAAACACTATTTTGGAGGGTACATACCTCAATTGGTTGTCCCGGATCTCCAAACCTTCCCCATGAACCAATGAATTCGGGTCGAGTCAAGCTAGCGACTCGGTTAACAAAAACAGTAGCATTTCATGGGTGTCCACCCATGTTTCTATCTTCTTTTCTACTTTCTAACACTAAGTGTGGGGAAACCCCACCGATGCTACTTGTTGTGTGTTTGCTCTCTGTTTTCGGGATTCCGTAGATCGTGATGATTGATGCGCCTTTTTTCGATCCGGCCAATATCCGATCTTTTGCTAACAATTATCTAGGGATATCTTTATTAATCCTTTTGTGAAAAAGATTTCGTTTCCACACTTGGCTAGTAGTATTACCTTTTTCCGTTCTATAGTTTGACTTGCGGACGTACTTTGAATATTGAGGGCAATATTCAATTCTAAGTGTGGGGGGGAATTCTAAGCGAATTTTGATCACATTATGTACCTACTAGTACCCTAGCACCCTTTGTTTTGACCAAAATTTTTAAAAAAAATTTATCGCTTTAAGTCAAGTATTTACATTTTCAAGAAGTGCTTTGCACAAAAATAAAGCATTGATGCTTCGGTATTAATGGTAGTTTAGTCTTGATTCGGCTAGAACAAGGGAATCCCGACTCTGCTAGAGTGTTGATCTAGCTACTCTCTTAACATTTAGGCTAAGGTTTTTACGAGTTGTGCAAATGAAAATGCTAAGCGTGGAGTAGTTGGTTCTCTTTAGAGCTTATATAAGTAATCTATGGCTTTTTCTCCCAGTAGCTCTTAATTGGACTTAAATACGTGCTCATTGTCAAACTTTTGAACATTCAAATAGTCTTGTTACAATAAAAAGTTTTTAAGCAAAATTGATTTAAAGTCCGAGTTCAACTTTTTATTTAAATTTCCGAGAAAGCATACTTTCTTTAAATCTGAATAACGTTGCAAAATGAAAGTATCATAAAAGTGCTTGAATCTTTGCAAAAGTTGCAAAGTTTAAAGTTCAAAGTCAAAAAAAAAGTGAAAAGAAAAAATAGTGAAAAAAAAAAAAATTTGAAAAATGAAAAATGAAAAAAAAATATATGAGTTGCGTGAATAAAAGCACTAAGTTGCTTATGAATAAATGTGCGAAACTTGCTTTTTTTAAATTTAAATCGGAAATTGAACTTTATTAGTCAAAGTTGTCTAAAAGTTTGACGGTAATTTGGAAATCCTTGATTTCAAAGACCCCGAAAGCTCCGATACTATTCTCAAGGGTGAAGACCTAGCCTCCTTAAAAGGACAAGTTGAGAAGAAAGTCGCAACATGGAGTGATCTCACCTTTGAATCTCGAATTTCTAAATTATCGTCGGTTGTGATCCATTTAGGTTTAGTTTTAACTTAACGGTAGCGTTAAATCTTTGGAATCAATTCCGCTAATTCGGTACTATTCTCTGTGAGGTGTCAAAAGCCCGGTCACTTAAAACTAATGTTTTGGGATGTGCCGAGAAGAAAGGCGCTACATGGAAGAGGCCCTTTCGATCCTTAGACTTTCATCGTTTCCGGTGGGTTAGTACTTTGGTTAAGTGGATAACAACCATAACAAATGTCGATTTCAATGGTCAAACTTTTGAAAATGAGCACACTCACTTAAATTTTATAAATTGGGGGAGTAAAAAGTTAAGTCTCGACTTACATAGATTATTGATATAAGTAGTGTTAGCATTTTACAAAAGCGTTTGCACAATAAGTTTAAGCTTGGTTTGAGAGTATAAAAAAGAGGATGACGATTACAATTCCCCGGAGACACCCATTTTGTGTGAATCCCGTTCTATGATGCCATGTTTTGATAATCAAGCATGTTATTTATTTACGTTCAAGTTTAAATTTCTCGTAGTTGAATAAAAAGTCGAAACGGGGTATTCTTGGTATTTTTGATCCTTTCATTACTTCATATGATCGGATTGCTAGGGACTAGCAATTGATAGTGTGGGGGATTTGATGAGTGCTTATTCACTCATCCTTTTTACCCATCTAAGCCCACAAAAACGTCTAAAAACACTGAAATATGACCATTTATACTGCAGATATTCTTGGAGTGTGTTTTTTATGTGTTTCAGGTACAAAGGATCGAAAACAGGACCAAAAACGGACATAATTGAGCTCGGAATGGAAGCGTGCTTTTGACAGAGCGGATGATGATTTTCTACATTTTGAGCCGGGATACATATTTGGGAGTGAGCTTGGGAATCAGGACTTAAAACCTAACCCTAAACCCAAATTTCCATTTTACCTTCACCCGGACCCAAATGACCATTTCACCCACCACCAAAAAAAAATCCAAATTCATATTTCATTTCCCTAAACCTTATTTTTATTTAAAACCATTTTTCAAAAATCAATTTTTATTAAAAATTTTTAGTTCAAAAAAAAAATTAAAAAAAAAATAAAATAAAAAATAAAATGTTTAAATCAAAAATATATAAGTTAAAAACCTTTTAAACCTTAAACCCATTGAACCACTTCATATTAACTACTTGACCCCCCACTACAATTTTGGACCTCTTTCTTCTTATTTCCCAAACCAGAAACACAAACCAAGATACCCTGCTTCACCCATTCTTGGCGCCAAAATCCTTAAACCCCACACCTTTGTCTCCTTCCTGACATCACTCTCAACACTCTGGTCCCCAGCTCATACCCCCCCACACCCACATGGGTCTCACTTGCCATGTTGGCAATCCTAAGCTCCCCCATTGGAATCTCAAAAAGTGGACGGCTAGGATTAAACCCTTGGTGCCCAAGATCAATTGGATGGCTGAGATTGACACAAAGAAACACAAAATGGCGCCAAGAAGCTCATTCTCTCGAAACAAGCACAACATGAGCTTTTGAAGACCCCAAGCATACTAGTATAAATAGTGGAGTTCATTGTAGCCTTGAGGCGATAGGTCTTAGTTTTAAAAGTAGTTTTCTAGTTTTCTAATTTCAATATTGTACTTCAGTTTTTGTTTAATGAAAAAGTTTTTTAATTCTGCTTTTACGTGGTATGCTAGTTAAATCCAAAAGTGCTTATATTACTATCATTACTACTTATTTATAAGCTTCATTAAGTCTTAAGAAAGTTTTTGTTATAAAGTCCAAGGTTAGATATGAAATCAGTTTCAAACTTAACACCCCATAAAGGGGTGTTTGGCTCAAGCTTATTTAGTAGCATAAAGTGATTTTTACCCATTTTGACTGTTAGAGTCAAACTCATATTTAGGTTTTAGAAAAGTTTTAAAAAGATGTCAACCTGTGTTATTCAGTTTTGAACAAGTGTTAAGTAAAAAAAGTTTATTTGTCATTTACCTTGCACAGCGACCCTGACCTATCTTTCTTTGTTCCAACCCTTTTTCTCTGACTTATTTGTCATCAAAACTCTTCAAAAATATTTTTCTCACATCTCAACATACCACTTTCAATATATCAGTAGTTTGTTTGCACTTAGGATAGTTTTATTTAGCTTAAAATTGCACTCAAAACCTGTCCCAAACCCATATCGATGCTATGCAGTCCCCACTGAGCTGTTCATAGCTTATTTATAAGCTATTCTAGACTCATTCTAGGATCCCAAATAGATCTTTAGGTACCCCACTATCCCTAGTTGCATGTTTAGGTCCCTTTAAGGATTAGGATTAGATTTAGGTGCTTAAAATTAAGCTCTAAACATTGCCCCTTTCATTTCTTTGTTATAGCTGCACTCACCCATTAGTCTTAGCTTATTAGATTTAGTAACAGCTTATTTAGGACCCTTAGGAGCTTCTTAGATAGATTAGATTAGGATTCCTTAGTCTTTAGCTTATTTAGTACTTAATAGTGCTTATTTTGTCCTTTGAATGCTCATCCCTCTTAGAAACTTAGAATTCCCTTGAACTGCTTATCTGCTTATTTCACTTTAGGATTAGCTCATTTTCTGTCCTTACAGCTTATTTTAAGTATAGTACTCAGTAAGATTGCTTATTTCCATGTTTGGATTGCTTATTGCATGTTTTTTATGCTTAAAAATCTGCCAATAGGTGTGTTTCTTTGCTTCTGTCACTAGCTGTTGGAAATAAGCAGTTGTAAAACTGCTTATTCAAAGGTTTTGTAAAAATTGTTTTCACAAAAAGTCTTTGATTTTGTCTTATAATTAAGTTGCAAAAAGAAAAATTGAAAAAAAAAATTGCAAAAAGGTGCCAAGCACCAGGTTCTAACTCAAGCCTCTTGTCCCAACACACAACACCCTTACCATCTGCCCTTGGGACTTGTCCTGGTCAGATGGTACAACATTAATCTCTTAACTAAACAAAAACAGTTTTTAGCTTATTCGATTATTTGGCTTTTTAAGTGCTTATTTACAAAAGCAGTACCCCAGTTTTTTAATTTTCTCAAGACCAGTATTGTCCAAAGTATTTTCTGTGAAATTTTCAGATTTTTCCAAAATAGTTTAGTATTTTTTATAATTAAATTAGATTAAATTAGTTTTAATTCATAATAAATAATTTAAAAGTCGAAAAAATACCCGGCTTTTTCCTAAAATTATTTTTAGTCGTTTAGAACGTAGGAAAATTAGTTTCACATCCTTAGGCCTTAAATTGCATCATTTTCACTTTTTGAGGCTCGGGATTAGCCCGGGTTTTCACGTTTTTGCATATTATCACTCTAGGACTTAATTTAGCATCATTTTATCATTTCATATGCTTAGTAGTAGTTAGATTATCATTTACTTTGTTCCCGTAGCCTTAATTACTTTCCCTTTAGTTAATTTGTAGAAAACGTAATCAAAAACAAAAACCCGTAACATCGAGCATTTTAATAACAAACCTCAACCGAAATTCTCAATTCACACCTCGTTGGGAAGCGACCGGATATCCTTATCCGATTATCACATATCACACTCACGGGTTTGATTGACTAACCTTTTTCCTAAAAGGTTTCGATTCGATTCTCGTGTTTATTTTGATATTGATATTATTATACTATTTCATCCATACACACCACCCTTAAACCTTCATTATCAGAGGATCAGTGTCTGAACCGTTTTAAGTTTCTTACGGTTAGTCATTCACAAGTGGCTAGCTTGTGTGAGTAAACTTGACGTTGTTCGGCATTGAACCACTTTGTGATCATAGAATCTTGCGGCTACCATGGTTATTCCTAAGGACAAGAGTTAATAAAAAAAATGAGAATAAGTTTTAACGTTTTTGGTTCTAGTGTGTGCCTATATGAAAACAATTTGGAGTTGCGGTCATCTTGACTCATTTTATGCACAAAGATGGTTTTAGTGGGGTGTTTGGCAAATACCATGAGATAACCCAAGTGCTCCTAATTCAATGTGGCTTCATTTGAATATACCCGGGAATGCATATTAGTTATGCAATACCTTTAGTATTCAAGAGCATGAAAGTGATGAAAATTTAACGTTTCTATTTGTATTAGCAATGAAAAAATTGTTTTCCTACAAGTGAGAAGCTTTTCAAAATTTTTGACATGGGGTGTTTGGTTGTTTGAATAGGGCCTTATATTCATTATCTATCAATTAGTGGGAAGCATGATTTGTTTATGCAATATGATAATGTAGTACCTAATTTCAATGACTAGTTATGCAATTTGCCAATTGAATTCATATTTGGTATAAAAGCATACATAGAACCCCATGTAATGATTTGTGATAGTTTTGTGCATAAATAAGAATCCTAGACTCCGAATTAAGAGATGAAATGTAGTTAGGATACTTACAATGATGTTATCTTCAATGATTAGTGAGTTGGAAGATGACAATAATGAGCTTGGTTTAAGTTATACACGTTTTGGTAAAGTGGGTTTTGAGGAAGAGGATGATTTGTATATAACAGTTTTGCTTCGTAGACACACGGACCACGGTACCAAAATTTGGTTCCGTCTTTGTTATCGTTTGGTGTCGTGGCTACAGATGGCGGTACAAGACAAATTTGTTTAGTTTTGACTATTCTAATATTTTGGGCTATGTTTATCCTACATGTTTGGTTCCATTAACCCTAAACCAAGTCTAAGAAGATTAAAAGGTTCTCGTTTAAGAGGCTTAGTTAAGATGTCGGCAATGTTGTCTTCGGAGGAAACTTTCTCGATTGAAATGTTTCCTTTTTGAACATTGTCGCGAAGAAAGTGATGGCGGATTTCAATATGCTTTGTACGAGCATGTTGAGCGGGATTCTTCTTGAGATCGATGGCTCCTTTGTTGTCGCAAAGTATCACAATGTCGTTGAGATGAATTCCGTAATCTCCGAGAGCTTGCTTCATCCAAAGAGCTTGTTGACATGCTTTTCCGGCTGAGGCGTACTCGGCTTCAGTAGTTGAGATGGCCAAGGCCGTTTGCTTCTTTGCAAACCATGAGGTGAGACAATGTCCAACAAAAGTGCAAATACCACTTGTACTTTTCTATCGACATAGTCACCGGCATGATCCGAGTCGGCATACACTATGGTTTCTATACCGTTCCTTTGGGATACCATAATCCTAAACACGTTGTTCCCTTAATGTATCTAAAAATCCTTTTTAGGGCTTCTAAGTGTGATGCCTTTGGGTTTTCTTGAAAGCGAGCACATAGACAAACACTAAACATAATGTCGGGTCTACTAGCAGTAAGATAGAGTAGGCTACCAATCATTCCTCTATATTTAGTGTTATCTACGGATTCACCTTCCTCATCCTTGGTTAGTTTAGTGTCCGAGGACATGGGTGTCTTAGTTGGTTTGGAATCTTCAAGACCAAATTTCCTAAGCATGTCTTTTATATATTTAGATTGGTTAAAGAATATGCCATCTTCTAGTTGTTTTATTTGAAGTCCTAGAAAGAAATTTAACTCACCCATCATACTCATTTCAAACTCGTCGTGCATGATTTTCGAGAAATCATCACATAATTCTTGACAAGTTGATCCGAATATAATGTCATCAACGTATATTTGAACAATGATAATATGTGATTCCTTTTTCTTGGTAAAAGAGTATTATCTACTAATCCCATAGTATATTTGTTATCAATAAGGAAAGTCTTAAGTCGGTCGTACCAAGCTTTTGGTGCTTGCTTAAGACCATACAATGCTTTCTTGAGTTTGAAGACATGATGTGGTTTCTCAAAGTCGGTGAAACCGGGAGGTTGAGCAACATACACTTCTTCGTTAATAAACCCATTAAGAAAGGCACTTTTAACATCCATTTGAAATAATTTAAAATCATAGGCACATGCATAAGCAAGCAATATTCTAATAGACTCAAGCCTAGCTACCGGTGCATAAGTTTCATCATAATCAATCCCTCTTGTTGATTATAACCTTGCGCTACAAGCCTAGCTTTGTTTCTAGATACTATCCCATTTTCATCCATCTTATTTCGAAGAACCCATTTTGTTCCAATTATAGTTTGATCTTTAGGTTTTGGAACTAATTTCCAAACATCATTTCTAACGAATTGGTTTAATTCTTCTTGCATGGCAATAACCCATGATTCATCTTTTATTGCTTCATTTATGGGTTTTGGTTCAATGGTGGATACAAAGCAAAAATAATTACTTTGATTTTGGGCTTGTGACCTTAAGGTTCTTTGATTGAGTTGTCCTATGACTTTTTCTAAAGGATGACTTTTAGATTCTTTGATGTTGACAATTTCTTTATTTAATGGTTCATCTTCCTTGTTATTATTAATTATTTCTTGACCTTCTATCATTTGACTTTCAACTAAGTCATCATCTACCAAAGGTGATGTCTTAGAGGAGGTGGACTTTCGTCGAATGTTATGTTCAACGATTCCTCGACTATCATTGTTTCTTTGTTTAGGACAATGTAAGCTTTACTAGTTTGAGAGTAACCAAGAAATACACCTTCATAAGACTTTGGGTCAAACTTGGTGAGATAATCCTTAGTATTAAGAATAAAGCATTTACAACCAAAGACTCTAAAATATCCTAACGTTGGCTTTTTACCTTTATAGAGTTCATATGGTGTTTTGTTTAAGAAAGGACGTATTAAGACTCTATTCAAAATATATGTAGAAGTGTCAACGGCGTTACACCAAAACTTTTGAGGAATGTTTTGTTCATTAAGCATTGTTCTACTCATTTCTTGAATTGTTCTATTTTTGCGTTCTACTACTCCATCAGATTGAGGTGTTCGTGGAGCGGAAAAGTTATGTGTTATACCATTTGTATCACAAAAGTTTCCAAATTGAATTTCGTTGTCAAATTCACGACCATGATCCGTTGAGGATCGACACAATTTGATACCTAGAAGATTTTGAATTTTCTTGCTAAGTATTTCAAATTTATCAAAAGCTTCATTTTTGGTTTTCAAAACAACGTCCAAGTAAACCTTGAATAATCATCTACTATGACCAAAGTGTATAAGTTGCCTCCATAGCTTCTTATAGCGGATGGTCCAAACAAGTCCATATGTAATAATTCTAGACACTTAGATGTGGACACCATATTTTTAGATTTGTGACTACTATGTGTTTGTTTACCAATTTTGCAAGCGTCGCAAAAGTGTTGGTCATATTTAAGTTTTGGTAAATTCCTAACCAATTCTTTTGAAGATAGGTTTTGTATAAGTCTCATATTAGCGTGACCTAAGCGTCTATGCCAAAGAGATGAGCTATCATCTAATGTTGTTAGGCAAAGTTTGTCATTATATGTTTTATCTATTTTCATGACATATATGTTATTTTTCCTAACTCCTTTAGCTATGGTGATACCATCTTTTAGTATTTTACTACCATTTTCATCAAATAGCACTTTATACTTTTTATCACATAGTTGGCTAATACTAAGTAGATTAAATCCTAACCTATCCACATGAGCAACATTTTCAATAGTTAGGGAGTTATGAGCGATCGTACCTTTGCCAATAATTTTGCTTTTGAGATTGCTACCAAAGGTGACATTACCTCCGTCATACTCTTGGTATGATGAGAAGAGACTTTTGTTGCCCGTCATGTGTCGTGAGCAACCACTATCTTTTATCCATTCATCGGGTTCCAATCCAACTTTCAAGCATACCTAAGAAGCAAATAACTCAAGCATTTGGTCCCCAATATCTCATGGGTCCATTTGGGTTACACATACCATTTATTTGATTCATGTATGGAAACGATGGGTAAGAGTTCCATGGCATGTAATCTGAGTTTGATATGGTCTAGGAAAGTTTTGATTCCAACCATTGTGTTGGTAGTTGGGTTGTGCGTTGTGGTTGCTCTTAGGAAAGGGGCGTTTGGCAAAAGGAGTTTTATATCGTTGTTGAGTAGTTTTGATCTAAATTCATTTTTGACAAGTCCTACTCAAGTAACTGGTTTTAGTTTAATACTATTATTGGTTTTCTTTGTTATTTTAACAAATTGATGCGGTCCGTATTGTGAACATTCATTATATTTGAAGTACCCACGGCACCATTTTGCACAATGGACGGAACCCTTATTTTGGTTCCGTCTGGTCCGTGCTGTACTGCAGCAATTTTGACAGAATGTTCGTCCTTTTCGGCCATTTTATTTTGACTCTTTGGAATTAATACTTCATTAAAACCTAGCCCATTCATGTCTCTTGGTGTTTTATGAATTTTAACTATTTCATCGGCAAGAGCGATGTTCTTGTTAAACCTTTTAAATTTAGAATTGTTTTCTATTAAAACATCTTGTGTGAGCTTTAGGTTTTCTATTTCAAGTTTAAGCTCTTGACATGATTTACAATCATCGTCATTTGCTTTTCCTTTTCTAGTCGTTTTGCTTTTCTTTTAACTCATAAACTTCATTTTCCAAAAATTCCTTTTTGGTTTTTAAAATTTATTTTTAGTTATGATTTTTAGACTTAGCTCACACAATTGATTATATTGTTTTTGCAAAGTGTCATCATCAATAGAAGAATAAGAAGAGTCGGAAAGTACCTCATTTGACTCATGTGCCATTAGAGCGATCTCTTCCTTGCTTGATTCTTCATCGTCTTCACTATCACTCCAAGCACCACTTACAAAAGCTCGTTGAGTTTTGCTTTTAGGTGGCTTGGGACATTCTCCTATGAGGTGACTTGCATCACCACATCTAAAACATTTTCTTTCACCTTTACCCTTCTTGTCATCCCGATCTTTTCGGAATGGCTTCTTTTTCTCGAGGTTGTCTTACGAACTTTCCTCTTCTTCTAAAGAACTTCTTAAAATCTCTAACGGCCATGGCATATTCCTCATCTTCGCTACGGAGCAAGATTCGTCATCATCACTTGATTCCGCTTTTGCTTTTAGAGCAACGGATTTGATCTTCTCCCTTTTTCCTTTGATGATCTCCGAATCTTTCTCCATCACCATTTCGTGTACTTTGAGGTTACCGATCAACTCGTCTAGTGACATTATTGAGATCTTTTGATTCCTCAATGGCGGTCACTTTAGCTCTCCATTTGGGATGGAGTGCTCTAAGAAATTTCCTGACAAAGTTCTTACTACGAAAAGATTCATCAAGTGCTTTAAGTGATGTAATAATAGTGTTAAAGCGAGCAAAGCCACAATCAATGGTTTCATCTTCAGGAATAACAAATTGTTCATATTGTTGAACAAGAAGATCAATTTTGTTATCCTTGACTTGTGAATTACCTTGATGTGTAACAATTAAAGATTCCCAAATATCTTTGGCGGTTTCACACATAAAAATTCTTTCATATTCTTTTCTAGGTAAAGCATTATAAAGCATCATTTTAGCTTCATTATTTTTAGCAACTAGTTTCTTTTGTTCATCAACGGAAATATCCTTTGTTGTAGAACTAAAATCCCCTTTAACAATAATAAACCAAAGATCTATTGATTTTACATATGTTTCAAAACGGTTTTTCCAATAGATAAATCCATTGGTTTCAAAGAGTGGTGGTCTTTGCATAGATTGCCCTTCTTTAAAGTTTTCAGAATCCATGGATCGTTTCAAGTTTATAAAATACAAGTTATTTTAGAAATTCTTGAGCAACGAGGCTCTGGTACCAATTGTAGAAAACTAGAAGGGGGGGTTGAATAGTTTACCAATTAAAAACTTTGTTTTGAAACTTATTGTAAAGATCAATTGATATTGATCTTAGATATGTTAATGAAATATGCAAGCAATATGTAAGAAGTAAATAAGGAAAGAAATGATCAAACCACAACAAGTTGTTTATAGTGGTTCGGTCTACAAGGACTCTTTTTCCTTGCCCTACTCCACTCCTCGAGTCTCACACTCGAGAGTTTACACTTCGCTTACACTATTTCCGACACTAAGCTAGATGTCGAGTTCTTTCCAAGGGTACAACCACTCCCACACACAACGTATTTTGAGGACTAAAATACTAACCACTCACACTCACAAGATTATGATGGTTTAATACAACAATGAAGTATGAATCAACATAAGATCATACAACACTAAACAAACAAGACTTCCAACTTCTCGTTTGAAGCTTGAATGTGACTTGATCTTCTTTGCTACAAAAGAGATCACTAATATGATATGAAACTGAGTTAGAAAGGTTAGAGAGAAGATATGTATGAGAGTATGTTAGAAAGGGATGAAAAACTACTTGGCTTGGCATTGCTAGTTATAGCCAAAGTGGAGGGCGTCACGGACGCGGAACCCTTAAAGGGTTCCGCCGTGTACCATTTTGGTACCGCGTCTGACAGTCAAGATATCAAATCTTTGCTAAAGTCAACTCTATCTAAGTGAGATTGTGCAAGATATGAAGAGTACAAATCCACACAAAATATCTAATGAAATCTTCTAATGATTTCCATGATGCATTACATGATGTCATATGTTGTATTTCTATTTTTAGAAATATGCAAGTACATAAGTAGTGTTTGGTTTTAAGAACCTAACACATTCTAAAAACTACTATCATACATAATGATTAGAGTCATATCAAGATGTTACTAATCATAAATGTAAATGCTTGAATGATGAATATATTGTTTGAAAAAGCTTGTTTTAATATCTATTAAACTTGACAAGCTTTAAGCTTTTATACAAATTAAATTTACTTTTGTCGTTAACAAAACTTAGGTAAAGATCAAAAATATAAATAACGTTTAATGACGATATTTGTATTAACAAGATTTACTCACAAACACTCAATCAAACAGTTACGCGTAAAGAACCTTATGCGTAAACTAAAACCCTAAAGTTTATGAATTACGCGTAAGATTTTTAGCCATGGAATTTGCACCAAAGTTTTTCTGGTAGTTCTAAGAAGTCATGTGAGTGATATAACCAAGTATTAACATCCAATTTGTAGTGAATCAAAAATATAGTTGTGTGATGTTGTTATCATGGTGAATTAATGATATCTAGGCTTTAAAACAACCCAGAAACACTAATTAATTGAGAATTAGAAATTAGGGTGTGGATATTAATTCAATCAATTAGTGTTTCTGGGTTGTTTTAAAGCCTAGATATCATTAATTCACCATGATAACTGCATCACACAACTATATTTTTGACCAAAAACATTCACATTTGAAAATACCTAAACCCACGCATAAACCCTAGTTTTTCAAATTTAATCAATACGTGATTCTGGGTGCGTTTTGAGTAGAAAAATGGTATCAATGATGTTAAAGAAACGTTTTGACACTATTATCTTAACAACAAAACTCACAAACATGATCATGTGTTCTTACGCATATGCGTAGAACACAAGATCAACCATATACGTAAATTTAACCGTTGGATTTGTTTGAAAATCAAAACCAATGTTTAAAAACGTGTTACAAACACAAAATCACTTATAGATTGATGATCAAAACTTCGGATTTGTTGACCGATTTATAGGCGTAGGATTAGTTTGGTGAGTATTTAATGTGATGAAATAAATGAGGTAGGAGGGATGTTTTATTAAAAATACTTTAAGCTTTTGACACTTTCAGCCCCTCCACCTTTTCCATTTTCATCCAATGCCTTTAACTTCTCATTTGGTTACCAAACGAAAGATATTTGGAAATAACTTTGACGACACTCCCCTTCGACTTAAGAAATAATGAAAGGTTAAACATTTTAGTCCGAGGAGTGTCAGAAGACAAGAAATGTGACCACCATTATTAAAGAATCAACCGGGATAGTATAACATGCAAGTACACAGTTATTTTGAAACAGTTAAGTATTTATTTTCTCCCCCTCAACACTTGATCGGAAAAATACTGAATTTTGAAAGATAAGAGTGTTGACAGAAGAAATGTACTTGCCATGTTGAAAGAAAAAATGATAGAAGAATATTTTTGATGTTTTATCAGGTTTTATATTTTTGTATTTTGTTTTTGAAAAATATTTACAAAAGAGATTTTGGTGTTTGACTGGTTTTAATACTGTTTTAAGAGTTGATCCAATTCCTCTTGAGTCAAACACCGCATACCAATCCGGTGGACCAACTCATTAAACCTAGCGGGAGGCAAGGCTTTGGTGAGTAGATCTGCCAATTGGTATTCTGTACCCACGAAGTATAATTCAACTGTACCCTGTTCCACATGGTCCTTGATGAAATGATAGCGAAGATCAATGTGCTTAGATTTCGAGTCTGGCGAGTTGCCGCGAGATAGCAATGGCACTCCGATTGTCGCAGATACATCGTGATTCTTCAAATCGTAACCATAGTCTTTGAGTTGTGTTCTCATCCAGATGACTTGAGCACAACAGGCTGACATGGCTACATATTACGCGGTTGAGGACAGCGATGTACAATCCTGCTTCTTTGATTGCCATGACACCATTTTGTCACCAAGAAATTGTAGTGCTCCTGAAGTACTTTTCCGTGAATCTAAACATCCTGCGTGATCAACATCTGAAAAAGCGATTAGTTCAAAACCAGAATCCTTCGGATACCAGATTCCCAAGTTAATGGTTCCCTTGATGTATCAGAGGATTCTTTTAGCCTCAGAAAGGTGGGTTTCAGTTGGTCTCGACTGATAAAGGGAGCAGAGATAAACGACAAAGACAATATTAGGTCTGCTAGCTGTTAGATACATGAGAGACCCAATGATACTACGGTATTTGGTAGGTTCCATCAATTTCCCATGTAAATCAGGGTCTAGCTTCTTGGTATGAGCCATTGGTGTCACAGGTTTGCATTCCAAATTTGTTTAACAGTTCAAGGGCATATTTGGACTGACTCAAAAAAATACCACGGGGTGATTGATGAACTTGCAATCCTAAAAAGAATGTAAGTTCACCCATCATGGACATTTCAAAATGTTTCTTCATTTGTTTTGCAAAAGCGATTGAGTACTTTTTATGTGTTGACCCAAAAATGATGTCATCCACGTAAATTTGAACAATTAAGATATGTGCCCCGTGATATTGTATAAAAAGAGTTGGGTCAACCGAACCTTTGGTGAAATTGTTGGCAATGAGGAAAGATGATAGCTTATCGTACCATGCCCAATGAGCTTGTTTGAGACCATACAGAGCTTTGTTCAGTTTGAAGACATGGTTCGGGAACTCGGGATCAACGAATCCTTCTGGTTGGCTGACATAAACCGTTTCTTTAAGTTTCCCATTCAGAAAAGCAGTTTTGACGTCCATCTGAAAGACCGTTATATTCATATGAGCCACGAACGCGAGAAATATCCGAATAGCCTCAAGACGAGCAACCGGAGCAAATGATTCTTCAAAGTCAATACCCTCCTCCTATCTATAACCCTTAGCCACGGCGTGACTTGTTTCGATTACATTCCCTTGACATCCAATTTGTTCTTCCAAATCCATTTTAGACCAATGACGTAGACCCCTGTTGGTCTTTCAACCAGTTCCCATACTTCAAGACATTTGAATTGGTTGATTTCTTCTTGCATGGATTCAATCCAGTTGTCTTTTGTCATTGCGTCTTTAATGTTTTAGGCTCAGTTGGCGGACAGTGAGTGCATAAATGCGGTGTTCACCATCTGTGTGAAGCGTTGTCTCGTAACGATCTGATTCGGGTTGCCAATAATATTTTCCAGAGGATGGTCTTTTGTCCATCGATGTGTAGAGGGTTGATGTTGGTATACATTGTGCAGATTTTGAGGATTCAAATGGCTTGTTGAATATTCCGTGACATCTGGTGCAGCAGTCTCATTAGCAAACGAGTTAAAGAACGCATTTGGGTCAAAATCAGCAGGTGGGGGTACTTCATTAAGAACATCATCAGCTGGGTCATCATTGTTGGAAGCGGTTTGTTCAACTGTTGTGGTGGAGTCAAGCGGTGGTGCTTCTTCAACCGTAGTTGTTGTAGCGGTGTATCAGGTTGAGCGCGGAACAGCGGATACACACGGAGCACATTCATCAATATCGATCACGAGCAGTGAGCAAAGAGTCTTTCCATTTGTTGACGAGTTAGCTGGGGGCTTTGTTCAGATGATGATGGGGTTTGAGGGAAGTTTAAGCGGTTGTGACCGGGTTCCAAGCTGTTATACTCAGAAGCAATTGTGAATATAAACAAAGATTGACGAAGTTTCTGAATCAGTTTCCCCCAAACTGACAACTGTCTTTATCAGATTTGAAACTTTTATGTAGTAGACATTTCTTCTAACTTTTGAAGTTTTCAGTATCGTGGAATTTGTAGAAGAGCAGAAAACCACACAAGGTAAATCTGACTAATTGCGGAAAATCCGTTCGAGGGTAACGTGCCAGAAATCAACAATATCTTCTCACGTATGTAGACACATCACGCCAATCTAACCACGAAAGACGAAATGAAACGACTCCCCCTTGATTGTTGCGGTCAATCAGAATACTAATCAACTGTGTATATGCAAATACTCGATAAAATGACCGTGTGTGAGGCATCATAACATTATATTTAGGTAACTTCACACAATATAACCCGTTAAATCGAGACAATAACACCAAAGTGTGACGTTTGAGCCACAGATCGTCTTATTTCTTCCCTCTAATTGAAGAAATTCAAGAAGGCATTGGGTTTTCGCAAAGAAGCATGTAGAAGAACAAGGAAGCAATGACCACCTACACACTCTCTCCCCCTCGATGTTTTCAATGATTCAGAATCATACACCACGTATGTTGATGATGAATTGAAGAAAGCGAAACCATGTATAAGGAGACAGCGAAACCATGTATGTCCAATTGATCGAGCAAGTGTGAAGTCCCATAAATATCTCGTGAGAATCAACTGCTGATAAAACATCTATGTTCATTATGTTGATCATCAGCTGTGTCATTGTTGTTGGAAGCAGTTTGATCTTCTGTTATAGAAGATTCGGTTGTTGTTGTAGATTCAGGTGTATCTGAAATTAGAGTATTATCGGTTGTGCAGCGGAAACATTCGATACATCTGAAGCACGAATTTTGGCAGAATATTTAACCAGATGAGCAAGCAATGTTTCTAATTCATGACGATTAAGTATAATGGTGGAACAGCTGATGGATCATGATATTTTTTACGGTGAGAAACGGGTCCTACGCTGTTTTGCAGTAGGAGCCATAGCTGTTGTACCTGCATAGAACAATAGGAGGGGGACAAGAAAGAAACACGGATCCCCAAGTGTAACTGGGTTTCAGATGTTAGAGGCATAAAGATGTAGTGTCAAGTACCTTTCCTACCTCAGGGACGAATGTAGAGGGTTTCACGCTTATTATGGTGCAACTACTTAGTATCTTGCCTGTAGGAATCCACCTAAGACCAACAGTGTTGAAAACTCTACCCGTTTGAATCCATCTAAGGTTAGATCTAGGGGATGTTGAAACTTCTTTTGGGAAGAGTCTGCGTCCTATATGGATCCACCTATTAGGTTTCTGAAATTTTACGTTTAGATCAACGGGTTTATTTCTAACTGTTTGTAGATTAAACTTAGGTTTAGGTTTGCTACTACAAGCAATGTTATGCAACACACTAGAAGGCATCACACTAGGTCGTGACCCTAAGATTCCATCCTTTTGGAGTAGAGCCCTTTTCCTAGCCTTTTCTAGATCATAGTTCTTGTGCAAGTCCTTTGTATCATATGAATTCTGAATTTTGATGCTCAGTTTAGACATTGTGTTCGAACTAATCCTAGACGGGCCAGGTGCAACTACTTGTAGAGGTTTAACAGAAACAGGTTTAATAGAAACAGGTTTATGAAACGAAGCATTTTTCTTAGGCCAAGAATGTGGAGTGACTGGATTTGTCAAAGGATTATTCTCAACAACTTGGGAGGCAAATCGTGGTTTTGAAGATTTAGAACGTTCAGATTTAAAAGCAGTTGGTTGTCTAACTACTGATTGTTTTCTGAAAGGTTGTACAGATGATTTCCCTAAGATTGTTGGTTTTGCAAAATTAGTATCCACACTCTTGTCAGTGAATCTTCTCAGTTTGTTTAGTAAAGCAACATGTGCAAGCCCCTTTGTTTGAATTTGAGCCTTTAAATGCTCATTTTATTTTACTAATGTATCCACACGATTACTTTGTTCATTTGAATACTGACCATTGTGTTCTGAAGAAAAAGATTTGTTTTGTAATTTAAGTTCAAGAGAGATGGAATGTGCCTCTAGTTTTGAAAAATCTTTGTGAAACTGAGCAATGGTCTTTTTGAGAAGAATGATTTCAGATTCAAGATTTTGATTTGACGTTTCAGTTGAATTGCTAACAAGTAAGGGCTCAGACATGAGATAGTTGTCTGGACATTGTGCAACACACTTGTCAACCTCCCCTTCATTACTAAATTCAGGTTGCACAGTATGTTGTGTCGCATTTGCAGTCAGAATATGATCAACAGTAGATTGTACCTCAGATTGTACCTCGACCATCTGTTCTGTGTCAGTGTCATAGGTGGGTAAGATATCTTCCTCAACCATTTGTTCTTCGTCACAGTTGGGCTCGGTGTCGTAGTTAAGTATGATTATCTTCTCCAGATCTCGTTGTCATCCTGCATTTCCAATGCTACAACCTCATTGTCCGCATTACCGACATTGCGAATCACAACATTCTCAACGTCCATTTGAGCATTCCTTTCATGTACATCAACTCTTTCACCTTGCACGACTGCGGGATATCGGGAATTTGATGATGTCTGACGCTTCAATGCTAGAGCTAGAGCCTTGTATCCTTCTAACAATTTCACAAATGCAGCATCATCTTCAGAATCCATTTCACTCCCCCGTAGAAGAATCAAAGAGAAGAAAAGGTGCGAAGTCGATATATCACACAAAAGGCCGATATAGTAAACTTCAATTTTCCTCCAAAAATAATTTTGAAAAATTTTGACTCTCAAAATTTGAAATTCACTATAAAATTCAATTCTAAGGATGTAAGAAAAATTTGAGTTATGACAATTTTGACGCTAAATTTTATCCGAAAAATTTGAATTTGGGCCCAAAAATTTGAATTTTTGACCAAAATTTTCACAGTTAAACCAAAATTTGAATCTCGCGTAAAAATTGAACGTTTAGTCTCCTCTAAAAATTAAATTTTACTCAAATTTTCCCGCCAAAAAACTTTTTTTTTTTTTGATAACTTGTGTTGTTAAATGGATCTTTGTAGTCGAATGAAACTTTGTTGTTGAAGTATCCTTAGGCGTAGAAATCACAATAAACCAAGTAGCACTTTATGCGTAAAAACACCAAAGTTACGCGTAACAGCAAAAGTTACGCGTAGGTTTAGCTTACGCGTAAGTAAGGAAAAAGCACTAAAGTTATGCGTAAAACAAGAAGTTAGGCGTATAAAACTTAGGCGTAGGATTACCTTATGCGTAAGACTAAGCTTAGGCGTAAGATAAATCTTATGCGTAGGATTTTCTAAGTCGTAAACTTTATGCTTATGCGTAATTTTAGGGTTTTATCACAAGTGATCTTTTACACTATCACAGTGCAAAAGATATTCAAAGTCGACGTATTTTCAGGCTTATCCAAGCAAGAAAACACGGAGTAAACCACGAAACTGAAGATCAAACCAAGGATAAAGTTACGCGTAAGTTTAGGGTTTTGATACGCCTAGCTTAACTTTCAATATCACCAAAATAACACAAAAGTGTGAAATTTGATGATCCAAAGCGTCTAAAACAGTTATGCGTAGGAACGCTATCACGTAAAAAACCAAGTTCAAAAACGATGATCCACACGTAAAGGTTGAAACTTTTTGCCAAAAACAGTTATTTTAACACCTTAAAACGTTGAAAGTACAAGAATCTTGGATTAAAAAGTGAAAAAAATGTGTTTTTAAGCGAACCAAAGTATCACCCGTATGCTTTACGCGTAGGACCAAAACCCACTTCAAAAGCAATACGTTCACCCAACTATTTGGCGATTGATACCACTGTTAGGTCACTAGTTTTACAACACAAGCACAATAGAAAGAGATAGAGAGAAGATCGGATGAACAAGAAACAAACCAAACATTATGCGTATGAATACTAAGAACGGTTAGGCGTAGCTATAGTGAAAGAGAAAATGAATTGAACAACCAACCCTCAAGTGAGGGTTATTACAAAGTATTTATAGGAAGGGGAGCTAGGGCAACACTCCTACTCCCTTCCTTTTCCTTATTGGGCTAGGCCTAGGCTCATGGGCCTTCTACATAAGCCTAAGGCTAATAACAAACATAAAGGACATAATTAAGCTAACTGTTACATATAAATCATTAACACTTGATTAAGGTTTAGGAGTGATTCCAACACAAGAAGACAAAACTTGTTCAAGAATTATATGTTCAAGTGTTTACAAGAAAACATAACATGTCAATAATACATTATAAGTCTTTGACTAATTCAAAGGCCTCTTGTTTATGTGTTAACTAGAAGACATAACAATTATACTATATATACTTTATGTTATAAGTCATTGATTAATTCAAAGACTTTATAATTATGTCTTAACATGTAAGCATAATTATACTAACAAAAGTAATCATGAATGCAAACTCTTGAGTTCTATAGTAATTTCAAGTTAATTTTATACTTCAGAATTATAATCATTATCATATAACCATAATTATGTTGACTAAAGCATGTAGTCAAATGTTGAAGTATCTTTACATTATATCATGACATTTGAATGTAGTAGGGCAACAAACATCTAGCATGTTCAAGTCCTAGTAGAATCATTATTAGAATTTAATAGGGCAATAAACATCTCACGTGTTTAAGTCCTAGTAGAATTCTTATTTACATGTAGTAGGGCATTAAACATCTAACGTGTTTAAGTCCTAGTAGAATTATTAGTTTCCTTTACCTTGCGGTCAAGAGATACCAATAATATTGTTGTTCCTTGCACACACTTTGAGATTTCTCCCACTTGTGTAAGGTACAACATCCTATTATGAAAACAAACAACTCGTGATGGATTGTGTAAACAATATGATAATGTCATAGATATAATAAGTAATTTCAGAACCATAACCTTTAATAAGAAATTGTGGATTATTATTCTATAGATAACGCTTCAGAGAGCGACAGTAGGAAGGCAACGTGTTATCTTATAAAATAAAATGCAACTTTCCTTTAAGCAATGGTTGTTCGTATTTGGAAAGTAATGAATTATTTCAAAGCAAGTTTGAAATGATATGGGTGACTAACAAGGAAATAAATCCCGTAGCTCCCACTGAAATTCACAACATTACAAGAATGTTATTTCAGTAATAAAATGCAATTGCTCCCACTGGATTTGTCAACATTGTGAGTGTTACATTTCCAGTAGAAAGCATATAGAAGTTTTATATATACTTTCCAATTCTCTTCAAATGCCTACGAGTAGCACGTACTTAGGTATTGAACAGAGTATATGAAGCTCTACTTATGTAGACAATGGACTAGCCATTTTTTCATTCAATTAACTTGAATCTTTAGCATGCAATTCCTCCTTTATCATCTACAAAGCCCCAAGGGTATTTAGCACTTTAGGAATAAACAAGAGTCCAAAAAAATTACCTAGCGAATATTCTATTAATTTCTTTACTCTTTGCGGTTTAAACTCATACATCGTGACAAGTGCAGGATGTTATTTATTTTGGTAGCTATAAACACAATGTTTCCAGTTACACAAAATATTCTATCTTTAAACTAACTCTAGACCACAAAAGGGTAATGAAAGATCATAAATGAGTTTATCAATTTGTAATCCTATCTTAGTTGTCAACTAAGGAGAAAAGATAGGTATAAGTCTCACTCTTCTTACTAGGAAAAGATACTAAGTTTGTCTTTCAAAGAAAAACAACTTTGTTTATGAAGTATCTTGCAACAACACAATTTTTCAGAACATAGAAAGTTCAATTATAGTATTTTCGATAATTACATTCTTAAAAGAATTAACTATCCAATTAATTAATAATTAATACTAAGATCCATCTTGCACTCCCACTTAATTACCAAAGGTTTGACCAGTGCATAAAATCATAGGACAAGAGGTAAGCGACGAGCGTTAATTGCATAATGCAACTCTTAGATTTATGAGACTGATCAAGACATTAGTAGACAAGTAGTAATGTCATGAGCATGTTTAGTTCTCATCTTATGCCTCGGGTTCAAGGTCTGACCAAGCCAACTCGAAATAAGTCGACCAAGTATGAACGTGTAAAAATAACCAAAGGTCTGACCTAAGAGAAATAATCACCATGGCTTGGAAAGGCCCTGAGGTCTGACTAGAGAAGTCAATCCAAATGCACGTGTTCATAGTTGGATGGCATAAACTTAAAATTAACAAATAGGTATGCACATAAATGTGGTAAAGGCCGTGTACAAAGAATCATGCAAAACAACTTTGTAACACTTATTTTAAAAACTTTGGTAATGACACTGTAGTGATCTTCATGGTTCACGGTAGCTCCAATCGAACTCACAGGGAGGCAGAGGACCAGGTAAGCGTTGAAGCAATAACCTAGACATCCTTTCGGTGCGACTATGCGCACCTCTTTAAACCCCCTTTTGAGTTTGTTCTAATGGGTGAGCCATACATCCCAAGTGTCCATGGCGTCTAGTTTTTAAAGTCTTGAAAACGTGTTTCAGTATATTAGGTCACTTTATTTTACAAAAACGATTTTCCACGAATCAAATAGCAGGTCAAAATGAGCATGATATTTAGGCGTGTAAATAAAGACCAATATTGATATTATGGTTACAATATGTATTATTCCATATTGCATACAATTAGGTGTCAAAGCAAGTAATAATGCACATAATGGAATCAGAAACATATAAGCATAAACATCAATATAAAACACATATTGTTCTGAGTTCTCTCGCGAGTCTTCCCCAAAAGGAGAACCATAAGACCGTCACTAGGTACGAAACCTAGATCGCCCAAAAGCAATTGAGTGGGTCTTGTGGCCGGAAAACACATAAAAGGCATGTCAATCTCAATTAACAAGTAATTACGCAATTTTATGTATTTAATAAACAATATGTAATTCTAATTATCAATATAATTCTAATTAACAATTAATTAATTCTAATTAACCTTTAATTCTAATTAACAAGTAATTCTAATTAACAAATTTAATTCCAATTAACAAATTAATTCTAATTAACAATTTAATTTTAATTTGTGTGTGACTTGTTATTTTTTATTAATAATTGACAAGTATTGCATATAGTTGTCAAAACAAAAATAAAATGAATAAGTAAATTAGTTTCAGGCAGCCTTTTAAACATGTTTATTAAAAAAACGTGTAACCCATAATCGCAAAAACGAGATGACTCGTAATGCCACTGTTGGGGTTTTAGAACTACATTAACCATTTAACGCATACGAGTACGCAACGGATATGGATCTAGTAATCGCAATTAGGTTAACACGTATAATAAACAATTAATTGAATAAAAGGTAAAGTAGAAACCTAACCTTTCGTGGCAATTGAACGCAATTGTAACGAACAAGAAACCAATACGAAACCCAAGTATCTAAATTAGACACCTCTACTAGTATTACACACAACACAAAAACCGTATACGTTAGATAAAGAAGCTAGTAGAGAGCGTATTAAATCCCAATAAACCTTTGACCCACTTGAATATATCACGAACTAGAAAAACCCAAGAACTATCTTGCTTCTTTGTCCGAGAACGAAAATCTGCCAAACAAGCAGATTATATATATATATATATATATATATATATATATATATATATATATATATATATATAAAACACCCGATATCGGACAAGAGTTGTCTGATATCTTTTGCTCTTTGTCCGAGAAGTCCACGAACAGAAAACAACCCCTTTGCTGCCAAACCAATTCGACCAGGAAACATATGACAACATGAACACCAATTGATCAAACCTTAAACACCTTGATTTCATTGCAAGTAAGGATTGAACAAAACACCCTTAAAACCTAATCGACTTACAAAGAAGTCGACTAGGAATTTAGAAGCAGGAAGCTTATGGATTGGTTTAGGGATGTTTAGTGGATCGTACAATGCATGCCATTGAGGTGGGAATGTGTTTTCTTATATAGCAAACTTAACTGATTCTTTGTTTGAGCCAAAACTTGGTCAACAAGTCTTAAACCCAATCAAAACCCACGCCCCTCTTCTGCCCAATCAGATGGATCCCAAGGGCCCAAGCCAGTCCATATTCGACCCAAGTCCATGTCCAAGAATATTCCATGGGTCATTCAAATTAATCGGGTCAAGAACGTTCGACGCGTACAATCGTGTTTACCGTGTGTGCCTCCATAGGCTCACACTCTCTTAGCCATTTATGTGTGTTAACAACTCCCACAAACCAACAACAAGGTATGTTGTGAATATGTTATTATACACTTGGTCAATGGTGGAATCATTTCCAAGATTAAGATCCGGAAAACAGATCCCAGTTGCATCATTAGTTAATTGTACGTCGCACCACATGATTGCATTGGTTACATTGAAAGAAAATCTAAGATAGCAAATAGGTAGATGAAAGAAATTCTTTTATAAAATCAGTGATATCGATGCTACTTTTTATAAAATCATTTGTCCCACACAGGTAGATGAAAGAAAATCTTCAAATCTTATATATCATAGTGCATATGGATTGTTTGTCTTGAAGTTAGTACTATGCTTTCAAATTCGTGTATTTCCTTTGTCATGGTGACGAAGGCGTAAACGAGTCTGGAAGAATTATATGAACTCTTTAAGTTTTTAAAATAGAGACTTACTATCTCTCTTATAAGAATTAAGAATAATAATCTACAACAATTAAAACAATTAAATTAGTATCCTCACTTCTAAGTGGAGATCAAGATCGAGTTTTTAGCCACATGTAGATGAAGATTTGCAAAAGAAAATATTACAAAAAATACCAATTCAACATGAGAACATTACTCACGTATGATTGGTTTGTACGGTTGGGATTAACGGAAAAATCTTTGGTCTTTATAATAACATGCCATTACCTGTTGGTGCAACGATCTGGTAATCAATTTTGGCTGTTTGTCACGGGCGGAGGGAGTAGGGGGACATGTGGGCGTTGCCTCCCTCAACTTGTCCAACTACTTCAATATTTAAGTGGGCTAAAGCCTATATTTCATATACTTTAGTCAATGGCCTCCTCTTTACTTAGCATCTGAGCCTTAATATTTTATGCATTTTTTACAGTATAACATTGTTTAAAAACAACTTTATCTGTACATCACAACAAACTAGTCATGAAAGAATTGGCATCGTGTTCACAGTCCTTTCCATCTTGTATTAATGTTAACAAGTGCCCAAAAAAGCCCCCACAAACATTCCAAAACCGTATAATAGAGGTGTAAAATAAGGTGTCCTACATCGCCTATTTTCGCACAATATGCTTTAAGATGATGATGTCGCAAGCTGGGTCGCCAAATGTGTCACTGATTTCACATAATAAAATATGTTTTTGTATAGCCCGATAATCTTCATCAACCATAAAGTTGGACTAGTTATTTAATGTTCAAAACGCTGTTTTTTTGTAGATGATAGGAGTATCAGATTATTAGATTAGTGGAATAGATGCTACTTTTTTATGAAACCATTTGTCCCACATAGGTAGATGAAAGAAAATCTTCATAGCTTTTATACCATAGTGCATATGGATTGTATGTTTTAAAGTTAATACAATGCTTTCAAATTCCTGCATTGGCTTCGTTATATTGACAAAGACATATATGAGTTGACAAAGACGGTGCACAAATTTGGAAGAATTATATGAACTCTTAAGTTTTTGTAACTGAGACTTCAAACTTTACATCTCTTTTATAAGGATTAAGAATAATAATCCGCAACAAATAAAACAATAAAATTAGTTTCTTAATTTATGTCATCTCTATAACTCTCCTAGAAAAAGGCCTTGGAGGACAAAGGGCTTTTCGACCATATTTTCAGACTAATTGGTTATATTAGTATAGTTTGATGATATTAACATGCGAAATCATGTAAGAATTGGTGAAAATGGTCACATTTAATTTACTAGTGGCGAGATCTATGAGCTAATAAGTCACCTGGAAAAAGCCTTGGAGACTTCAATTCTTTTGCATATATCGGTATTGAACCCGTGCACTTTCTTCATTACTTGTATTGTAATTCATCACACTAAAGGTCACTAATGAGACTGTTTGGACCTTTTGTCCCACATAGGTAAATGAGAGTAAATCTTCTATCTTATATAACATAGTCAATATGAACTATATGTCTTAAAGTTGATATCATGCTTTCGCATTTGTAGATTGATGCAGGTTTATTGACCAAGTTTTAATATTTATAATTGTCTCGTTATACCTATGTTCTACCCTAATACACTAACGGGCAGTGTACCCGATCGTGTGTAGTGTAGTATTCGGTAAAACCGAGGTCGTCCCAAGAGCTATGTGAGCGGATTCTAATTAAGTCTAGGTGTCACATATTTTTATTGTTTTTAAGATTGAAATGATTAATTAACTACTAAAGCAAGAAATGCAAGAAAGCAAATAAAGGCGAGGGTTGTGATCAATAGAGGAGAAGTCGCTAGGACAACATTTGGTCAGTTCGTCCTAACCTGTCAGCAAAGGTTTCCACCGGAGATCAAGCTACTACCCTTGAAAGTCCAGTTGTTTTTAGTCCCCTAAGCCAAGTCATTAAGTTCCCCTACATGCAAGATTCATAACAATGAGTGCCCGGGTGCTAGCATCTTAAACACTCATCCCTAACTTCTTAAGTTCATCCAAACGGTAGGTGATCAGTTGGTGAAATCGCACAAGTGAAGAAGGGTCGTCAGTTGGTCAATTATTACCCTTCCCACTCAGCCTACCTACTTAGGGTCAGCTGGTCATATCTCCTAAGCAACTAGACACTACCGCCATTCAAAACTACCGAAACAAGGGTAGCTACCAACAAACTATGCATGCATACACTAGAAACAATTATACGGAAGCAATGTAAACATAAAAAAAACAATTAAGGAATCATAACTAGGCTAGCACCAGAGGTGCTTAGCCTATCATATTAACCGAAACAATCGATTCAATGTTTAACATAATGAAATAAATGAATTGAAAGTAAAAGAAATGATAAATCGCTAATGCTTATCGTTAGGGAGTGATTTCTCCCTTGGAGATGGCTCTGTATGCTACTTGAGATCTGCCTTCAGCCTCCTACCACGTTATCTGCTTTTGTGTGTGAAGTGAATGATGAGAAATGCATAATTTTGGGCGGTATTTATAGGCCAGATCTGGTTACGGCGTAACTTAAGTTGAGAGTTACGTCGTAACATCAATATCTTTGTATTTTGCCCTGGAAAAGCTGGTTACGGCGTAACATCTGGAATGAGTTACGCCGTATCTTTAATAAATCATGTATACGTCGTATTTGTGGAAAGAGTTACAGCGTAGCTTGCAGCGGCGTGGAACATCATTTGACCTAATTAGTTACGGCGTAATCCTAAGATGGAGTTACGCCGTAATATTCAGTTTAGTTGGTCTTTTGAGCTACGCTTTTGTTACGGCGTAATGTGAGAGAAGAGTTACGCCGTAATTACTTCAAAATGGGCATACTATCATATATCTTTAATAAACTCTCCAAATCCGCGTCTCATTGGCTCCAATGCTCGTAATTTACCTGAAAGTGAAATATAGAGGAAAACAGGCGTAAATCCATATAAATGATATAAAATACGAGCATTATCGGGAGAAATTGACACTTAATATTCAGGACTATTTGATATTATCATAGATCATGTTGTTAAATATATCATATTTAATGATCTGGTATATGAATTCGGAAATATTATATTGAATCTTTGTTTTTTGTAACAAAAACTTCAAAGTTCAAACTTTATTTTTCTTATATAAATTAACAATAATAATCCACAATGACAAAAACAATAAAACTACTGTTATCGCTTTTAAGTAGAGTATTTAATCATATCTGACTACAAACCTCCAACATCAATTGAAAGATCGACTGCAAGTTTGCAAAATTAAGAGGTTGACCACTAATATGTATAGCTTAAAACAAAACTTGTATTTCACTCAACTTATAAGTATACGGCATGTTTACATGAAAATTATGAAAAATTATACTCTTTACAACATCTTTTATATAATAAAACAAAACCCCTGAGAATTTTTCATTTCAAAAAAATCAAATCATTCCTTATTAAGTAATAGTTTAATTAGATAATATTATTAATTCTAAAATTATTTAATATAAAATCCTAATATTACTTGATTTGGCAAAAAATAGTTAGAAATTCGGTTTATCAATTCAAATGTTGAAAAAGTTCAAAGATACACATATACTTAATTGCTAATGCTTAATATTTTTGGGCTAAATTGAAATTTTTGAAAAAAAAAACTCTAATCCTCTCCATTGTTTCTTTCTCTCATCCCCACACCCCACCGATCTCCTAAGCACACAATCCTCCATTATTATTCACCGGTTTATTATTCCCTTCATCTTTGCCCACCAAAATTTAACCCTAATGCCCAAGTAAAAAAACACACAGGAACGTCGGAAACGATCCATATCATCAATTCATCAAAAATTCATGTGATAGGTTATGAAGGTATGTGATTATAAGTTCAGTTTTAATTTTTTTTTCTTTTGAATTATTTATAGGTTTTGATTGGGTTCTATTTATTTGTATAAAAACATGTACATCAACCATTAGGGTTTTGGTATGTGCCACTCTCAACTGTAAAAAAATCAATCGAATCCTCTTTGATATAGTACATTTTTTTTTTTTTTCATTGACAATAGGTTTGTGGTCATAAATTGTCATGTGTAAAAGTGCTATGTTTGGCCTAAAGGTTCCATTATAAATGGGGAAGGTGGTTTTGGTGGTGCTTTGGCCATTGGTTGTGCTAACAAATTGCTAATGGGTAGAAAACATTGTCTTTTATGTTGAAAGGTGAGTAGAAAGTTTTTAACGTGCTTACACATATATATATATAAAGTTCTATATGATGTTAATGTCTTGAGGAGTATTTTATCTTTACTATCGTTAAATTAGCATTGGTAAAGTATTATATAACTAATAGGAAATTCATGAATACTACGCTGAAGTTAGAATATTGATATGTATCACTTTTGTATATATTATTTAAAAAAATATGCAATCTGTTCACATTTTAATACTTTATCAATTTCTTATGTAAAAGTCCACGTTAACATAATTCATTGTTTGTCAATGGACAGGTATGACTTGTGGTATTTATTTTTAGGTTTTAGTAGAACAAATATATACTAAAAAGTAATTAAAAGTTAATTTAACAATTTACAACTATAACAAAAAGAATGAAAATGGCTAAGTGAAACAAAAATATATTATATTACTACAAATATCATGAAATTAACTACATCTAATTGATAACGACTTTTATATGTTTCTATTAAAGGAATGAATATGAAGACACATTTCAATATAGTAATCCCATTACCGAGAAACTTTCTAAGATGCTCTGGCCAATGATCTGAACCTTGACTGTCATAAGGGGCATCACCTCTACGTGAATTCAATCTATATGACTGTCATAAGGGGCATCACCTCTACCTTTTTGTTTCTTAGAACCTCGATCTATATCGTTACCGCTCCGTGAATTCAATCTCACATCACCCAAGTTTGCAGCTTCCACCAATAAAACATCTCATCTGTTGCATAATCTAGATGCATATACTTGTTAAATTGATAATTGAGAAGAAAGAAGAAGGAACATTAATATTCACATTTTACATATTCAAGTCCTTTCATAGTTTTACGTTGCTTACATTTCACAGATTGAAGTCCTTCCATAGTTTTACATTGCTCAGGCACATGGTATTTTAGGTGTAGTCTAGATAACCAATATGTGTTTGGGGTTGGTGTTAACGTATCCGATTTTCTAGTAAATCGTGATTACTTTTCAATTTTCATTAGTACCACAATAAACATAAACTATACATACTATTTCAACACTTCATCGTGGCATTGAGCAAACTTTCATGCCACTTATCATTAAAAATTGAAGTCTCTCAGATAAGATTTTAATCTAGAAAGCATCACCAAATATAGCACCAACATTTTGTCAAAAAACTTGCTTGGATAGAGTTAAAAAAGTCATGAGCGCGTACCACAAAGCGTCATTTCATGGTAATCATCCCACCAAATTAAAAACCACCCACCTTTCAAACCTATCTTATGTACAACAATAAACCATCCATTGCCTATGTCCATTCTGAAAGCGATTTGTATATTCAATACTAAGGGTGTTTGTTTAGATTCTATAGCAAGCTGATGAGCTTATGTAGATTCTATATAGCAAGCTGTAGTTTACAAATACCATAAACTGGGTGAGGGATAACAAAAAGCATGATCTCAATAATGATTATATAATGAAATGATTTTAAGGAAGAAACCAATAAATGATAAGAAAACATACTTTTCAAAATTTGTATGATGCAAGGCCAACTACTATAGTAGTTAGGACCACACCGCCTATGCCAACACCTAAATATTGCAAGAAATTGTTATAGATTAATAAAGATCTTAATTATTGTAGTGCAAGAAAACTCATGAGTAAAGTGAGTATTAATTTTATTTATTTACCTATAACAACAACCCGAGATGATGATTTTGCTTCCACAATTGTGGAAGTGATTATCACAAAAATAGGTCCAAACACCACCATAGGATACCTTATAAACCAGACTCCCACTTATCTATACACTTTGTACACACACTTCAACTAACATGACACAAAATTAATGTAAGTGTTAAGTAGTAACTAAATTTTATGCAGAAAACTCGCACCAAAACTACCAAAAAAGGGAGAAGCAAAAATACCTTGGCATCCTCCCAATATATAAGGTTTGGCATATTCTAATTCAATCCAGCAGCCAACAACTACCGTAGGGATCATAAACTGCTATCATTCGTATGTAGTTGTTGGCAGGCACTCGAGTTTGGAAAAGTAAGAGGTAATTTCCGTCCTTCAATAATTGCCACCTCATCCCCTTAACTTACTATAGTCAAACCCGTTTCCTTCAATGAATCTCGAGTCTTGCTAATGTAGGGATCATAAAAGCATTTACCCTGAAAATAAATGGAATGAAAATTAAGAGGTATATTTCTATTTTATATCAAAATGGTCAACATGACACCTCTTCTTTCGCGTTGACCCCAGACGCCATTTGATATACCTCAAAATAAGAACGAGGCAAAATGTAACTTCATATAACATGTAAGAGGTTTTTTCCGACCAAGCATGCTTGTTACTGGCTTTCTAAATATTGCATATTATTCTGTATTATATTATAGTATCAACTTATCTGATACTTTATTAATGTAAGATATCTCTATGAACATACCTTCACATTGTATAACAAAGACAGTATCAAAACACGATAGTTATATGTGAACTATGGTTGTAGATTGAGAAGATGTTTTAGCTTCTAAGCACATACCAGTCGCTTGTTGATTTCGGCTTCCACAAGTTCAGCAAGAAGCTTCTGGTCTCAATCGAGGAAATGAATGATGCAATGATCAATGGTCGTGTAAAACAAATATGATTAATAATTTATATATATTACTTAGTATATTTGTGGACCTTTCGTGTGTCGGGCATCAATTAGTGATGGATTTATGCCAATGATCAACGTTGATATCAAAACACATACACATCAAAAAATTGCCTGCACTGGATAAAACGAATTAGCTACAAACAAGAATGTCATAAAACATATAATCAAATATTTTACAAACTAACACTTACCTGAAGGTAGTTAAAGTATCAAATACATTTGAAACATCGGTTCTAGTGGGAACTTCATACACATCCTACATAGCACTAAATATAATAATGATTAAAAACCACCATGATTATTATAAATATATTGATTACAGTTAATCCATTGTTTGACGCTCCCAATTTTCCACATCAATTAGTTTTTTTTATTAAAAAACTATAGCTTAAGTTTCAACACGGATTTCTTAGACAAACATGCACATACCTTACTTGTTCCCAGGATAGTATCAACAGCACAATCAATGCATAGTTTTTCATCTTGCACTTTCGCATGATATTTTATCCTCTTCACTCTAAGTTTTTATTCTTTAAAGTGCAAGCTTGTCCAACTCATCGTACCACTGTTGGGCAACACCAACCTGCATGCACCCTTCTCATTGTCCCAGAAAGCATAGCTTCCAAAGCCCCGCAATAAGACCTCCGTGCCTGCTATTGTTGGAGATACGTAGCAAAGAGCACTCCATTCTGTAACATCGACATAAAATTTCTATAAGAATTCAAGCAAGAGCGTCACTATTGGTTCTTATAGTACTTTTATAGCCGGCTATAAAAGTACTATAAGAACTCAAGCAAAAGCAATCAGACGACTCCTTAACTGTAACATCGACATAAAAAGTACTATAAGAACTCAAGCAGAAGCGTCAAATTGAAAACATTTTCCCACCTACTCAAGCATTTCATACAACAAAATCGCATGCATCTTTTTCAGCGTTGGGCTTTTTTATGATTTATAGGTTTTTAGCACCAAAATATAACATCGCATCTAATCTTTCACGTGTGTTTGTTCAGCAACGTGTTCAACTTGCGTTCGTTTAGCACCCGTTCAGCGTGTGGCCGTTCAACACCCATTCAACATGTGTTCGTTCAGCAACCCATTCATCGTGTGTTTCTTTTAGCACCCCTTCAGCATGTGTTCATTCAAAATCCATTCAGCAACACAATCATATTTTAACTAATGTCTAAAAATCGTTCTTTTAGCAAGTCGGTATCGCAAACAACCATAAAAACACATAATAAAAAGAAAAACCTAGACCAATATAAATTAAAATTAAATCCATGAACCAAACTATAAGCTTGCCTTATGTGGATAACTTGCAACGCCGATAGTACTATTGATAAATTTTAACTAAGGTTCGATGATTCAAGCCCAGAAACCTGTTTATTAATATCATAATAAACATCCCTTAAGTACTATAGTTTTAAGGCATGAAAATAGAATACATTGAAAGGAGCATTTACCTGCCAATCATTCTTCATATGAGACCGACGATCCGTTTCATTAGCTTCCTAATTCGCTGCATTAACTTTTTATAATCAAAGTAATCCCGAGGAACCTGATGAGATCAGGCTATAAGACACATCGAGATGGAATATATTAAGACATTAGTACTTAAAAATGCTAAAATGCAAGCCTTTATACCAACAGTAACGTTCAAAAGTTCGTGTGGTGCACATGACGTCCTCAATCTCAAAGGTATGTTACTCCCTTCCAAAAACATATCAATATAAGGGTGGTCACAAAAATTACAAATATAAACTAAAAAAATAATACATGTTCAATCATAGTTCTGGAATTCATATGATTAATTAACGCTTCCATATGCTTCATTGCATATTCAAGCCTTGCATGACTTTAACCTTAAGTCGATAAAATTTACATCATTATTAGTGACTGAAACTTACAGATTTAACTAAAACCGGAATTGAACCCTCGACATGACTTTTGTAGTGTTTTCCTGCAATCATTAAAACCAGATTCTTGGTCACATCCAGTATTCTCTGTAGAGTGAAGCAATTTCATATTAGTATCCTCAATAAACCAAATGATATTGAAAACAGATCAGAATGAATAGATGCACGTGGAATAATATTAGACATATGAACCTTAAAAAGTTGAATACTTTTCTATTGACCTTCTCCTCAAATAAAGACACACACCCCGGCGTATCGGCACCCAATGACTACAGTTAGGTGGTATTATGGCCTTGTATACGGCAGCAAATTCAAATCAACGGATCAGTAAGCCTATCCTAACATCAAAAACTAAAATTGCTAAAGTGAACTTGATTCCATATTCAGAAAGTCCATTCATCTTAAACCATTAAATCAGACTCAACATTACGACATCTCAATACACATACAACCAATTCAAACAGGTTCAATTCATACACGGCAAATACACGTGCACATTGTAGTTGTCGGCCAATTACTAATCATCAGCCTATCACTATAATTAAACTTCTTGACTATTAGTCAACTTCTACATACCGAACTGTTTCTCGTCGAGATCAAAAATAATAAAAGTCAATAGAAATTCAGTTGATTCATACAAACTACATTCGCGTTCAATCTACAAATCAAAGTAACTACAATATAGTACCAATACAAAGGTACACATAAGAAACTAAAATATCTTGAAATTATCAAAAAATTTAGTTTAATCTAATGAAACACCACATAAATTTTTTAGCTTTAATTAATATTCTACTAAAAGGCAAAAATCAAAATTAAGCCTAAATAATTTGATTAGAACAAATAATTAGTTTAGAAAATGCATATAAAAAAGTAAAATTAGGTTGTTAGTAACAAAAATTACAGATAACAGATGATATATGCAAGTCTTTGCGCTTTTCACAGTATTCCATCATGGTAATATAATAAGAGCTTTCAACGTTTCGCGGGTACTGGCATGTTGTTAAATACACTGCAGACACTATATTGCTAGCGTGTGCACTAATTGTGACTCTTAGACTTTTTGGGTATCAACCCCATTTGGGAAACAAAAAAAAAAAAAAAATTAACAGGAGGGAGTTGGCCACCTCTTGACTGCCAAAATGACTCGTTTTAGTTGGATATACAAAAGCGATGGTTTATATGGATATAGAAAAGCTTAATGACAGTTAGAGCATCTTTTTTTGTAGCTTCTGAGCTACCTCCTTTTCTTGGAAGGAGAGAAGCAACCTGGTTGTGATGATCACCAATCCATTATTGGTGTTGTTTGGCCAGGCCATACCGGAATACATCGGCATTGTTGTGCGGTTTCCGGCTTGTGTTGTTGTTGGTGGTTAGTAGAATTGTTGTAGGGACCTGAACCCGGGGGTGGTCGATGAAGTGGACTACTACCACTCTTGTAATGAAGCTTCACCGATCGTTGAATTTGGGAGTGAAGGCCTGAAACGCATACAAAAGTTAATTAGAAACAGTACTATCAAATATTATTAATTTAGTTAGAAAAGATGTAATTACCGGAAAATGTTAATATGACCAGGATCTGAAAGGTGAGCAGATCGATAGGTTCTCTAGTGGCCCCTGGCTAGTGTATATAGGTTGGAAACAAAACCGGGTAAAAGCCAACATAGCTAATCGCCTGTATTTACTTCGTGAGTCCTCAAAACAATAACCGCTAAGGGGAAGGCTCTGCCCACATAAAAGGGTCAAACACAATCCACTTATTTTTGCACAAGGGGCAGATCTGAGCATCTTTACCTTGGGTATGCAGAGTCAAAAGCCAATTCCATATTTTTCCATCATTTGAAATGGATAGCAAGTTACAATTGAGTTTTGGATATGGCGTTAGTATCATCTCGAAAATCCAAAGAATTGTTGTGAATTCATATAACATCAAAGTGAACATGAGAAAACAAAAATTAAGATTGGGTGGTGAAATAATGCACTCACAACAGAAGTTTTATTTGTAGCCGATTATTCCCAAAACGTTTCAGTAAAATCATCAAGCTCCTCACGTAGAGTCACCTTGCATACACAATGAAACAAAAAAGCAGTATCAATTCACACGTCAAATATGCTACAAACAATGATCCGGTCTCGTGGAACTTAATGTGGTAAAACCTTCTCATGATTATATAATAGGGTTTCATCTTGAATATACATACCAATACATACAAAATATGAGCCAATGGGAGCCTTAACATTATGAATCTGAGATCTCTACGGGCCTTCATTCTCAACTGTCATCTGCAATAAGTTTAAAGGGAATTAAAGTTTTATAATTGTTTAAAAATTGAAATATCATTAAATCACATCTTGTAAAAATTGTAATGAACACAGCTACTATAAACCATTTGGACCTTTTTGGACCGCCAATTTCACAACATCTACCGGCATTGCATTCAATTAAACCCTAGTCAACTATACAACAACTCATTATATACATACAACATTACACATATACAAAACACAAATCCAAACACCCCTTATAACTTAAAAAATCCATTGGCAAATGAAAATTTACCTTCAATGTTGCACGCTTTAAAGGTGAGGATCAAAGATATGACTTGACCAATTTCTTCCAAAGATCTTGGATGAAGTATGTAATCTATCTGATCAGGGAATGTATTTCGTGAATTGCAAATGATGATTAGTAAAAAAAAAGTTATTTTTTCTATTAATAAGCAACCAGTAGTAAATTGATACTCGGATGTGGTGCACACTTGTAAATGTCATGGTAATGTTGTAAAGGTATTCCTGCCTTTTATGCTTCACTTGCACTACCAACATATCTGCGGCAATCAATGGTAATACGGCTCAAAAGGGAAAAAGAAAATATAAATAAAATTTAATAATCATCCGCATGCCATTTGAACAGTGTACGATAATAACACAGCAGTGAAAGGAAAAAATAAATAAACTGAAAAACTTCAAGAGTGATGTGAGTCCGAGATAAAAATCAAACTTCTCTAGCATAATTAAAATAGTACGCATGGGGTGAAGCTTTGTGAATGGTGATTCGATGGTCACTTATATTGTGAAGTGATCTGGTATAATTGGATCAGCATAGAATATCACTTAAATATAGGGTCATAGGTTATATGATAATATAATTTCAGACCATCATACCTCACAAACATGAAGAGCTCTCTGAACATCTTTATTGTTAG
>OU343224.1:320408523-320545274 GCA_910596185.1 Chrysanthemum makinoi | reverse complement strand
TGAGAGGTTGACTTGAAGGATTTTGATGTTTCGTGAATTTGAGGAAGAGGATAACTATGATTAAGTAATCAAGACCTCTCAAGTGATGTCGAAGCTGACCCATTGGCAAAGATAACTCAAAAAACATTCTGCAATCGACCAACCAGCTTTTATGAGATGGGGGCACGATACATCATAGGAATCCCTATTATTCAAAAATCTCTGATGCAAAATAGGGTTCATTGATTTTCACCCATTTATCGTATTAATCATTCCCCTAACAATATCTCTAAGGAATGTTATAATGTGTTATGGAAAAGGAGCTTGATTACAAAGGAAACAATCCTCGGGATTGCAACAAACATAATGTTTTTGTAGGAACTCACTCGCTTCTAGTCGACTTTGCGGTTTCGGCGATGTTAGCGAAGTAGTGATGGGGCTGACTAGGTGATTTTCGGAAAACCTTTAAAGAAATATCCGGCTTGATAAAACCTAGAAGGAAGGACTGGTTTTAAAGATTACGGCGATAAAACTGCTTTCAAAATGCCAAGGACCGCCAAGAATTTTAAAATTGGACTAAAAAATAAAGGTTGGCGTCAGCCGCTTGGTATTAGTGAAGAAGATAAGGCCAAAGATTTTGATCACCCCTACCAAAAAGATCAAAAAATTTACTTAGGTGTTTAGAACTTGGAGAAGGATACAAACGGGATGAGAATTTGATCAACTGGCTTCCACATGGAGATTGCTGCCCACCTCCACGATGACTAGACAAGCCTTCCCGTGGCTCGAAGTCTAACTTAAAGACTCGTTAATAAAGAAAGTGCTCTTTTCGAGACAACCCATTATCCCTTTCTTTGTTTTTATTTCCTTTATGTTGGGTTTGTGTTTTCTAACCATTTTGCAGAAACGAGGAACTAATTGCAGCCGCAGCTGTCGATTCGAATGAGTTACGACGTGAACTCATCTTAGTGATTACGCAGAACCAACATTTTAGCAGCAGAATTTTGACGCATACCAATTACGGCGTAATACCATCTCAAGGTTACGCCAGAATTACTGCTTTACAGCTCCATACCGGTGTTTTGCTGCCATTTACGAATTCCTCATAGGAGTTATGACGTGAATCCTCCTTCTGCTTAATTCTTTCATTTTAAAATACAAGAATGTTGTATTAGTTTTAAATGAACTTTGGGGTGTGTTCCCTGTGAAACCCTCACGAGACTTTCTCACTGGCCCACTGGGACACAAGTGGTTTGAAGGCTTGTTGCATTCGCAAATGCAAACTGGTGATTCCTAAGTGAAAGTGAGTTAGGTTTGTTTTTCATTTTATTTTTTCTTTTTATTATGCTTGTCGGTATTGTGATTTCAGGGATTGAAGTTTGTTCATGATGCTTAAACGTAAGGCACGCTCTTCTCGTGGGCCTTCTTCTTTTGGAGCAAATTTCAGGGAAGTTCTCGCTCTAATTCTACCTTTCTCTTCACTTTATTTTAATGCCTAGTACAAAAGGGACTTTGTACATTCAAGGGCGGAGTAGAATTATCTCTTGAACTTTATTTCACCCTCATTTTTCTAGTTTATTTTGAAAAATTATGCCATTTTTAAAATTTTGACATGTTTTTCTTAAACTAACTAGATTAGACCTTGTAGCCGTATACACATACAACCCTTTGACATTACATGGTGAGATTAGCCTTATATGTTTCCAATATTTTACCCCAAATCCACCAAATTATGAGTGTGTGTCCGGAGCTTGTAAACTTTTAAAACTTGGCCTTTGCATCATTTCGAGACCATAGACGAGGTATGTTGAGTTAGCTCATGTATTTGACTTTTCAGCTTAGAAGGCAATATTGTAGGATTATCACCCAAACAGCCTACCATTGTGAGTCTATCGATTAGTCACCTCGACTCCCCCATGTGAAACCCTTTGTTGCACTCCCTTAGTGCAAGATACCCTAGATACACCCTTCAGCCACCTTTCTATTTTGTCAACCCAATATATTGTTTCGTTACACCTATACACCTTAGCCTACCCTCTAGTCTTTATTTGTGATTGGGAAGTCATCATTTGCCTAAGTTCAAGGTCTGAAAGGAAAGGTTTGGAAATCACGCCATCGATGACATTTATGAAGATCATGAAGACCCGAATTCCATTGTTCATCTCAAGTGAGGGGATATTATGTTATTATGTTAGATTCAAAAAAAAAAGTTGATTGAGTTATGATATTGTAAAGTGCGATGTTATAAGCACTGAGTATGAACTTTATTGATTAGCATCGAGGAGGCCACCTCAGCCATTTGAAGATTGAGTTGGTAGCTGCCAACAAGAAGAAAAGGTAGTGTGCCCATCACGACGCCCTCTAATGACACATCTACCTTGCATTTCATGATCCGGTCTCTAGACTTCTAAGCTTAAACTTTGGATGGATGGTAAGTGGTGATGAATTGGTTATAGATTTAGACTACCTGCTTGTTTTTCATTTTACACCAATTATATATCCCATGTCTTATCCTACCCTTTTAGTCATGAAGCGTGTCTAGGTGATGCATCGAGCAATCTTGGTGTCCGGGCCATGGATTTGGTCATGTATCATTGATTTTGTCCACTTCGCTGTGACATGTTAGTAATGACGAGTCACCCCTTAACCTTTGTCATGTCTACCCATATTGCCTTCAAGAATTATTTAGCCCTTAACTCTAGTGGTGGAGATTTGTGTAAACCGCCAAGCTTATGATAGAATACATGCTATGACTATGCGATTGAGTGATCACCCCCAAATTGACACTTAGAATAGTTGAGAGATTTGAGTGTTTTGTTCCCATTTCGTGAGGTGTTCGCTGTTTTATTCTAGCATAAGGGATTTGTAAACTCATATTTTCCTGTGTTTTGATATATCTTTTAGGAATCTATCTAATAAGGTCTACTTGAGGGCAAGTAGAGTTCATGTGGGGGGATATTTGATAACATCAAATAGTCCCACATTAAGTGTCAATTTCCTATAATGCTTCGTTATTTATATCATTTATATCGATTTACTTGTTTTCCATTGTTTTCCACTTTCAGGTAAATTACGAGCATTGGAGCTAAAGAGACGCTGAAATGGAAACATTACTAAAGATTTATCACAATATGCCTATTTTGAAGAAGTTACGCAACTCCTCTCTCACATACCGAACTATTGCTTTAATCCGTAATACAACTTATCAAGAGGTTACTACAGAATCTTCCCTAAAGCTACTTAATTACGAACTCCATTAGGTCAAAAGAGGTTCCACGCCGCTGTTCTTTACGTACCGTGAACTAATGCATCACTTATGACGTAACCGAAGTTTATTGAAGACTAAAGCGAACCACTTATAAGGTTATGCCGTGAACTAGCAGATCTAGTGCATTTACGAAGAAATAGAAGGTTACGGCGTAACTCCTCTATGGGTTACGCCGAAACCTGCACTGCCTATAAATACCCCAAATTCCAAAGCATTTCAAAGCATCCCATTCCACACACAACACTCTAAGAATGTGGGAAAAGCTTAAGGCATGTTTAGGGGAGCATACGGAGCTGTTTCCAAGGGAGAAGTCACACCATTACGATAAGCTTTAGCGCTTTATATTTCTTTTACTTTCAATTCATGTATTTCGTGACCTTTGAATATTGAATTGATTGCATTGACATATGAGCGCTAAGCACCCTTTGGTGCTAGCCTAGTTATGATTCCTTAATTGTTTTGTTTGCGTTTACCTTTACTTCCGCATAATTATTTCTAAGTGTATGCATGCATAGTTCTTTGGTAGTCACCCTTGGTTAGGTAGTTTTGAATGGCGGTAGAGGCCAATTGCCTAGGAGATATGACCAACTCAACCCTAGTGTGAGCAGACCTGAGACTGGAAGGGTAAGATATGACCAACTGATGACCCTTTCTACTTGCTGATTCGGACCAACCTGATCACCTATCGCTTGGATGAACTTAAGAATGGGTGTAGGCTAAGTTCAGAATGGCCGGGCACTTACTATTTAGAATCTAGCATGTAGCGTACTTAATGACTTGGCTTAGGGACCGTGAACAACAGACTTATGACGGTGCTACCATTTCTCCCCGTGGTGGCATCTTTGCCGATAGGTTGTAGGCATTGACCAAATGCTGCCCCTCTCAATTTGACCCCACCTCAAGTAATTAAGTAGGTAGACGAGACATAACTAGCTAGGAGGATTAACTAGGTTAGCACCACTATTCCTCTATTGATTTCCCTTTACCATTTATCTACTTTATTTTATTCTGCATTAGTAGTTTAATTAATTAAATCCCTATCGAAACCATTATTATTTTAAAACAATTAGACTTAGTAATAATCCAACACACATAGCCCTTGGGACGAACTCTCATTTACCATTTACTACACTACACGCGATCGGGTACACTGCCCGTTAGTGCATTAGGGTAGACCATAGGTATAACGAGTAAATTATAAATATTAATACTCGGTCGTAAGTAAAACCTCGCATCAAATACATGTCATCAGCTAGTCTCTGTTTGTGGAGTATCTCCCTTTAGAGGAATTGAGATTCGCAAGTAAGGCAGAGGAAGAAAGGTTACAGCTTGGAAGAAGAGAAGTCAATGGCCGAGGCCAACATCTTAAGGTCCGGAAGATGCTAATAGGTTGCTGGAAGAAGTCGACATGTTGAAGTTGGAGGAGGAGAAGAAGAAAAACGACGCTCGCTTATGAATTCGCCACATTTTCAAAGCTTTAAGTCGGTCACCACCGACAAGAGGATTCTCATGGAACCTGCTTCACCACAAAACAATCCGCAAGTTAAACGGCGAAAATAAAAACACGTCCTAACATAAACTAATCTAACTATCACGTAGAGCTTAACAGAGTGAAACCTTGGGTAGAGGTATTGTGATACTTTTTACGAACTTGTCAATATACTTGCTTATCAATAATGCTCACAAACTAATAAATTAAAAGCTGTTTGTAGGATCTAAGTAGATGGTTTCATTCTCATTTAAACTCTTTGGCCGTCTGATGAGATTGAAGAATTCCTCTGTGATCCTCGAGAGACTACGTAAATTTCATGGTCGATGATTATATCAGATCGTAAATTTCGCCTTCGCTTAGTTTGCTTAGACCCTCGCTAGAAAAGGTTGGCTAACTTAGGAGGTTAGTTTATATACACATTCTTATTCAGCTTTTTCTTTTTACCCAGATTTGATTTTCACCATTTCTTAAATTGGTATTTTATTTATGCAAATGCTAACATATAGACCTATGAGTTGACTACATGGCACGCATTTACCCTCGCATGCTAATCGGAGATGGTTAGTAGTTACTTGTTCGCATTCTTCTTCAAAATGGCATGCCCGTATTTATGCGCACGACGAGGTATCCCATGCCCCGAATGATGTTGAACAGTAATACATTTACTTTTCATTTCCTCCTATTTTTAGGTTTACGGTCACTCAATAATCGTAGTTCATGAAAGCAACTTAAAAACGCATATCTTTAAAGTATGAACAAACTTGATATTTGTCCCTCAAATCATCAACTTTCCTTTACGAATTAACAAACTTGATACTCACAAACTTTATCCACAGCTTTTGATCTATCGCCAGCTTCTTCCATTGCCACTTCTAGCCGGTTTCGTAAAAGATGCTATTTGATGCATACTTTGAATAATTCGTCCAACGTAACCAAAACCAAACAATCCTTCCCTAAATTTGATATTTACAATCCAAATCATCAAGTTTCTTCTTAGGCACAAAATACCTTTTTTGACGGTAAGCCTAAAGTGCTATAATCAGATGCTCCATCTCGACCAACCATAATCGACGCTTTTTGACCTATCTCGCCATTCTTCTTTCCTTTGAAGCTTATCCTTGATCGCTAAAGGAGTTTCAAAATCAATATCTTTTACATCCTGCTAACCCTTGGCCTCCCTTTGTCGCTACAAACCTCTTACCCCGTATGCTAACTTTCTGCATTGTGTCATCCTGAGAAGCGGTTATTTGTTATATGCCAGTGATCTTAGACTCCATTGTAGTACATTTATCAGTCAATTCCTGTATAAGTTTTATGATATCCTCGGGATATATAACCTAGCTAGCAGTGTTTTCGTAACACTAGAAGTTTCTCCATGCAAGCTAGCAGTTGGAACAGCTTTGCACTCCAATCTTCCAACCAAGTTATTATTTTTTTTACACAATCTTATTATTATTATTTTTTTGTTTATTATTCATTTATTTATTTAATTTTTTAATTCATTTTTTTTTTGTTTTTTTTGTTTTTTGTTTTTTTTGTTTTTGTTTTTTTTACACTAAAAGGTCCAAAGAAGAAAGCCCAAAAATCCTAGTGCTCATAAACATAGTAGTTATAAGTTATAAGTGTAACCCAACCACAAAAACATGATATCCACTAGCGTGACTCTAAACAAAAGAACAAGCAAGTGGAATCATACACACTAGCCGTACTAAGATTTCCAATAGCAAGATTACCTTTGTTACAAAGTTTTGAAAAAAACATCTTGAGACTAAGTATGCATGAAATTTACAATCCAAAAGTAGTTGATTTAAAGCCTTGAATGACTAGTTGAGCCTTCAACGTAGTTCTAGAACATGCATCGCCTTTCATACTCACCGCAGCGGTGGAATTGGCCGGAATTGTTTGCGCTCTTACACCGCCATGAGATAAGGTCGCTTCCAAAACCGATCCCTCCAGCTTGTAATCGCTCGATCCCAGAAGATATTGATTACCCTAGTACAGCTATGGTAACACAAGCAAGAGTTAATAGCTGGAGCAACATATCAGAACTACATAAGTAGATGAGTTTCCAAAAGCGTAGTTTCTATACAACCCAACACCGCAGTATGAAAACGCTTCCACAATCTAAAACGCCCATTCGTAGTAACATATTGCTTACCAACTGTAGCCATGTCAACAAAGACATACAAACAGACAATTGTATTCTTGTATTTACCTTTGACCACATAAATAAACAAATACTTTATTAATTTTATACGCTGACTAACTATATCCTAATACACCGCCAATTTTCTTTTAGGTTTTATTCCTCTCAGAGACAGTTAAATACCGGTGTCTTGCCCAATTTAACATACCTACAGGAGTGGTAACATTCTATGATAGCAATGACACGCAGACTATGAGTCGGTATGGTATGTCCGTGTTAGGAGTGCTTATAAGTATCTTCTTATTATAACCCACTATATTCTTACTTGTTTGTTATAATTTTGAATGCACCACCATGTTTTATAACCAACATATATAATGCAATTATGACAACACATACATAAATAAACTTATAATTTGTTATACTTTGTGACCAATACACCATGCTCGTGAGTAGTTGCCCATTATTTGTGTCTAGTTGCCCAATAACAAATTTATTGTTGGCCAATGTTTCTTGGGTGTTGTGTTGTAGTTTTTGATTTTGAGTTTTGTGCACACTAGTTCCTTTCAAGTACATGCAACTATGTACCACCTTCATTTCCTTACATCTATTCACCATTAATAAACCATCCTTCTTATTTTAAATCCCAATTTTTATTTACCACAACCAACAATATACTTCTCATAAACATTTGTTATACTTACTTGTCTATAGTAGTAACATCATAGGAATACCACAACCAACAAATGATTATCTAAAATATGTGTAGATTAACTAGAACCAACCAAAAATAAAGTACATAAATCTGCTTGCTTCCTTATTTTAACAATTTATTTTCCTGATTTTAATTTACATTGTGTCCCGCAAATATAATACGATATAGGAAATACATACTTAGCTACCAAGCTTGATTACTTTTAATTTACAACTGCACATAAGGTTCATGATTTAATTGAGCCACATATGATTTAGTTGCCCATCGTATGTATGTGCTTGCCCAAAAATATTAACTTGTTGGACACAAGTTTCATTGTGCCTTTTTTGTGCAATAGTTAAAGTTGAAAAATTAATGGACTAGTTCCCTTACTAGCTAGCACCATCATTTCATTACGTCCTTTCCTCATTAATAAAGTTTGTCCTACTTATGTGCATCCCCGATTTGGGTTTTTTACAAAATATCCATGCAATATTGAAGATAGCACGCCAAGTGTGACACTTACTCTAACTTTATGATATACAAGTCCTGAAGTTATATTATGGTAGTGTATTATTACATAAAATATAAAGGATATGTACACCTAATAATAGCATATGTGTGTTAGTTGATGTAACCAAAAAGTAATCAATATAAACCTATTTAATGGCGTGTATTTACACAACATACTCAAGTAATAATTTTTCTAACCCAAGGGCGTAAAATTATGTTGCATTGGAACTAAACAAAATTCAAACCGTTTAGTTGCCCCAAATTGAAACTAGTTGCCCAAAATGGTTATCTTGTAAGTAAATCGGTTGAGTACAATGAAGCTTCATTAATTAAACTTGGCCTAATGTGCAACTCAGAATTACTTGACATGACTCAACTATTCACCACTTGACTATCCAAATTAATTCAGATAGACTTAATTCAAAATAAACCCATGTCACCCCACCCCCCTCCTTTTCCCCCACCCCATTTGGGTTATATAAACGACAACATATATCCCATTTTCATACAACTTTTGTCGTGGGACACACACTAGCCACATCATAATTTACTACAAAAGAAAATGGATAACTTACTTAAAGACATGGTTAACAACCTGCTTAGGCGTGACAATGAACGTGACTTCAAGTTCTTAAGTGACATGCATGTAAAGGTGATCGACCTAACTCGCCGGTAATCGTAAGGGCGAGAAGATCAAGCAACCGAGTGATTGTGTGGTTGGGTCCAGCTTGCTTGCTTTGGAAATCCTCAAGAAAATTCAGGATGAGAGCTTGAGAAAACAGACGCCGATGAGGCTAATGAGTGAGACTCACCCAAGTTCTCAAAAATCTCCTTTCCGCAAAGCCGCAATAAAATATTATTAATCCTTACTCCTACCTTGTTATGTGCTCTCTCACGCTCCATTGTCATATTTTGTGTTTTGGTATCTTCATGAATGCTGCTCGTTGATGTATTTTGTTATCCTTTAATGTATTGAAATGAAATCTATTATGAATAAAAATATATTGAAGCACATGTCAAATGTTCGAACGCTGTTTATGAATCACTTAATAAAAAACATATAATACTTTTGAACACATCTATAATTTATAACATGACACTACATATCATATTTAATCCAGCTTGAATAAACAACTTTATTTCATAACGTGGTTATTTCGATTATGTAATACTAATATTTTTCGACAAGCCTCTAACAAGATCACCCGTCTATTTATTTTAACAGCCAGTATTCTACGTGTCAAACTACCAATTGTTCTAGAGCAAGCAAACGCTTTTGATAAGACCGAATACATCCAATGACTATAAGATTTCCTTTAGGTTAGCCTAAAATGTTCCTAATCAAGGGGATTTTTGGTGATTGTGGTGTGTGGGTTTGTATATTCTTATATCGATTGGCACATGGTCTATCGCTGCAAGTTGATGATCCTTACCGACGCCGCGCTATCATATCGCAGAAGATGATTCAGCTTTTTTATAAACATAGATTTTATCGTTTGTACTAACAGTTTTAAACTTATCTCCAACAAAACTTTCATTGTTTTATCATGCACCATCTATTGATATATTCATTCACACATAAGCCATTAATGACTAGACAATGGATTCATTAAAACTATTTACTACACTAAAGACACTTATAACATGCATACATAAACAATAATGATAGAATACCTTGCATGCAAAGAATCTTGGGTACATGTAATATCATTCAAAAACAATGGAGACACGACGAAAAAGTATGTACATTTTACATCTAAATTTGTTGTACAAACATGTATAATCTTTCTTTTAAAACTCCACAACTCCAGTTCATTTATTCTTCATTTGGACGTCCATTTAATCATGACATTTGGCCGCCCATTTCAAGAAAATTAAAAAGGGTTACGATAGGTTTGTCAATTCATTTATTCCCATATCATTACACAAACACACTACACATAAAAAACTTTTAAAAAATTAACCAAAATTTTTCCCTATTACTATTTCCATATTAAAATAAACGGATCATAGTTTTCATACTATTAATAAGTACGTTATTAATAGTAAAATAATAATGCAACCTTTCCTAATACATATCAAATATTCATCTATATCACATTTGTACACAAGTCATAATGCCAATCTCCTAACCCTCTGTTTCATCAAAAAATGTTGCTAAGCCTCCAGTTGCCTTATTTGATTTCAAGCCAAGGTATGCCTTGCCATTACCTTTCGCGTGATTGTCACTTCCCTTACTTAGGTTTTTGTCCATACTTGCTAATCTCATTTGTATACATTTATTTACCTTTATTACAGGAATACTACACGCTATGTATCGCTAACTCGTAGTTGAGATTCACTACGATGGTGAGTTCATTCGTTGCCCAAATTAACTTATGCGTATGGGCTAACCTTGTGCATACGCTGAGTAAGTCCACAAGGATGAACTTTAATCAAATGCTTGAATTTTTGGCCCACAAGTTTGAGTGTGAGATACGGGCTTTGTATTTATGTAGGCCACTATTTTCTCTTTCAACTGGTTTGACAATTGTTGAATGCATAATGATATTAAAAGGATGTATGAACTTGCCGAGGAATGCGGGTTGATCGCTTATACATTGCACATGCACATGATAACTTATCATGTTTCTATTATGATAACCTAATTTTGGATCTTCTTGATGAGCCAACGCTGCAAGGATAGCTTATACATGATAAACTTGTGGAGCTTGCTACTCTAATTCTCTATGATATTGCTGCATGGGAGGAGGAAGAAAGGCGGTCACCTCCCCTAAGAAGCCCTCTGATCCAAACTATAAGTCAAGGAATTGAATGTCAAGGAAAGAATCTTTTCATGAATTCTTTGGATAGCGAAAATTTTCATGCTGACATTGGGTTCAGTGACGATGAATGGTACTATGGGGTATTTCTTGGGTTTGTATCAATGGATGTTGGGGGTTCTACTTCTTCTGTTCCACAACAAGTAGGGTCTTGTGTCAAGGACAGGTCTGGTCATAAGGTCTCTTGAAAACCTTATGCAAGGAGGCAACCGCCAAACACCAAGATCGGTTTTAAGGAAGTTCAAGATATCGAGGCATTTCAAGGCTCTAACAAGAGACCGCCGTCAAGGAGGTGCAGGATTAAAAGCAACTTGGTTTTTAAGGAACGAAAGGTTGGAGTGTAGGTATTTTTATACAAAGATGCTCATGCCGCCGATAACGCTTAGAAACCGTGTGTTAACATAACTTAAAACTCAAAATAGTTTGTCTAGTTTAGCCTTTTTGTAAGAACATTATGTAATTGTTAAACATTTTTGTTGGTGTTTATGATTACCAAAAAAGTTCAACAATTACATAAAATTAACATGCGATGTTTTTGTGTAACCATCTTCTTTGGGGTTATCGTAGTATGCACCTGCTTTTTGATGTACGCTCGATGTGCTTACATAATACCGTATGAATGCTTTATAGTATAATGTATATCATGGCAACCTTGATGGGGCATCTCTGCTTAGGCTAGCAACCCTATAGGGCAACTTCATTTTATTGGGGTCCAGAGATAAGGTTTTTTTTGCCTTCAATAGTCAAGATTTTTAGTGTGGGTGTACACGCACTATGTTTTGGCCACGGCATGGTAATTATCTCTTCTCGTTTAGTGCTTTATCCAGCCTTTTTGTATTTACCCATTTTGACCTAAAAATGTATTTGATACTTTAAAATTGATTGTACAGCTTTTGCATCTTGTCTATCAAGTGTTTGGATTTACCCATTATTTGCTAACTAAATACGTGCTTGCATTGGCATAACATAACAAATATATTATACAATTTAGTCTACATATAATATTAAATACAACATAACGAGAATAGGTGGTGGCTCACTTGTTCAATGAGGAGCATGCCATTCCATAGGTGTATCAATTGCAGCTTGTTCAATTGGTCGGTCATTTTTAGGTGGTTCACTTGTTATTCGACTTGCAAGTGGTTGAGTTTCTTCATCACTAATGTCACCGGTTCTGCATACATAGAATCATGAATTTCATCACCTGTTGATGTAGTCTCACTTCTACCTCGACACTTACCTAACCACCTATACAAGATGCCGCAACATGTAGCCCCATCACACCATAACCTCTACTTAACTACAGCTTGTTTTTCCCTCGCTAACATGTACACCACCAAGTCTACATGCAAAGAACCCCACAAACAAGTATTGTGGTCGCCTCGTAAAAATTCATTGACAACAATACCACATGATTTCTCTATTCGTGGACGCTTTGCATCTAAGGTCAATCATACTTGTTTTCTTTCCATCTTGCTCCCAATGCATACCATTTTCAACCAGCTTCGATGTTATAACGGAAAAGAATAGCATTCACGGTTTATATAAGAACATCTACTAGCATAACCATATGTATTTTTTCGCTTCATTTATTACACTTGAATGGTGTGCCATACTAGTTGATTGGAGAATTTAATTAAAGAGTAACACACACTCTTTCTAAACTATTCAATTACCTTGTGAGTAGTCAAATTAAAGGTCAGCCAACATTGTTATAGCAGGAGTAACCTTAGAAAACATGTAGTAACAACATATTTATATTATTTTGTCTTCAAAGACTAGTAGAACTAACATTTTATAACATTTGTAAGTCTTAATTCCGAAACCTTAGAAAACATGTACTGACAACACGTTTATATGATAAATTGTCTTCAGAACTAGCAGTTTTTTGTCGTTAGTGTGACAGCCGTAAGATAAATGAGGGACCTAGAATGACAAACACTTAAACCTTTTTTACCCCACACACCTACTTATCCTTTTATGTTACCAACCACACATCAGTGATTCTTATGGTCCCAACAATCAACATCCCCATATTCTTTGTTATACACTAGGTCACTTTCAGCGAAGAATCCAAATAAAAAAATATCGTTGTCCTTTTCGTCTTTTTTAGAAACAAATCCAGTTTGTTGTACTCTCCCCGCATGTACTTTGTTACCTTATTCGTTCATATATTTATACATGAATATAAATAACTGTGCACCTTTATATTTTATATTATATTAGTAAATTTTGTATTTAATTCAAAGTTATTGAAATTATTATTAGGGTTTATGTTTTATAGGTATGGTCATTATACCCCTTTAAGTCTAGTGGTTCATTCTAATTGTTATTAGGGTTTATGTTTTATAGGACATGTCAAACCAACAAAGATGATGTGTTTTTTGTGTCGTTTACTTGATACACTTTGTCCTTAAGTATCCATGTGACTTTAATATATATATATATATATATATATATATATATATATATATATATATATATATATATATATATATATATATATATATATATATATATATATATATAAAATGCATAAAAAATTAAAAACCATTATTGGTGAACTATTAGATGCTTTTGTATAATACATCAACCTTATGTAGAGTACACATGTATGTGTTATAAAATAGCATTTAATTGACAAACAATATTTGTTTGTTTGAAAAGTTACATTTCCATATGCATATTTGAATAATGAGATTTACTTGCATTAACCAGGTAAACAGGTCCACAATGACAAACCGCTAAACAGATTTATTCTGAAACAATGGAGGCGTATTCTTTCGTAATAGATCATGAGATGCATAACAATAAAAGGTGACCATAATATAATTATTTAAAAGAAACCATGGATTTTATTTAATCAAATATTTTACATCCATTTGCCAAAGCCTAGACCCACATTTCACAACAGCACTCAAACTAAAATTCAACACAAGATACATGACTACAAATACAAATACCAACATAAACAAGACATCGCTACGCCATAAGAGTCGACGATCGGCACACACGTTACCAACCCATTAAGCCCATAAGTTTCAGGATAAACAAATCATTGTTACGATAGTTTAGTTCGAAATTGAGATGCTACGCGATTTGCATGAGCTTTTGTTCATCTCGCCTGCATTTCTTTTAGATATTCATAGCTCGGCATAAACATTCGCGAATCGCTTCAAATTCTCTTGAATAAAAGTAAGCCTCTCACGCTGCAATGACCACCAAGCTAGCGCGATAGGCCATTAATTGGCGTGACATTTGAAGATCTTGGCCCGCAAGCTTGGCAACAATACAACACTAGCATATCGACTGCTTATTCGAATTTGCTTCACTTCTAAGTTGATCACACTTAGGCCGCCTAGACATTGTGTTTGCTTACTTCTTTATTACAAGTTATGACCAAATAGATATCCACTTAGCCTCTCTTAAATAGAAAAAAACAAGGCTATATCTTTTGCATAATGACAAACACAATGCCCATATGTATACAACATCATTAGACATTGAATACTATTTGCATACAAACAAAACACAGAGAATCGATACTGTTTTTCAGACTTCTACTTTATTATTTTATTTGCTTGGATGATATCTAGCACAAATAATATTAATGATTGTCTTTTATTGTATGTTTGGTTGGATTGTATCTATTCACTAATGTCAGTTGACATGCGAATTCCTAGCAAACTATTTTAAAATAACGTATCACATAAATTAAGAAATGATTATCGATTAATTTACCTTTATGCTATACTAACTTCTTTGGTATGTTTTATATCATAAGACTATTGATGTATTCTAAAACCAAATCTGATGTGATGCTAAACACTGCGTAACAACAACACGCCTATACCAAGACAACAATGTAAAACATATATGAAACAAAGGTATGTTCTAACAAAATGAAAATGGCACCATAAAGCTTAGATTCATTACTTACTGAATGATTAAAAAAAAGAAAACAAAAAAAGATTTTAAAACCAAAATAAACCGAATCAAGACACCATGCCTTTCAAATTTCTATGAATGAGACAAGCTCATGGGCTCGTCATTCTTCATTACATTGACCAATATCGCCGCGCTTCTCAGATCTCTCGGTTTGCAGCTTGGTTAATTTTGAAATACTTTCCACATAAGAATCAAATGGATATAAAAGCTCCAACTCTCCAATAACAAAATCCCTTTCAAACACACGCTCTCATTTCTTGAGCCTTCTTCATCAACTCGCTTCATCCACCATGACAACACTCACATCCCTTCAAAATGAACAATCAAGATATCTCTAAAAAACTAGATCCCGTGAACACCAACAAGTTCTTCACATAATGGCATAGGTGTAGTCATCCTTTTTTCAGTTTTGTTTTGTATGTTTTATTTTTTTTCCCCCTTTGATTGCTATGTGTGTGTTTTAAATAGAAGATTTAGTTTAAGTTATAATATAATTAGTGTTGTCTCGTTACAAAACTGACAAGGCCTTTGAGTTGACAGTACCACCCTAGAATTTTGTCTTCCACAAGAAGCAGCATTAAATGACCAACCTTTCACATAAACACCTTTTCATTTTGCTACTATTAAGATTAAAAACGAAACCACGTCAAACAAATTACGTGTATATATATGAAACCAGGAGGGAAAAAATAAAATAAATTTCAAAGAATAAATAAAAAATAATAATAAAATAAAATAAGATAAAACTGGAAACGTAAGAATTGCCGGATTTACCTTAATTTTTTATGGACACTTATTCATATTCTATGCTTCCTTGCAATACATAACTTTTTATTTTTTTTTATTTCTTTTCTTTTTTCTTGCACTTTGCAGGTTTGATTTTTTTGGGGCATAAGAATGCAAGAACAGGGAACATGCCATAAATTTATTCCAAACGTTCACACATTAAAAAATAGTTCGCTAGGTATATTTTATGTTTTTTTACCCAAATGTGTATTGTATGTTTGTTTTACCGAAATACATTTGTCAAGTTTTGTAACTAGTTGGCCAGTTTACATATGTTTGAGTATTAGACAAGCTGCATTAACTCAATAATTAATTAGTAAAAGTACTGACCACTTGAGTACACGTATCACTAATAAAATTTGACTGAATGCAAATTAAATCCACTCAATCCCCACCCCTTTTTGCATACATCATAACTGGACTAAAAGTACTATTGTAGTAGCCATAAGTACACTATTTAGTTGCCCAAAGTACAATTTGCTAGCTATGCACTAGCAAACTCGTCATAAAAATAGTTTAAAAAAATAGAAAGATGTAAATTAAATCCAATCAAACCCAAGCCCATTGTGTCATACATCACCACTTGACTTAAAGTACTACTACGTATACTAGTTTCCATGAGTACACAATTTAGTTGCCCAAAGTAGTTTCTGACAAACTAGTTGCCACTAGCAAACTCGTCATAAAAAATATTTGAAAAAAATAGGAAGATACTATAAAAAAACAAAGTGTGGGTGGGTACTTATTTGGGGTTGTGATCCACTTGTCAATTGGAAATGCATAATTGTCATAACTAGTTTGTCGAAATTTCGCGGTTCATATATGACGCTATGTAACAAAAACGCTTTTGGTATCTCTATTAGTGATAGTCTTAGAAAAGCAAACATAACGATGTATGCTCGCATGGTTTTATGTGATGAATTACCAATGGTTGGTGGTTCAAAGTTGTTAAAAGATATTACGCATCACAGACATGCAGGTGTGAATGGGTTGCTTTACGGATGAAGCAGCATCATAGGAGAAAAGCTGTGAAATTAGGGGTCGTGGAACCGTAGACAACAAATGATAGCAAAAGTGGAGCTTTTATGCGGGTCAGATTGTTGGTTGCCAACTATTAATCACCTGTTAAGGATGCAAAATGAGGATCTGGCTGAGAGTTCCAAACTTTTGTTTTCTTGGTTTAGAAAACATGACCGTGTTAAAGAGATCAATGGTTTAATTGAAAAGTTGGAGTCAATGGAAATTTGATGTGCTTTGTATTAATTACATGGGAGCTGCTGCCTTTTGTTTATTAGGGGATCGTTGTTACATTTTGGAGTCACTTATCTCATCTTTATATAGTAGTCTGGGTATGTCATGTTAACATATGGATGTGATCCCTTTTATGTTACTAGTATATATTTGTGGACTGTTACTAGTATATATTTTTTTGCGTAGTTATTCAACTGTATGCGAGATAGTAAGTCACGTTACAAAAATAAAAAAACTTACTAATAAAGTAGTAATATGAAGATGAAATTTTATTTAGTTAAAAAAAGTCATAGTGTGGGTGGGTACTTGTTTGGGGAATGCATGCCAATGAGACGATTCTAATAATGGTTGTAAGAATTTTTGTATCTCGATAATAGAAGATGACGACGTGTTGAGTTACATGCTTATTTATATATTAGAATAATAACCCTTATTATATCAATTTAAAAAATTAAATAAATTAAAAAATAAAAAAAATACATAATTTGAACAAAGACATGTTTGGGATATATGCACCAACCCAAAATTAGTAACCATGCTACAAGTGTTAAAAATTAGTCTTTAGTACAAATTAATTTGGATTCCCCATTGGGGATGAAACTCGATTAAGAGTTACATGCCTGGCGCCGCGAAAGGAGGCTACAGGGTTTGAACAAATTCCTAAGTATGTTCATACTTAAATCCCCAACCACTGCTAACGTCGATCTAACCACTGCTAACGTCGATGTAACCACTGCTAGTGTCGCAAAAACCACCGCTAGTTTCGACGCAAAAATCATATTTGTTTGTGTTTACGTAATCGCTTATATTCAAAAAGTCCATAAAGTACAAGAGGGTATGGGCGAATTAAAAGGTGGACTAGTTGCAGTTTAGATTTTAAAAGTTTTAAATTTAAAACGCCCATATGAATGTTTTACTACAGTTTGTCAAACGTGCATAAGCAACATTTCCAAAAGCAAAAAACATATGTGGAAGCTGCATTTTTACCAAAATAATGTATATACAGACATAGCAAACTTTATGTACAAAAAATTAATTTACATAGGCCATTCAACTGTGGATATAAAACTACAAACACTATGTGAATAAACCAATAAATTCAAACTGTTTGTAATTATGAATAAGGATTGTCCAAATACCAAAAAGGAGAGAAAATCTGCATGTAAAGATTCACGTTCCTTCCCAAGTAATTTTATGTGAAATATAGCAGGAAAAATAGATGGCCAGTCTAGGAGCCTAGGCACGTGCCTACCCACAAAACACTTAATGAAAATTAATAATAACGCTTGCGATGTAATGAACAGAAAATCCTCGCTATAAATAATGCGAGGTAAATCAAGGGTAAAGTCCAGAAAAAGCAAAAAAGAAACCATTCCTTCACCTACAAAAAGATTTCGACCTGCAAATCAGGCAACATAAATTTTTTAGAAACACCGAAGAGAAGTTGAAGATGTTATTTAGAAAAAGAACACGATGGTACACAAGATACAAAAAGAATTACTACAGACGTCCACAATAACGCTGCGTTGCCCACGCATCGACCGTTTCCAAAAAGCCCATACATAGCCTAAACCTTACCCCCAAAAATAACGTGCGAATGCTGATGCTGCGACAACTGAAACATGTTCTAAAATGACTACTAATAACAATTAGTCGTTCTAAAATGACGACTAATAACCCATCTCCGCAACCATTCACGGCGCACCTTCACCCAAAACCCATGTCCATTCAAGTTGTGGTAGTCTGCCTGGACCATATGCATACCAAAGGTGGGAGTTTAAACCTATTAGACTCTCATTAGCAATGTAGGATCTTGAAAGTGCACCTTTTCGTTTTAACCTCGCCGTTCAGAAGGAAGAAGGAAATAAATCATGGAATTGGGTCATAGGAGTGATAATATATGTTCGGCAGATGGGTCCGTAGGGAAGGCGACAAAAGGAAGTTAGGGGCAAAGCGAAATATGTAAACCCCAACTTACACAAAAAGTTCCCTAAGATTCAAACAACAGAGGATGAAAACAATGCCTTCTTCCTCTGCGTGGTACAAAACCCCATTCAAGTGTGCGTCTACTAATTCAGGGCATATGCGGTTGGATAGAATGGGTCTAAGGAAAAATGACCAGCTTTTGGGGAGCCGAAAAATAAAGTTAGCGCGGGTGGAAAGCTACATTACCAAAAGCCCTTCCCTGTACCACGCAGAGGCGTATTTAGACGGAAACCCCCAAAGGCCCATGAAGTTGAAAGGCCTATATAATTCCTCGGGAATCCCATGGGGTGAATACGGGGCCAATGCGAGAGCAAACCACCGGAATTCCTTCAGAAAAGGATAAAGGCAACAGACCCGCACCGAAAGCAGCGGAAAAAAGAGTGTCGTCAATAGCACCAAAGGTACAGTATAAGTCGCGTACCACTGCTAATGTACTTGTCACGCTAGTATGATTGTGTGGATGAATATGTAATATTCTAGAATGTCTTCGGTAGGATGTTTTGTATTAGATAAGTATGGTAAGTATATTTATCTTGTACAGTACTTGGTGTATTTTGTAAAGGACTCCTTAGCCTATTAAAGGAGGTCCTAAGTTTGAGTTAGATATAAGTTTTGGTGATATCAAGAGTCGATACACTTCAAGGTTGTAAACCCCAATGCTATTGTGAGTATTCGTGTATTAACAACATATCGGGTGTTTAGTGAGAATAAACGCCGTTAATTATTATTCTTCTTAAGGTGAAGCACTAGATTCCGCATAGTGTTTAATAGGTTGTGTTCGTTTAGTCAGCTTCTATAGTAGATCCTTCGCTAAACTGGGCTCAAAAATAGATTTTTATGTCAATGGACGAAACAATTTTATAGACCATCACTTATTCTAAAAACATCAACATCTTCACTAGGACAGAAGCACATAACGGCATCAGGTTATCAGATGTGTAGAGTTACATTCGTTTGAGTGGATTATTCTGAGCTTTATGCGACATTTGTAAACGTAAAAAAAAAATGCTACACCGCTTTTATGCTCGATTACTTAAATTAAATATCTCAAATTAATAAATAAATTGGTTGTATACTTACAACTGCTAGTTGTTTTTTACTACTGCTATTGTGGGGCTGAACAGGGACATAGTCGTTTACCACTGCTTGTAGTAAACTTACAACCGCTAGTTAATTTGTACTAGTGTTGAATGTTAAACCTGTTTTTTTGGAAGTGTGCATTGTCCCTAGTTGGTAGTTATTAGTAGCTTGTAGAATACGAAATGTACGTCTAGAAGGAGTCATGGGTTTATAAAAGTAGTCCGTAGGGAAAACAAGTTTCCCTAAGTACAAAAGTTAATTTATTTTGGGTAACAACTGCTTGTTGCCCAGATTAAATAAACATGGATAATGGGATAACAGAACAGATGAAATAGCAAATACGTTGACATACAACGTTTGATACAGACAACCGACTACATATTACGATTACTACATGGTTAAAACTTTAATTGTTACATATTATATAACCACTTGATTGATAACATTCAGCGATTACAAAAAATCTAAACAGTCCAATGCTTCCTTCCCACACAGACAGCGTACTAAATAGGGGTGAGCAAACGACCCGAACGGACCGGACCGACCGAGACCGGACCGGACCGGACCGACCGAGACCGGACCGGACCGGACCGACCACATTCGGTCCGGTTCTCGGTCTATGCATTTGGGCTAATTCGGTCCTTGGTCCGGTCGGTCCAAGACGGACCACAAACTGACTATTTTGGCCTTAGTAGACTCCAACCCGGTCCGGTCCGACCAACGGACCGACCGAGACCGGACCGGACCGGACCGACCACATTCGGTCTCGGTCTCGGTCCCAGTTTTTACCTTAATTCGGTCTTCGGTCTTGTCGGTCCGGTCCGGTCCCGGACCAATGCTCACCCTTAGTACTAAAACCACAAACCTTCATTCCCGTTTAGCCTGATCCGTAACTTCAGCCGAACAAACCTGTTGAATTCCCAACAATGATATATCATTAACCAAATCAAGTGATAATGTTTAAAAGAAACATGAATAGAATGGTAAGTTATAAATAAAACATACTATAGACAGCACGGTCTGTATGATTTAACAAAAGAAGAGATTCTTTGTATGGGGCAATGTAGAAAGATCCCGTATCTCCTAACATTCCCATGCTGACAAATAATTCAAGTTCTTTGTTGTACACGAATAGCGAGTGACCCAAATGGTTGCCGCATGTACGCTTCCACCATTGGAGCCTGATCCTTTGTAAACCTAAGAAAACGAACATATAATAGGGTGGGGATGGCAAAGAGGCTTCTAAATGATCTTATGGCAAAACCATTCACGTCCAACAACCATCCACAAAACAATGGCATATCTTCATCAATGATCATACCAGAAATCACTAGAGAGGTTCCAAGATCGAAAACATATAATGGAACTGGGAGTTCATTTTTTAAAATCTGTGGTAGGTCTATAACTTTAAATTGGTTGGTTACCAAATAAAATGAAATCAACATATAAATCTTGTACGTAACACCGTCCTCATTAGTTAACTTTTCACTCCCAATCCAATAGATAAAATGGCCTACAACTGCCTGACTTTGACGTTTAAATTTGATAGTTTCACGAGGGGGTGGAAATTTTCAAGGCATGTCCACCTTAACGAGTTGAAAGAAAAGACAGACACATACCAAAAACCACTTTGGAAAACAGGATAGGATACTTTCACGATCGTCGGGTCAAGAGTGTCCAGACGGACGACAAAACCAAAACAAATCTTTTTACATTCAATTTGATGCGTGTAAAATGGGACATGTACTGCAAGTGATTTTTGGATTGCCGGGTTCCAAATAACAGACATTAGATTAGAGCCATAAACAAAACACGAAAGACCATTAGAATTGCCAACTGCAATCATAGATGAAAGCATTAAATCTGTTTGAAGTACCGTAGCGGTCAGCTGTTCATCAAAAGCTAACATAAAACCTTTGTGACCCTGATCAAATGTTAGCGTAAAAAAACACTCATCGTTACGACGAACACCGTAATTAAAGATGAAGAATCCACAATCTATACTAGCCTTCCATAACTTGCAAACACTACGTAGCTTGAGTATAGACTTAGGAGGTAGCCTGCGAATGATATCTAGTTGAACATCGAGTGGGATATAGTCGGACATTTTGTTAAACAAAAGCAGAAAGATTGAGATAAAGATATGATGTGAATAGAATAAAAGAAGAAAAAAAGATTTTGTTAATCAAATTAAGAGAGATTTGTATTGAAGAAAGAGATTGGGAACAGAAGACATTTAAGGACACGTACCGTGATGTACTATAGGGCAACCAAATATTAAATTCTGCTATATACCAAATATTAATAAAGTATACATAACCCATATAGAAGTGGTTTGCAAAGCATAGACCTTTTTGTATATGTGCACGGGTATTAACTAAAGAAATGCCATTGCGTTAAAAAAATATTATAATAATCGAATAATATATAATAGAAGTAAAAATACCTACAGTATACGTTGAAAGAAAAATACTTCACAAGTAAACATTAGACAATAATTATGGGTCAAACGGATATTAAGGATCGTACCTTAAAAGACCGCTATCAATTTATGTATTCAACCTTGTGCTTCCAGAAGTATTCAAGCATCCGTTCACGGTAAGCTAAAGCTGTTTGAAGAGAGTCGTCTACTTCCAGAGGCTGGTTACGGAGCAATCTGTACAAAATAATGCACACCCATACTCCGCAGTCACCATACAAGTCCGATTGTTCTGTTACTTTTGGACACTTGTATGTGATTTTATAATCCCCCGGTGATATGACCTTACTATGCAGTACCCCAGCGTTTGTTAGGTACGATTTAAGTTGTGTTTGTAACTTTCTCTTGGAACCTCGCAACCGCCGTTCATGTCCTGAGGCTGACCCAAGAGAGTCAAAAATGTAAACAACTCCAGTGCGGATATGGAGCTCACAGAGTACCCAGTGTTTTGTATTTTCATTCATGGGAAAATACACCTGATATATAAAACAAATGCCGAATATTATAAGCCGTTTATAACAGTAGTGGTATATGTACGGTAAGAGTCTGCCAAAATGAACTTTGCAACATCTCGCCAAGCCACAGGGTATGTTGTTCCATCTGAATAAGTGGTAGCCATGTTGCCACCTAGGATTTGATTTCAGAAAGTACACCCTGCCAAAGCCCAATCTGCATCAGCTGGTCTAAACAACCACATCAATTCAACCCATGCATCCAAGTGCTGCGGACATATAAAGCAAATCAAAACTGTAAACATTTGGTTCATAAGTAACAAAACGAAATAATAAACAAGTGTAGTAGACCAGCTAGGCATCAAGTTTACTCACTAAATCATTAAGTCACCCGCCGGTGCAATCTTCAACACACGCCAAGGCTACCCAAAAATTCCTATAAGCAATAACCGCATCGGAGCCCCAAGGAAACCTATAAAGTAATGGTTCTTTAAGCTTCAAATAGTTGCGAAGGTAATCAGGAACAATAAACTTCTTCTTGTTGCATTTCAGGTGTCGTAAAAGTTCCTAAAAAATAAATATATTCAATAACATACACCCAATGATAATGATGTTAATGGATTAACAAACAGAACCTACCTCTACAAACGGTTCAATTGTGGGCGAATAGAAGCGAGTAACTGGACACGTTCTGGGGTTTCCAGATGTTTCCTGAAAACAAAGTTGAAAAATTAGCAGAAAAACAAAAAATATTCGTTTCAGTTACAATTTAATAAGGTGTTGTACATCTGAAATGGCAGCCGGGATAATAGCCTCGTTAATGACACCCTACGATCTTGTAAGACGGCGGAAAGGAGTAGCTGATGTTTTTGATACCCCATTTGCCGAATTGACAGACCCAAGCAACTTCGCGTAAGTTTGTACAATGCGCCTTCTTTTACTGAGGTTGTCATTCAATTTTACTCTCTTTCTTTTGTTTGTATTCATATCAGAGAAAAGATCTTCCAACAGAGGTTTGTCATTAGGACCTACCACATTTGCAAATGACACTTTGTTGGGTTTAACCTGAGATTCAGGGGCTTCAGCGTCTTTCTTTGTTGGTGTATCTTCTAGGCTAACCACAACAACATCATTGTTACTGGATTCAAGGCCAACAAACGAATTTTTGTCGACCACATCCCCTTGTTGATCATCACAATACATTAAATCTAAAGACATAACACACAATTTTTTATCGACGCTTTTGTTGACATTATCTTGGGAGGAAACAGGTCCCAACATAGGTGTGTCATTTTGGCCAACCACATTTACATATGGCAGGTTTTTGTCTTTAAACTGAGATTTGAGAATATAGTATGTTACAAAACAGCACATTAAAATATTTTATTTATCGGCGATGTTTTATTGATAATGTAGATACCTCATGAGCTTTTTTGGTGGGTGTTCCTACTTCTATCTGCACACAAACAATATTGTTAACGGCTTCAGGTTGGCAAGACAATTGTTTCTGAACCACATCTTGCTGTTCATTATCACAATCCATTGCATCTACAAAATTCTCACCCAAAACTTTTTCATCGTTTATGTAAGATGACCAATCATGACCACAATCCGGTTCCTGCTGAATTTTAAATATATATACATAAGTAGGGACGTATGCTATAGCTTATATTTAAACTGTAAGTGAAATATAACGTACAATAATGGGGTCACAGGGTATTTTATTTTCCTCTTTAGGTGCAACTGGTTGAAGTTGAGTACTACTTTCACCTCCATATTCCTTAACAGGACATTTTTGGGTCATGGCACAAGCTTCAACAAGAATACCAAGGTTACATGGTTGCGTTTCTTTAAGCCCATCATCATTGTCAATGTCCGTTGCATGGTCCGCATGGACAACCTTATCCCCGTTAGGGCCTACAATATGACACGACGTGGCCTGTATCGACCAATGTTTGATATAAGTGTAGACACGAATGATTATTTGAGTTTGGGATAAACATTGGAGGTAAATTGAAAAGTAAATACAAACCTTTGGATCATCGGGAGTAACTTCAGAGTCATTTGTGGTGGCACAACTTTTAGATTGTTCAGGATCAACAGCAGCATCATTATTAAGAACCAATAGTTGCTGTACTTTTGAAAGTCTGCTTTTCACAGTCCTAAACACATCAAGTACAAACGGTGTGTTTCTGACCGAATGAATGCCGTTTTCTATCATCAAACTTTTTTTTTCCAAATCCAGTAACTCACGAAATAGACCCCCTGTCGAATGAGTAGTTCCCGTTTGTGCAACATTTAAATTGAAATCGTCCATGTACAAGTTTAAATTGAAATCGTCCGCGAATTCATTCGAATGCTCTGCAGTCTTGTCACCATCGTCTGTCTCTGGAACAGACAAACCATCTATAAATTGGGCGCTGGCAATACACCACGGTTACTTCATTTCAGCTTGTGTTGCAGAAAGTTCAGCAATGGGAGTTGAATCCTAACAACAACAAAATTTAAAATTACTGATATAATGTGAACAAATTCAGGTACAAGTTAGTGGGGTCAGCAATGTAAGACGGTGTGATGCATACCGGTCCAAAGAGGTTACAACAGTCCGCTTTCCGAAACTTTGAAAGTCCTGACCAAGCAAGACAACGTGGAATGACCTTATTGTCTTTCACTCACCAAAGTGAGCTTTTAGGATAAGTCTCCAAAATCCAAATCATAATAGCCACAACCTGTCATCTTTAAAACGTGTACTTATGTAGCTATCGTTTTTGTAAATGTTTCAAGGTTTACCAAAGTAAAGGTCACCTGTTTAGGATGAAACAATACTTTTATTGGTTACTGTCACAAACTAAAATGTGTTATAACATTGTTGTAATATAAATTACGGGTAACTTTTATATTACTTGTATACAGAACAAAACACCAGCATTTCATAACAATAAAACAACAACATTAATTTTAGGTACTTTTGAAATTAAAAAGTAATAGCATCACAAAATTGAATCAAAAGCTTTTAATAACATGTTTTTGTAAAGAAATATGTTATCAAAGCTAGACATTCATACATTAGTGCAAACTACTGAGAATTCTAACCTTGAAAGCCCAAGCGAACCCGTATAGATTGTATGTGGCACTGAACTTTGAGTTCTTTTTCAATTTCAATTTTAACAAATGATATTTTCTGTGTATATGAATAATATTGACAGTCCTTTGATAAAATTTATGCCACATATATTCACCCCAAGGAAATTCATTCCAGGCTTCAAAATCGTCAACCAAGGTCAATAAGTGTTTACAGATGCAATTCCTGTCTTCTTTTCCCATAAACACCATGTCTGCAGCTACCAGCAGACACACCCTAACAATGTCCTCATCAGAAAGAGATAACCACCTTTTCTCATCCTTTTTTCTGTCATTAACAAGGTCCAAAAGATCAATTGCATGTACATTTGTTATACCATTACTCTTTTTTTCAGGAAATACACGAACGAAAAATGCGCTAGATCGTTTAATCGGTTTTGAAACTTTGCCAAATTGAAACCCTGTTACCAGACAAAATTCTTTCCGGCCAAACCTTAATGAATGATCCCCAATTTGGAATTTTAGTGGAGGGGAATCAGAGGAGATGTTAGAAACATATACCTGGTGTTGCAAAACATAATGCATGAGAAGGGAGTCATTATCGCACGACTTTATATCCAACCATGCACCAAAAACTTTTTTCTTGAACAACCTTTCGCGGTTTTCATTCTTTGACAAACAGAGTTTAATATCTTGCAGCAACTTCAATGTAGAACGAACTGCGATTTTACAATTGTACAACTTTAATTTTGTCATATGGAATTATACAGTAAAATTAATTAGGGTTTAGAGGGTTCTATCAATAAGATGTGGTTTGTGAGTGTGTGCGCGTGATGTAGAAGAAGACGTTTAATTATAGAAGCTGTTACAAATTGTACAAGAAGATGTTTGATTGTGTGTGCGCCCGCGTGATGTTGTGTGACTACGTGTTGAGTTATTATTATTAGTTTTATAATACAACCAGTGTAAACTGACCATATTATCCTCGTGTATAAATACAAGTTGCCCAATGATTGGGTCCAGACAGTCAATTTTATCACACAAGCTAACCACTTGTGAATGGTCAACCGTAATAAAATTAAAACAGTTTAAAACCAATGCAATTAAGATCTGGAGAGTATAGTGTTACCTCAGGTCGTTAAGTCCCACGGAGGATTAATGGTGTTTAACACTTTCAGATGTCGAATAATCACTAAGGATAGTGATCAGTAAGGATTTTGGAATATTTATACCTAAAGAAAAGTTTTGTAAATTACAAGGGCTTAAATGCAAATTAAAGAAAATTAAAAGCTAAATTATATTAAATAAACGCTATCACTATTTTTTAAAATGATGTTTTTCTTGATTTATAAAACAAAATAACTTAAATAAACTATTTTAATTGAAGCGTAAACCTAAATTACCTAAAAACGTGACCTAGAATGAAAACGCGCGTTATATGTAAAATTACGAGTGCAAGAAAAAAACGTAAAATTTGTAAAATAAAAGTCCTACTGAGTGTAAAAACAATTTTCTTACTTACTATATGACAAAAGAAAATTTTAGAAAAAAGATTTATATTTTTTTACTTTTATATTTTTATTATGAATTAAATACTATTTTAAACTAATTAAATGATTAAAAATACTAAAACTATTCAGAAAATTCTGAAACTTTTTTATAAAATACTTTATATCAATACAAGGCTAGGAAAAATACAAAAGAGGTAACAACTTATTTGAATAAGCTGTAAATAAGCTAAAGAGTATGAATAAGCTAAAATGGAAAACAAGACTTATGTATTAAATTGTGCAAACCATAACCAGTCAAAGACCCAAGGGCAGATGGTAGTGTGTGTGTGTGGTGAGCTGGGTGGCCAGGGTTCGAATCCCAGCACTGGCTTTTTGATTTTTATTTTCTTTTTGGACTTTTTCTTTTACAAACTGATTAAGCTACTTAAAATAAGCAATTTATAAAACTAAAACTTTTTATGAAAATCACTAATAAGCTCAGTTTGAGCTTATAATCACTTAACAGTTAAGCTAGAAATGGAAATAAGCACAAGTATTAGCCAAATGGCTTATAAGCTAATAAATAAGCACAAGTAAACTGGAAATAAGCTAGGAAACTGATTATAAGCTAAATTAACAACTGAAAAAGCAAAATGACTTAAAAATAAGCACTGATCAATATCCAAATAAGCACAAGATTTGATTGATGCACAGGACACTCTTTGGATCTCTAGGCACTTACAAGCTTAAATTTAAGCACTTAAATAAACTTGGAAATGAAAACAAAGACTGGGACTAACAAGTTAACCAACCGAGCTATCTAAAAAGCTAAAGCTCTCACTGTGGGATCCACTAGTGAGCTTATGATGAGCTTATGCAAAAGCTTGTAAACATGACTTACTCGATGTACAAGATAAAATGGACAAAACAATAAGCCACTAGCAGGCTTATCAAATAAGCTAGAAATTGAAAACTAAACACTGGAACCTTGAGACAGCTAGGTAAGCTTCTCAAAAAGCTAAAATGCACAAGCTAGACCTCACTAATAAGCTCTGTATGAGCTTGTGAAATAAGCTAGTAAATCTGTGCACAGGGGAGGTTTTTGAGAAAGGGTCTAAAGTAAACTAGAAAATAAGCAGTTTAAAAAGCTAATTGAAGATTATAAAAATTACTAAGATCAAGATGAGCAGTTATATTTTAATATTCCAAAAGTTCAGATCTTGAAGCTTAATATTATGTCCTATATAAAATTACCTATTTTATTCAAAAACTGCAAAACTGAAAAGTTTGACTTTTAAATTACACTAGAGGTTTGACTAATATGAACTTTTGATTAATCCTACTTATTAATTATGTTATATTAACCTAAGTTATGATAAAATTAAGCTAGGTGACCAACTTATAAACAACTATGATGAGTTTTAGACTCTTAATCCTAACAGTGATCAACTTAAGTGAGATCAAAGGAAATTTTGACTTTTATACTAACAAGCACTAATTTTTATTGTGTCTTTGAGTTATTAGTACCAAGTATGACAGGTAACAACAATAAACAACAACACAAATAGCCTCTACTACAGATAACAAGGCAAATCCAAACAAGCCTTTACTAGACTGTTTTGGTGATTTTCAAAGCAAAACACAGATTAAGACCATGAAACTGATTACAGATCTTATATTATCATTTAATTAGACTGAAGAAACATTAAATAACAACAATAACAACATATAACTGAGAATTGACACTTATGCTTATAATAACTGTTAAAATAAAATTTATAGTAACTACAAATTAAGGAAAACAAGCAACCGGTTTTATTGTTAATTCTACTTAACTACCATTAAGAAACATAGAAACACAAAGATTGAAGCTTATAAGTAACTTTAACAGTGAAAAGCTAAAATTGAGCAATAGGCTTACAAGTGGCTTCCAAACTCAAAACTGAGAACTGAGGCACACAAACACACCCTATAGCTTCCCAAGAAGCACTAAACCAAGGCAATCCAATATCAACATTGCTCCAGTTTCTTGATAACATTCACCATGGATTTTTGATTTTCCATCATTTTTATGTATTTTTGGTAATTTTTCTTTTTGATTTCTAAAACTGATTTTAAGGTTTCTAATAGCTTAAATAAGCTATCTAGGAGCTTATGTGGGCTTATCAGTCCTTAATAACAACTAACAACAACATTTGATTAACATGAGATTTTGAACTTAAAATTGCACAAACTGAAATTTAAACTTGAACATTGAAATTGATTATTGAAAGTAGATTCAAATACACTGGAAAATACTTAAACAAAGACTTGAAAGCTTAGAATTATACTGGAAATGGAAAATTAACTAAAACGACATACATGAACTAAATTTAAAAACTAGATAGATCACTCCTCTGCTTCTCCTCTTTCTTTATAGACTTGAGAGACTCCCCACATGCCTCTGATCATTTCCCACTTAAAATCTTGGACATTGGATGAGTCAAAGCAATCTCAGCCTTCAAATTCACTTTTGGCGCCAAAAAGTAGTACTAGTGGATTAGATCAGGTTTTCTTCAATTAAGAATTCTTGGAAGATTGTAGAGGTGGAGGGGACAAAATGAGAAGTAGGCATGGAGCTAGAGTGATTTGGCAACAAAAACAGGGGTTGAGTGTAACAGTGAAAGGTTCATGGTGGGGATGCATTAACTACATTGTGGGCAAGTGTATAGGTGGAAATGGGTGAGTATGAGTGGCTTAGACAGCTGTGATGAGGTGGAGGTGGTGGAGAAACCACTGGTTTTGGGTTTACAGGCGTGGTAAAGGAGATGAACAGTGTTTCTGGTTTGGGCGGGTTTTGACCATTTGACCGAAGTTTATTAATACGTGGGGGGTTCATAATGGGTTTTGGCAGGGTTCAAGTGGTATTGTGAACTGGCTCATGGTTCAAGCTCAAGGTTCATGGTTCAAGTGTGGGTTGGGCTTGGGTTTACACATTGGGCCAGCTGTGTTTTGGATTGGATTTGGTTTGTTTTGGGTTTGGTTAATAACAAGGGTCCGTATGTTTTAAATACACAAGGACTAATTTTGCAATTCCACCAAACTTGAAGGACTGAACCTGTAATTTCTCCAAAGTTATCAAAAGGACCAATAATGCCATATATGAATAGTACAAGGATAATATTTGATAATTTTCCATTTTTTAAATATCCAAGGACTATTTATGACATTTTTCAAAGTTGAGGGACCAAAGTTGTCATTTTGCAATTTTAAAATTTTAAGGACAATTTCTTACAACTTGTGAATCCCAAGGACCTTTTATGACTTTTTATAAGTTTTGAAATGACCAGGGACTAGATTTGACAACTTTTGAAACTTGGGGGACTAAAACTGCCAATTATGCAAACTTGATACGTTTTTCATCTGATTTTGGTATTTTTGCATTTAAAACACATAAAACACTTATTTGTGATATTTTTATCATTTTGATGCATTTCTGAGTGTTTTCAGATGTTTTTGCAGTCTAAAAGGTACAAAAATGATGAGTATTTAGACACTCATCACCCAATATCATATAGTTGCCCGAAAATACATTTTGGTTGCCCAAAAAACAATACCTTACAATACATGACATATACTCTCCAAATACATACTTCTGTCATACCTTTGTCAGACACGTGGCACTCCATGGTTGGCTACAAGAAAATCGCTGAGCAACCGGTCCATTTTCATAATGCAAAAAAGCGTGGTCCGGAAAGTGATAAGCCTCAGGGCGCGCGGTCTATTTAACTAATTTTCAACTTTATTTGGATGAGAGTTGTATTGCATCTAATAAAGTTCAGGTGTCACGCTAAATGTCCGACATTATATATCTTCTCACCTCATTACGACCTAGCTAGCATGTTCAAAATGTACATAATAGGATCCTTATCCCGTAATTATATATAGTTAAACTGGTGATATTGCATTTTATTTAAGTAATATGTGCTGACTTAGCACTTCTTGGTGGTCTGTAGGAAGAAGTTTCCCAAATACTTTTTTCTAAAAGGTACGTATTTCAACAAGTTGGACTTATGGAGAAAATTAGTGGCTCCTTCAACGAAATTGACTATAAATAAGCTATGAAGACATCAGAAACATCTCAACAAGATCACACTCTACATTTTCCAGAAATCAAAATCAAATAGCAGCTTTAATCGTTCTTGATGGGTACGTATTTTCTATGTTTTAGAATAACACTAAGCTAACTGCTTGTTTTGTGATTTTATTTATATTTTTATTATGAACAACAATTAACTATCTCACTATATAAACCACAAACTATCTCACATAGGACTTGAAATCACAATCATCTAGTTGAAGCTAACATTCTCACACACAGGGTACCATCTCGTAGTCATGAGTTTATACTTTACTGTACTATCCAAGCCTGATTCCAGGCATTGAAATGATCTTCTTTATATATATCATACCTGTTTTTGTTGATGTTATCTAGATCTAATACTAGCACGAGCATTAAATTCTTGGTGACGGTAGCTCAAATTTGATGGTAGTTAGCTTTTCTATGCTAACTTCTTTTTACTCAATTTTTTACTAAATATTGATCTTATCTTAAGGTTATACAGTATAAGCTTATGCATGTTGTAACTTTGATAGACACATTGGATCTGTTTGCCTCTTGTTGTGCTATATATATTGCAAAACACGAGAATTAATTTACAAACTAGCTAGATCATTGATTCGAAATTTTGTGTTCATGGTTGCATCCTTACAAATTCCACAAAAAAAGGTGTAGAGTGCCTTTTGACACCAGCCATTGTCCACCCCACAAGTAATAACTCCGGCAACTCTCCTGACCTAGTAGGGCACCAACCAGAGTGAGCTTGAGCCAAGACTCGGACCCCTGAGCTTTTATTCCACAAAGTCTCTCCAGTGTGCCCATAGGTTTTGCGGAGGTGGGTACCTATATGAAGCAAATGCCACGGATGGGACTTGAACTTGGGTCAATTGACTCAAGCACAACTCTCCTTACATAATATATATATATATATATATATATATATATATATGTATATATATATATATATATATATATATATATATATATATATATATATATGTGTATATATATATACTAGTGTCAAAACCCGTCCGATGGACGGGTATGACTTGTGGTTTTTATTTTTAGGATTTAGTAGAACAAATATATACTAAACAGTAATTAATAGTTAAATGAAACGGTTAAGATTTATAATTGATATTATCATAATCCATAAAACGACTAAAAGCAGGTAAGTATTTTTATTAGTCCTTTACGAACAAAGCCACAAATGAAGACACTCCCATATGTTCATTTTAATCAGGTGTTTCCATAAGCTAATTTTAGGCTTATAAGCTTATAAAGAGTTTTATAAGCTCATATGTTCACTTTTTTGGCTTATGAGCTTTTCACTTGACGCTAAAAAATTCATAAGCTCAAGCCCATAAGCTCATAAGGCCACAAAAGTGAGCCTAGCAAGTTTTGAATAAGATTCTAACTTCTTAGTCCATACCTTGATAAGCTCATAAGCTCAATTTTATGGCTTATAAGGTCATCAAATTAAGCTTATGAAAATATATAAGCTATAAGCTCAAGTGGATAAACTCATAAATCATAAGATGAGCTTTTGAGCTTATGAAATTCTCAAAGCTAATAAGCCCATTTGGCCCATCGTGGTCCATTACAAACCCTCCCAACCCACCAGTCATGACCCTTCAACATTTCTAGAAAAGATCAATACTCACATGTTACTCATCCATATTAGTACGTTCCTTTCAATGGAAAACTGGTGGGTAAAGATAGCAAAACACTATTATAATAAGATACTTAGATTGTAATGTTTGGTTGGTTAGCTAATTATTTATGATATAAGAAAGAAACTCACACATACATAAGGTGGTAAATATTAGGCTCAACAAAGCACCGCTCGATAGGAGATCGGGAAAAGCATGTCCGTAAACTTGTCATAAACTACTTCGATGCCTACATCGTTACTTCCAGAGGCGGACCTACCTTTGTGGCAGGTGGTGCCTGGGAACCACCTTAGACCTCGAAAGTTATTAGAAGCGATATGTAAGATATTTTTAGGAACTACCTTGGATTTGTTCTGGGAACCACCTTGGAGAAGAAGAAAGGAGAAACACAAAGGAAACAAAATGTAAAAAAACCGATGTTGAAATTGATCGGTATCAATAGCTAAAGATTTGGTCGGCAACCATTTGCAGAATAAGTAGTTGTGTTTGAGAAATGTGAAAAGGAAGAAGGAGGTCTAATATTTCTATTATTTTTAGGGTGTTTGGTCTTTAATGTTGTTTCGATTTTCAACGTTTTCTAGTTTCATTATTTAAGTACTCAATATAATTTCATTTTCCAATGTCTGTCAGAACTACTTTATCATAGATGATCAGTATTATTACATACGGGAGATAATTTGCACACTTCATAATTTGATTGGCATACTCCAATTTAGTGTGTCTTGTCATTTATACCCTTACAACACTTATACTCCTTTTCACCTCTATAAAAGTATAAATGACAATACACACTAAATTGGAGTGTGTCAATCAAATTGTAGAATGTGCAAATCACCTCACATTACATTTATTTAATTAAGATTTCTTTTTTAATTCGTAACAAATTTTTATAAGTGTTTTATAGGTAGTTTTATTTAAATTGCTCCTCTATCAATTGAGCAATAGAATTAGAAGATAGACTTAACGGGAGGTTTGATATTAAACATCGATAGGAAGTTAGGAACAAACATGGCATTTTATTTTGTATTAGGACTCAGCCCAAATTCAACCTCATCAAGTTCGACCCGACCTGATTCGACCCTACCTGACATTGGCCTAAGGTTTTACTTGTGGTTAGCGCAATTGTTAATATACTAAGTTAACATAATTCATTGTTTGTCAATGGACGGGTATGACTTGTGGTTTTTATTTTTAGGTTTTAGTAGAACAAATATATACTAAAAAGTAATTAAAAGTTAATTTAACAATTTACAACTATAACAAAAAGAATGAAAATGGCTAAGTGAAACAAAAATATATTATATTACTACAAATATCATGAAATTAACTACATCTAATTGATAACGACTTTTATATGTTTCTATTAAAGGAATGAATATGAAGACACATTTCAATATAGTAATCCCATTACCGAGAAACTTTCTAAGATGCTCTGGCCAATGATCTGAACCTTGACTGTCATAAGGGGCATCACCTCTACGTGAATTCAATCTATATGACTGTCATAAGGGGCATCACCTCTACCTTTTTGTTTCTTAGAACCTCGATCTATATCGTTACCGCTCCGTGAATTCAATCTCACATCACCCAAGTTTGCAGCTTCCACCAATAAAACATCTCATCTGTTGCATAATCTAGATGCATATACTTGTTAAATTGATAATTGAGAAGAAAGAAGAAGGAACATTAATATTCACATTTTACATATTCAAGTCCTTTCATAGTTTTACGTTGCTTACATTTCACAGATTCAAGTCCTTCCATAGTTTTACATTGCTCAGGCACATGGTATTTTAGGTGTAGTCTAGATAACCAATATGTGTTTGGGGTTGGTGTTAACGTATCCGATTTTCTAGTAAATCGTGATTACTTTTCAATTTTCATTAGTACCACAATAAACATAAACTATACATACTATTTCAACACTTCATCGTGGCATTGAGCAAACTTTCATGCCACTTATCATTAAAAATTGAAGTCTCTCAGATAAGATTTTAATCTAGAAAGCATCACCAAATATAGCACCAACATTTTGTCAAAAAACTTGCTTGGATAGAGTTAAAAAAGTCATGAGCGCGTACCACAAAGCGTCATTTCATGGTAATCATCCCACCAAATTAAAAACCACCCACCTTTCAAACCTATCTTATGTACAACAATAAACCATCCATTGCCTATGTCCATTCTGAAAGCGATTTGTATATTCAATACTAAGGGTGTTTGTTTAGATTCTATAGCAAGCTGATGAGCTTATGTAGATTCTATATAGCAAGCTGTAGTTTACAAATACCATAAACTGGGTGAGGGATAACAAAAAGCATGATCTCAATAATGATTATATAATGAAATGATTTTAAGGAAGAAACCAATAAATGATAAGAAAACATACTTTTCAAAATTTGTATGATGCAAGGCCAACTACTATAGTAGTTAGGACCACACCGCCTATGCCAACACCTAAATATTGCAAGAAATTGTTATAGATTAATAAAGATCTTAATTATTGTAGTGCAAGAAAACTCATGAGTAAAGTGAGTATTAATTTTATTTATTTACCTATAACAACAGCCCGAGATGATGATTTGCTTCCACAATTGTGGAAGTGATTATCACAAAAATAGGTCCAAACACCACCATAGGATACCTTATAACCACAGACTCCCCACTTATCTATACACTTTGTACACACTTCAGTAACTAACATGACACAAAAATTAATGTAAGTGTTAAGTAGTAGTAACTAAATTTTATGGAGAAAACTCACACCAGAACTACCAGAAAAGGGAGAAGCAAAAATACCACAATTGTGGAAGTGATTATCACAAAAATAGGTCCAAACACCACCATAGGATACCTTATAACCACAGACTCCCCACTTATCTATACACTTTGTACACACTTCAGTAACTAACATGACACAAAAATTAATGTAAGTGTTAAGTAGTAGTAACTAAATTTTATGGAGAAAACTCACACCAGAACTACCAGAAAAGGGAGAAGCAAAAATACCTTGGCATCCTCCCAATATATAAGGTTTGGCATATTCTAATTCAATCCAGCAGCCAACAACTACCGTAGGGATCATAAACTGCTATCATTCGTATGTAGTTGTTGGCAGGCACTCGAGTTTGGAAAAGTAAGAGGTAATTTTTGTCCTTCAATAATTGCCACCTCATCCCCTTAACTTACTATAGTCAAACCCGTTTCCTTCAATGAATCTCGAGTCTTGCTAATGTAGGGATCATAAAAGCATTTACCCTGAAAATAAATGGAATGAAAATTAAGAGGTATATTTCTATTTTATATCAAAATGGTCAACATGACACCTCTTCTTTCGCGTTGACCCCAAGACGCTGATATACCTCAAAATAAGAACAGGCTAAAATGTAACTTCATATAACATGTAAGAGGTTTTTTCCGACCAAGCATGCTTGTTACTGGCTTTCTAAATATTGCATATTATTCTGTATTATATTATAGTATCAACTTATCTGATACTTTATTAATGTAAGATATCTCTATGAACATACCTTCCTGTTGTATAACAAAGACAGTATCAAAAACACTGATAGTTATATGTGAACTATGGTTGTAGATTGAGAAGATGTTTTAGCTTCTAAGCACATACCAGTCGCTTGTTGATTTCGGCTTCCACAAGTTCAGCAAGAAGCTTCTCAGTCTCAATCTGAGAAATGAATGATGCAATGATCAATGGTCGTGTAAAACAAATATGATTAATAATTTATATATATTACTTAGTATATTTGTGGACCTTTCGTGTGTCGGGCATCAATTAGTGATGGATTTATGCCAATGATCAACGTTGATATCAAACACATACACATGTCAAAAAATTGCGCTGCCTGGATAAAACGAATTAGCTACAAACAAGAATGTCATAAAACATATAATCAAATATTTTACAAACTAACACTTACCTGAAGGTAGTTAAAGTATCAAATACATTTGAAACATCGGTTCTAGTGGGAACTTCATACACATCCTACATAGCACTAAATATAATAATGATTAAAAACCACCATGATTATTATAAATATATTGATTACAGTTAATCCATTGTTTGACGCTCCCAATTTTCCACATCAATTAGTTTTTTTTATTAAAAAACTATAGCTTAGAGTTTCAACCTGGATTTCTTAGACAAACATGCACATACCTTACTTGTTCCCAGGATAGTATCAACAGCACAATCAATGCATAGTTTTTCATCTTGCACTTTCGCATCAGATATTTTATCCTCTTCAGCTCTAAGTTTTTATTCTGTTAAAGCTGCAAGCTTGTCCAACTCATCGTACCACTGTTGGGCAACACCAACCTGCATGCACCCTTCTCATTGTCCTAGAGAAAGCATAGCTTCCAAAGCCCCTGCAATAAGACCTCCAGGTCGGCTAACGGCTATTGTTGGAGATACGTAGCAAAGAGCACTCCATTACTGTAACATCGACATAAAAATTTCTATAAGAATTCAAGCAAGAGCGTCACTATTGGTTCTTATAGTACTTTTATATCCGGCTATAAAAGTACTATAAGAACTCAAGCAAAAGCAATCAGACCACTCCTTAACTGTAACATCGACATAAAAAGTACTATAAGAACTCAAGCAGAAGCGTCAAATTGAAAACATTTTCCCACCTACTCAAGCATTTCATACAACAAACTCGCATGCATCTTTTTCAGCGTTGGGCTTTTTTATGATTTATAGGTTTTTAGCACCAAAATATAACATCGCATCTAATCTTTCACGTGTGTTTGTTCAGCAACGTGTTCAACTTGCGTTCGTTTAGCACCCGTTCAGCGTGTGGCCGTTCAACACCCATTCAACATGTGTTCGTTCAGCAACCCATTCATCGTGTGTTTCTTTTAGCACCCCTTCAGCATGTGTTCATTCAAAATCCATTCAGCAACACAATCATATTTTAACTAATGTCTAAAAATCGTCTTTTAGCAAGCTGGTATCGCAACAACCATAAAAACACATAATAAAAAGAAAAACCTAGACCAATATAAATTAAAATTAAATCCATGAACCAAACTATAAGCTTGCCTTATGTGGATAACTTGCAACGCCGATAGTACTATTGATAAATTTTAACTAAGGGTCTGATGATTCAAGCCCGAGAAACCTGTTTATTAATATCATAATAAACATCCCTTAAGTACTATAAGTTTTTAAGGCATGAAAATAGAATACATTGAAAGGAGCATTTACCTGCCAATCATTCTTCATATGAGACTGGCGATCTGTTTCATTACAGCTTCCTAATTCGCTGCATTAACTTTTTATAATCAAAGTAATCCCGAGGAACCTGATGAGATCATGCTATAAGACACATCGAGATGGAATATATTAAGACATTAGTACTTAAAAATGCTAAAATGCAAGCCTTTATACCAACAGGTACGTTCAAAAGTTCGTGTGGTGCCTGTACGTCCTCAATCTCAAAGGTATGTTACTCCCTTCCAAAAACATACCAATATAAAAGGGTGGTCACAAAAATTACAAATATAAACTAAAAAAGAATATATGTTTAGTCATAGATCTGGAATTCATATGATTAATTAACGCTTCCATATGCTTCATTGCATATTCAAGTCTTGCATGACTTTAACCTTAAGTCGATAAAATTTACATCATTATTAGTGACTGAAACTTACAGATTTAACTAAAACCGGAATTGAACCCTCGACATGACTTTTGTAGTGTTTTCCTGCAATCATTAAAACCATATTCTTGGTCACATCCAGTATTCTCTGTAGAGTGAAGCAATTTCATATTAGTATCCTCAATAAACCATCAAATGATATCTGAAAAACAGATCAGTGAATAGATGCACGTGAATAATATTAGACATATGAACCTTAAAAAGTTGAATACTTTTCTATTGACCTTCTCTTCAAATAAAGACACCTCTCCCTGACGTATCTGGTGCCCAATGACTACAGTTAGGCGGTATTATGGCCTTTGTATCGGCAGCAAATTCAAATCAACGGATCAGTAAGCCTATCCTAACATCAAAAACTAAAATTGCTAAAGTGAACTTGATTCCATATTCAGAAAGTCCATTCATCTTAAACAAACAAATCAGCTCAACATTACGACAACTCAATACACATACAACCAATTCAAACAGGTTCAATTCATACACATACACATTACTGTTATGTTGTCAGCCAATTACTAATCATCAGCCTGTCAATATACTTAAACTTCTTGACTATTAGTCAACTTCTACATACCGAACTATTTCTCGTCGAGATCAAAAATAATAAAAGTTAATAGAAATTCAATTGATTCATACAAACTACATTCGCGCAATCTACAAATCAAAGTAACTACAATATAGTACCAATACCAAGGTACACATAAGAAACTAAAAATATCGCAAAATTATCAAAAATTTTAGCTTAATCTAACGAAACACCACATAAATTTTTTAGCTTTAGTTAATATTCTACTAAAAGGCAAAAATCAAAATTAAGCCTAAATAATTTCGATGTAGACACAAATAATTGATTTAGAAAATGCATATAAAAAGGTAAAATTAGGTTTGTTAGTAACAAAAAATTACTGATAACAGACTGATATATGCAAGTCTTTGCCGTCTTTCACAGATTCCATCGTGGTAATATGATAAGAGCTTTCAACGTTTTCGGCGGGTACTGGCCTGTTGTTAAATACACTGCAGACACTATATTGCTAGCGTGTGCACTAATTGCGACTCTTAAACTTTTGGGTATCAACTCCATTTGGGAAAACAAAAAAACAAATTAACAGAAGGGAGTTGGTCACCTCTTTGACTGTAAAATGACTCGTTTTAGTTGGATATAAAAAAGCGAATGGTTTTATATGGATATAGAAAAGCGAATGACAGTAGAGCATCTTTTTTTTTGTAGCTTCTAGACTCTAGAGCTACTTCCTTTTCTTGGAAAGGAGAAGCAAACCTGGTTGTGATGATCACCAATCCATTATTGGTGTTGTTTGGCCAGGCCATACCGGAATACATCGGCATTGGTTGTGCAGGTTGTCCGGCTTGTTGTTGTTGTTGTTGGTTAGTAGAATTTTTATAGGGACCTGAACCCGGGGGTGGTCGATGAAGTTGACTACTACTACATACTCTTGTAATGAACCTTCAACTGATCGTTGAATTTGGGAGCTGAAGGCCTGAAAAGCATACAAAAAGTTAATTAGAACCATTACTAATATTGTTAATTTAGTTAGAAAAGATGTACTTACCAAGAAAATGTTAATATGACCAGGATCTGAAAGGTGAGTAGATAGGTTCTCTAGTGGCCCCTGGCCAGTGTATATAGGTTGGAAAACAAAACCTGTAAAAGCAAACATAGCTAATCGCCTGTTATTTACTTCGTGAGTCCTCAAAACAATAACCGTTTAAGGGGAAGCTCTGCCCCACATAAAAGGGTCAAACCACAATCCACTTATTTCTGCAACAGGGCAGCATCTGATGCATCTTTACTTGGGTCTGCAGCAGTCAAAAGCCAATTGCATATTTTTCCATCATCTGAAATGGATAGCAAGTTACAACTAAGCTTTGGATATGGCGTTAGTATCATCTCGAAAATCCAAAGAATTGTTGGAATCCATATTAACATCAAAGTGAACATGTGAAACCGAAAATTCAGATTGGGTTTAATAATGCACTTACAGCAGAAGCTTTATTTGTAGCACGATTATTCCCAAACTGTTTGAGTAAAATCATCAAGCTCCTCAGCAGTAAAGTCACCTTGCATACAAATGAAACAAAAAAACAGTTTTATCAATCCACACATCAAATATGCCAGAAACAATGATCCTGGTCTCGTGAACTTAATTTTGGTAAAAACCTTCTTACTGATTATATAATAGGGTTGCATCTTGAATATACATACCAATACATACAAAATATGAGCCAATGGGAGCCTTAACATTATGAATCTGAGATCTCTACGGGCCTTCATTCTCAACTGTCATCTGCAATAAGTTTAAAGGGAATTAAAGTTTTATAATTGTTTAAAAATTTAAATATCATTAAATCACATCTTGTAAAAATTGTAACACAACCTACTAAACCATTTAGACCCTTGGATCGCCTATTTCACAACTTCTATTGGCATTGCATTCATTTAAACCCTAGTCAACTATACAACAACTCATTATATACATACAACATTACACATATACAAAACACAAATCCAAACACCCCTTATAACTTAAAAAAACCATTGGCAAATGAAAATTTACCTTCAATGTTGCACGCTTTAAAGGTGAGGATCAAAGATATGACTTGACCAATTTCTTCCAAAGATCTTGGATGAAGTATGTAATCTATCTGATCAGGGAATGTATTTCGTGAATTGCAAATGATGATTAGTAAAAAAAAAGTTATTTTTTCTATTAATAAGCAACCAGTAGTAAATTGATACACGGATTTGGTGCACACTTGTAAACTGTCATGGTACTGTTGTAAAGGTATTCCTGCCTTTTATGCTTCACTTGCACTACCAACATATCTGCGGCAATCAATGGTAATACGGCTCAAAGGAAAAAAGAAAAATATAAATAAATTTACTAATCATCCGCAGGCCATTTGAACAGTGTACAGATAATAACACAGCAGTGAAAGGAAAAATAAATAACTGAAAAACTTCAAGAGTTGATGTGAGTCCGAAGATAAAAATCAAACTTTCTCTAGCATAATTAAAATAGAACGCATGGGGTGAAGCTTTGTGAATGGTGATTCGATGGTCACTTATATTGTGAAGTGATCTGGTATCATTGGATCAGCATAGAATATCACTTAAATATAGGGTCATAGGTTATATGATAATATAATTTGTGAACATCATACCTCACAAACATGAAGAGCTCTCTGAACATCTTTATTGTTAGATTAATCCTCTATAATACATCCGAAAAGATATAATACATGGTGTTAGTAATTTAAATATAACGTTTAGGGTAGTCAATATATAACATAACAATTTACCTCCAATCGTTACATGTCTTGTGTTGAAAAATTGTAGTGTAATGGCTGTTATTCTATTAATCAAAAAGATGAATGAATGATATTAGGGTTTTCAAAAAAAACTGAGATACGAATGATGTTATTGTGAATGAATAAAAGGTGAGATATGGTGGATAAGCTCAAAATTTAAATCGCTCAACTTACGGTTGGTTCCACATGTTTATAGATTTGGACTTGCAAGATATAATCCAAAAAAATGTGTTGATCTAGTGGTTATTATGTTTGTGAATGTTATAAACACCCTAGGTTCGAACCTTGAAAGTGACTAAATTTTTAAATATTTAATCGGATTTTAATTGCTTACGTGGACAAAATGTGATGACATAAAATGCCACGTAAATAGAATGATGACATGGAAATATGACATGGCATTATGGGATGCCAAGTGGCATTTTATGTGGCATGCTTCCTCTTATATATAATGTATAGATATATATATATATATATATATATATATATATATATATATATATATATATATATATATATATATATATATATATATATATATATATATATATATATATATATATATATATATATATATATATATAGGGGAGGGTTAATGTGAGATCATACTTAAAGTTGTAAAAATAAGATCAAGTCTAAAAAACCACTAAAACATATATAAATAACAATTTTAGCAATAATACACAAAAATATAATATTTTAATACAAATTAACATTTTAGAAACTAATAACCAAATGATACATGAGTTTGAATTAGTGATACACCTGATACATATTACACTAATAAATATTCCAAAATCTGATACACATACAAAAACCTGATACACATTAAACTTCTAATCAAAGTGTATCACCTAGGTTTCGTAAATTTTAAAAAGAAATCTATCAAAACTTTAACATTTTTAGTTGTAGCTAATAAAAAAAATATTTTTTTTATAAGGAGAGTGTCACTTGTCAAATTTTAGATTGATCTCATTTTAACAACTTTAAGATTGATCTTATTTGATCTAGATTCTATATATATATATATATATATATAGATATATATATATATTGAAGAAGGTCTTGTGAAGAATAAGTCTATAAGTAGTTGTAGATGTGTTAAGAGGGATAGTAAATTGTTGCATTAGTAATAACTAGCATTTTAACCGCACAATGCAACGCAAACATTAAGATGCAGTTTTGATTGCATGGTGGTATGAGGGAGGAGACATGTAATCCTTAAAATAATAATCAGTAATTGTTGAAACATTTTTATGAATTATTAAAAACATTATGAAAGAGGAAATTATTTCCCACTTATAAAAGACTTTATCTGCATTATTCCCCACTTATATCTGTATTATTCCCACTAATATCTGCCCATAATAATCAGAACTACCTTCCGACTTTCTCAGTGGAAATCTCCAGGTATGTTACTCTCTTTGATGGGGCTTTTGTGCCTATAAAAAGCTGAGAAAACAAGCAAAGAAAATGCACTTTTTCTTCTCTTCTTTCACCAAAAATTCAGTGAGTTTCCAAGCAGTAAAAGAGTGTAGTTTTATCGGATCTCTATTGTGCAGTAGAGACTCGTAACAGAGGTGTACTGGGCTGTTTTATCCTGGGGACGTCGTGGTTGATAGTCTGCTTGCACTATATTGGCAGTACCGCGGACGTCTTAAAGAGAGCGACCTAGTCCGCGACTCAACCCAGATTTCATTCGGTGGTTTTTGGTTACTGTTCTATTTTGCTACAACAATTTTAAGACGGTTCAGTTTTGCCATGATGAATACTATGTCTACCGATGAAGTATCTGGTGGTGTTGTTGCTGATATCAACAAGCCGTTTCGTTTTGAGGGTGTTCACTTCAAACGATGGAAACAAAAGATGTTTTTTCTCACCATGAAGAAGGTTGCATCTGCTCTCACTTCCCCAAAACCGGTTGTTGTTGAAACCACCGAGTTATGCGAAAAAGAGAGATAAACTAAAGCATTGCAAGATTGGACCGAGAACGACTTTATGTGCAAAAACTTCATTCTCAATGGGATTTCTGATGCTCTCCATGACTAGTACAATTCTGACGATGTTACTTCACATAAGTTATGGGAGGCGTTGCAAAATAAATATGACACCGAAGAAGCTAGAACCAAGAAGTATGCGGTAAGCCGTTATCTCAAGTTCCAGATGACTGATGATAACTCAGTTGAGGCGCAATCCCATGAACTTCAAAAGGTAGCTCATGAAGTCATCTCTGAAGGTATGTCTTTAGACGATCAATTTCAAGTTGCTGTTATTATTGATAAATTACCTCCATCTTGGAAAGATTTTAAGAATGTTCTCAGGCACAAAACAAAAGAATTTTCTTTAGAAAGTCTGATCACTCGCCTTCGCATTGAGGAGGAAGTTCGTAAACAAGACCAGAAAGATGAAGTGCTTGTTGTTTCTACTAATAACAACAACACTAACAAAAGATCTACTGCTGTTCTGAAACCAAATGGCAAAAACTTCAAGTATCTGAACCGCAAACCGACCCAAAACCGCGATAATCAACCTCGGAACAATCAACAGAATTGGAACCCTCAAAGGAACCAATATAAGCAGCAACAACCCCTATTAAGAATGACTCGGATGTGTTCACTTGTTTCAATTGTGGCAAACCGGGTCATATGGCACGCAAGTGTCGGAACAGGCCAAACACTACTCCAAGTGCTAACCTGACTGAAGAGCTACCATTAACAGCTATGATCTCTGAGATTAACCTTATAGGTGGATCTGAAGGGTGGTGGGTAGACTGTGGTGCTACAATCCATGTCTGCTATGATCGAAGTATGTTCAAGACATACACTCCTGCTTTCGAGGACAAGAAAGTGTTGTTGGGAGATCACCGCACCACTAATGTTGCTGGTATAGGGAATGTAGAACTCAAATTTACCTCTGGAAAAACAGTGATCCTCAAAGATGTTATGCACACACCTGAGATGAGGAAGAACCTAGTCTCAGGCTACTTTCTCAACAAGGCGGGGTTCGTTCAGAATATAGGGGCTGATGTGTTTACTTTAACCAAGAACGGGATGTTTGTGGGGAAAGGGTATGCAACAGATGGCATGTTTAAGTTGAATGTTGAAGTTCATAAAATGAATGTTTCTGCTTACACGTTGTGCACTTTTAATATTTGGCATGCTAGACTTTGTCATGTGAACAAGAGACTAATTAAGAACATGAGTAACTTAGGTCTAATTCCTAAAGTATCCTTAAATGACTTTGAAAAATGTGAATAATGTAGTCAAGCTAAAATCACTAAAACTTCTCATAAATCTGTAACTAGAGTAACCGAGCCCCTTGAATTGATCCATTCTGACATATGTGAACTTGATGGCACTTTAACAAGAAATGGAAAACGTTATTTCATAACTTTTATCGATGATTGTTCAGACTATACTTTTGTTTACCTGATGAAAAATAAAAATGATGCTCTTGATATGTTCAAAGTGTTTATTTCTGAAATTGAAACCCAGTTTAGTAGAAAAATAAAAAGACTTCGTAGCGATAGAGGTACCGAGTATGATTCGACCCTTTTTATTGAGTTTTATAAATTGCATGGAATTGTAGATGAAAAAACTGCACCTTATTCACCAGAAATGAATGGAAAAAGAAAAAACCGAACACTTACTGAATTAGTAAGTGCAACTTTGTTAAATTCTGGTGCAGCTCCCCATTGGTGGGGGGTGGAATACTTTTGACTATGTGTTATGTACTTAATAGAGTTCCTAAATCTAAAAGTAAAATTTCTCCATATGAGATCATGAAAATAAACCCCCTAATCTGTCATATTTTAGAAGTTGGGGCTGTTTGGCATATGTAAGAATTCCCGACCCAAAAAGGATTTAACTTGCTAGTAGAGCTTTTGAATGTGTCTTTATTGGTTATGCCTTGAATAGTAAAGCGTATAGGTTCTTTGATTTAAAATCTCGTGTTATCTTGGAATCTAATGATGCTGATTTTTATGAACATAAATATCCGTTTAAATCGACAAATAGTGGGGGTACTTCATCGAGTAACTTTCCTTTGACTAAGGAAAATCATGATGATTTAGATAATGAACCTAGAAGGAGTAAGAGAGCTAGAATCACTAAAAATTTTGGACCTGAATTTTGCGCGTTCACAATAGAAGAAGATCCAATTAACTTACAAGAAGCCTTAACCTCATTAGATGCTGATATGTGGCAAGAAGCTATTAATGATGAAATGGAATCCCTTGAATTAAATGAAACAAGGCATCTAGTTGACTTACCACCATGTTGTAAAACGATAGGTTGCAAATGGGTGCTTAAAAAGAAGTTAAAACCAGATGGTACAGTCGATAAGTTTAAGGCACGTTTAGTTGCAAAAGGATTTAGACAAAGAGAAAATGTAGATTTCTTTGACACATACTCACCTGTTACTAGAATTACAACTATTCGTGTGCTTATTACTCTAGCGTCTATACATGATCTTGTTGTGCATCAAATGGATGTTAAAACGGCCTTTTTTGAATAGTGATTTAAATGAAGAAATTTACATGGATCAACCTGAAGGATTTATAGTTCATGGTCAAGAACATAAAGTGTGTAAGTTAGATAAATCTTTGTATGGTTTGAAACAGGCTCCTAAACAATGGCATGAGAAGTTCGATAATCTTGTGATTTCACATGGTTTTAGCGTAAATGAAAGTGACAAATGCATATATTATAAATTTGAAAATGGACATTGTACTATAATATGTTTGTATGTGGATGATTTACTCATTTTTGGATCTAATTTACATGTTGTCAACAATGTGAAATCCATTTTATGCAAAAACTTTGATATGAAAGATTTAGGAGAAGCAAATGTGATCTTAGGTATCCAAATTACTAGGTCTAAATCTGGAATTTCCTTAGATCAGTCTCATTACATTGAGAAGATCTTAAAGAAATATAATTACTTTGATTGTAAACCTGCTTGTACACCTTTCGATCCAACTGTCAAATTGTTTTAAAACAATGGTGATAGTGTTAGACAATCTGAATATGTGAGTCTCATTGGCAGCCTACGGTATGCCACTGATTGCACTAGACCAGACATAGCTTATGTCGTGGGATTATTATGCAGGTTTACTAGTAGACCTGGTGTTGAGCATTGGGATGCTATAGAACGGGTTGTGAGGTATCTTAAACGAACCATTAACCTTAGATTACATTACAATAAGTTTCAAGCTGTCCTTGAAGGATATAGCGATGCCAATTGGAACACTTTGTCAGATGACTCCAAAGCTACCAGCGGCTATATTTTTAGCATAGCTGGTGGAGCAGTCTCTTGGAAGTCTAAGAAACAGACAATATTATCTCAATCATCTATGGAGTCTGAAATAATCGCACGGTTGAGATGTCTGTTAGCTGAGATCCCTTTATGGGAAAAACCGATTCCAGCTGTGTCGATCTATTGTGATAGTACCGCGGCTATTGCAAAAGTTCAGAACCGTTATTACAACGGTAAGAAGCGACAAATTCGTCGAAAACATAATACTATTAGAGAGTTCCTAACTACAGGAGCAATTCGAGTGGATCATGTATGCACGGATAAAAACTTAGCTGATCCTTTGACGAAAGGATTATCTAGAAAGAAAGTCCTTAATACATCAAAGGGAATGGGACTTATGTCTATAGAATGATGAGTCACACATGATGGTAACCCGACCTATAAATTGGAGATCCCATGAAATAGGTTCAACGGGTAACAACAAATTATGATGTGATATGAAGTTGATCATGCTATTAAAAATGTGAGGCATGAATTCCTGAAGCAATATTAGGATGAGTTAATAGAAACTCTTAATGACGTCTATACTCCATTTGGAGTGGAGTATATAGCTACAGGAGTACTCTTGATAGACTCACCTATGTGAATGTGGAAGTGTGGCCGATTCCTATGAAATTGTAGGCAAATTTCTAGAGCGTTCACTATACTGGGATAGACGTGCATGGCCATTAAAGCACGGGCTTTTAAAACTGCACTTTGAAAAGCTTGTGTGTGGTGCAATGTTAGAGATAGAGTTAAGCCCACGAGTCACTCTTGTTTATTCTAAATTGCACTCACTACGCAAAGGTGCAAGTCGAAAGATACCTTTGTTTATGCTCAATCTTAAATAATGTTGACTACTGCTTGATGGAAATATTTTTAAAAATTCAAGTGGGGGATTGTTGAAACATTTTTATGAATTATTAAAAACATTATGAAAGAGGAAATTATTCCCCACTTATAAAAGACTTTATCTGCATTATTCCCCACTTATATCTGCATTATTCCCCACTTATATATGTATTATTCCCCACTAATATCTGCCCATAATAATCAGAACTACCTTCCCACTTTCTCAGTGGAAATCTCCAGGTATGTTACTCTCTTTGATGGGGCTTTTGTGCCTATAAAAAACCTGAGAAAACATGCAAAGTATATGCACTTTTTCTTCTCTTCTTTCACCAAAAATTCTGTGAGTTTCCAAGCAGTAAAAGAGTGTAGTTTTATCGGATCTCTATTGTGCAGTAGAGACCCGTAACAGAGGAGTACTGGGCTGTTTTATCCTGGGGACGTCGTGGTTGATAGTCTGCTTGCACTATATTGGCAGTACCACGAACGTCTTAAAGAGAGCGACCTAGTCCGCGACTCAACCGTGATTTCATTCGGTGTTTTTTGGTTACTGTTCTATTTTGCTACAACAGTACACATGTGGTTTATTCATTTATGCAAATCTTCTCGATACAACATGTTGGATGTGTAGATCAAACGTCATGATTCACTAAAACTTCTGTATTGTAGCGCACAAAATTCATCTTAAGACCATGCATGCGATAGGTAATCAAAAACTTTATTATGTATATGATTACGGATCAAGCTTTCTTGTCATAATACTTGGATGAAATGTATTATATGATATATAAATGAGTATAACAAAGGTTGTTTTATTTTTCTAGTCTTTGGTCATTCTTGATTTCAACAAATTACATTTAGTAAAATAAAATGCAACTGTTTTACGTTAACAAATAGAATTACATTTAATTTATCTATGTTACAAATTTGTATACATCAGTCTTAAATTAGCAAGGGAAATTTAAAAGTTTAAGACTTGATATTTGAAAACATCTCTACTACATTATAAGTAGAGTTATAGATTATAGATAACTTGCAAGAATTTTACGTGCTGGGAATACTTTTAGGTAGTGTCGGTAACTAAACCTTCTCAGGCTATTTTGACATTACTAATTCTACTCTAGTAGCTATTGGGTTGGGAAAACTTAATGGTTGTGCAATACATATGTTAAACTTGAGATCGATCATGTGATGAATTGTATATCTTTTAAAGTTTACATGGGTTGATTTCTTCTTTCAGACCACGAAATCAAATGTGACTCCACCCAGTTCATAGATGGGGATGGTGCTTTCAGGGCAGATAAACTTGATAATTTTATCAAACAAGTGGAACTTGAAGAATGCGGGCTTTCTTATGCCGTCGTTGCTATCATGGGTCCACAGAGCAGTGGTATGTCTTGTTTAAAAGAACTCTTATTAATTCGACATGACGCTAAACCACCATTATTTCATAAATTAGTTTATGTTGTTTCAGAAAACACTCATAAAAGTATAAAATAGTTCGTAACTTCATATGCAAGTTCTGACTGTGGTGTGTTTCTACAGGGAAGAGTACACTTTTGAATCATCTTTTTCATACCAACTTCAGGGAAATGCATGCTGAAGATGGAAGGCATGTTATCAGTTGCTATTTTTATTTTGTTTATATGCATACATTTTTGCCAATCTCCAGTTCTTGTCATCAGATGTCAGACCACCAGAGGTATTTGGATAGCAAGATGTGTTGGTATTGATGAACCTCGCACAATTGTAATAGATCTTGAGGGTACTGATGGAAGTGAACGAGGAGAGGTTACTCAAAAAAATAAATTCCTTTCAGCTGTGATTTCATCATTATTGTTTGCTCTCATTTACAAGATTCTAGTATTTATCCAGGATGATACTGCATTCGAGAAACGAAGTGCGCTTTTTGCGCTTGCTATTTCTGATATAGTGCTTATAAACATGTAAGCTTGCTGGTAACTCCATATAATCTTATTCTGAGTTTCTTATCTGAACTTCTTGTACATTAAAGTTGTGTTTCTGGATTTATGTGTTACATAGCTGGTGCCATGATATTGGGCGTGAGCATGGTTCAAATAAACCTCTTCTGAGAACTGTATTCAAGGTACATTATCAGTATTTGTACATTCATTTCTCAAAAGGGGGTTATGGTCATCATATGGTACAAAAAATTGACCTCTTTCCAAAATGGCAAGAAGTACATTTCCAATCATTTGTTGGCCCACACCCCCAACCATTAGTACAATCCCCGACCAGCATATGTGTGGACGACGGTTGTGCGAATTCCGGCTAATGTGCGAACGGTAAAGTAGATTTTAAAAAGATTTTATTCCTGAAAAGTTGTTCCTTCCCAATAAAGTAGATTTTATTCGCACATCCGTCGTTCGCACATTTGTTTATAGAAGTCAAACAAGATTTGATAGTGATTGATTGGGATTGTACTTCTTTTCTGACACGTGTCAACAAATTAGTGGAATCGCACATTCGCACATGACCATTTTGGTAAGAGATGTATCTTTTGTACCAAATGGTAACGACAACCCAAGTTTTGTCCCCTTTTGAAAAATATCTTTTTATTTATTTTGGAACCGCCTATTTGCTAATATTATGGCTGATGCTTTCAGGCTATGTTGCGTTTATTTGGTCCACGTAAAACAACTTTAATGTTCGTCATACGTGATAAAACGATGGTATAAATTTTACAAACTAGAAATGTTTGTACCTGGTGTAAGGGGAACATAAACTAAATTGAATTTTTTTTTTTTTTTTTTTTTTTTTTTTTCAGACACCTATTGAAAAGCTAGAGTCTGACTTGAAGAAAGATATCCTGAGGGTAACTTATTTCATTGTCTTGCTAACCTTAAAAACTAACATGACTTGCCATTTATGATAACATGTTATTTGCTGTAGATATGGAATTGCATTCCCAAGCCAGAAGCCCACAAACACACCCAACTGAGCGATGTTTTTAACGTAAGAACCTAAATATTGCACTTCAACTATCTTTAAAATTATCTAATATCACAACTTCTCATCTATCGAGTTACCAGATTCAAGTTGTTGTGCTAGTTAGTTATGAAGAGAAAGAGGAACAGTTTAGACTCCAGGTATGCTAGCAATCAATTGTAATTGTTAATTTGTTTTTGCAACATATAGTTTTTCATTCTTTTTATTTTTTTTGTGTGTGTTTTGTAAGGTGGATGGTTTGAGGCAAAAGTTCTTCCAATCTACTGCACCTGGCGGTCTAGCGGGTGATAGACAAGTAGTTGTTCCTGCTTCAGATTTTTCTTGCAGTGCACAAAATATCTGGAAAGTTATTAAGGCGAATAAAGACCTAGACTTACCTGCTCACAAGGTAAGTGTTTTAAAACAATTCTGAGAAATGTAGAATCGTTGCAGCGGTTTATTCGTGATTTCCACAGGATCGAAATACGCACAAGATTAACAAGAATTTGATTCTATATATTACTAACAACATAACATGGTTACATTGTAATTTCAGACACTACTATAAAACGTTTACATACAAATCTATATATAGGGTTCCAAACGACATGTTTGAACCATCATGTCTTTTTCGAAAATAACTAACTTTTAACTAACTTTTGTAACCGCCAATAACTATCTATAACCGTTATTAACCGCCAAATGGATATTAACTATCAAAGTAATATATTCAGTCCCTTGGCTTTCGTTCACTATACTTTGAACCTTGTCCAACAAGACTTTTACAATTACGGTCCAACAATTCCCCCCTAATTGTTTAAGTCTTGTTCTTCAAATCTTCACGCCTTTCTACGCGTTCTTTTCCTTTATTTGCGACTTCAATTCTGTTCACAAACTTGTTTCTTACGTTGGTGTTTCCTTTTGTGTGTCAACTTGAATTCTTCTTTCTCAAACTGTGCCTAGAACTTGTTGTTCTCGGTTTTTTTCCAAAGCAATCAAATGTTTTTGTTGTTTTCTTTTATCTCGAATTCCAAGTCCTCTTCCACAAAATCTTGAATACTTCTCTCGATCCTTGTCTCCAAAACAAAGGACGTTTGTTTTTATTTCGTTGTTGTTGTGTTTTGTCATTTATCTCCAAAACGTTTTCAACAGAACAATCCTTGATGTTCTTCATTTCTATCCTTGGTATCCACAACGTTCAATACCTTCGTATCCGACAACTCCTTTCGCAATACCTTTCGGCATCTTTTTTTTCGAAACAACGATTGTTTGTTCTTTCCATGTTGCAATCCATCTTCCTTGGCATCATCTTGAGCAAACTTGCACTTCTTCCTTGGAGACTCTCCATGTGCATCCCCTACTTCAACGCTCATCTTTACAAAACCAAATGGTACCTTTTGCCCGGCCATTTCTTTCCTTGGATTCTCCTGCACCGATCTTTGCGCTTCCTCATAGTAAATCTTGACCAATGCTATAAATTCCCTATAGCATTCTTTAACCTCTTGCTCATCCTCTCGTGCCAATCCCTAGTAATTGTGCAACCTTGTTCAGGTGTTGTTTTCTGTTTTGAAACAACACCCCTTCCACCGAGACTCTTCCATTCCAACGTGTTCCTTGGTGTCTTTAACGTTGAATCAAACTTGTAATCTTGCAACCTTCATTTCTGATGCCCTTTCCCAGGTTTTGAACCTTTGGCTCTGATACCAATGTAGGGTACTCTTCACAGGTTTAACATCGAACCATCTACGTTGTATAATCGCCTTGTAATTAACCATGGTGTGCGTGTGGTATTGAGATACAAAAGTATAAGATAATAAACACAAGATATGTAAATACTGAAATAACATAAACTTGAAATTTGAATTGTTGTAATACAAATGACTCCATCTAGATCCTATTTAAACATCACGAAACAACACAACCATTGAGAAGAACCACGGTGACGTTTCATGGTGTAACTGTCATTGTAACCGCCACTTAAAGGCCTAACAAACTAAAGGGGCGTTTGGATCGTTGCATGACCCAACCCATGTCCATTCCCCTTTTGACCCATTAACATAAAACATAATGTAAATAATGTAATTTTAACATACAAACATTAAAAAGAAGGTTACATCTCCCTCCTAATTTTGTAATGTTAAACGTCTTGCCTTCCTTGGTCTTTTCTTTCTTCACGTGATGACGACAAAGTCGTCACCGTTTGATGTGTTATCCTTGCTTCCTTTACTTGTGGTGCCTTCCGTGTCTCTATCTTTCTTGGCTTCCTCGTGAGCGTACTTGCACTTTTTCCTTGGACTTTCCCCTCGTGCGTCCCCTATATCATCGCTTATCATTGCATCGCCATATGGTTCCTCTTGACCAACCATATTTATCCTTGGCGTTCCATGCCCCAATCTTCGCGCCTCTTCGTAGTAAATCTTGACTAGTGCTATGTATTCCCTATAGCACTCTTTCACTTCTTGCTCATTCTCGCGAGCCAATCCCAAAAGCATAGCGACATCACTCTACATATTATTGAACGATACATTCATGTATCCTCCCATATCATCCAAAAACTTGTATAATGTTAGAAAATATATCTTAATTACCCCTACAACCGGTGGTAACTTCCCCAACACATCTTGGCCCAAATATCCAAGGTAAAACCACTCCAACAATTTAACAAATTTCTTTCCCATAATCTCCCAATTCTAAAACACTAGTTTGTCGATTTTAAGCAAATCTAAAAATGACAACAAGCGTGGAAAAGTGTTTACCTTTAAATGATATAGCGTTTCATTAAGACTAAGATATTCGTCATAAACGTAGTCTTGGCTATCATCCCTATCCATCTCCAACTCTTCCATTCCCTTGATCAAAGAACATTCATCACTAGGGTCTATTGACTTGCAATAATATTCCATGAATTCGTGGTGATCCTTAACCATCCTATAATCACCCATATCCAAGGTACCTTCATCCTTGTCAAACATATACCTTATTTGACACGTACCATTGCCATAAGTCAATACGAACCCTTGGTCTTCCAGTTGGTTGATGCTTAAGACATTCAACGTGATTTTCGGCGTGTAAAGCACGTTTGGAATCACTACATGATGCAGGTTTAACTGACCAGGTCTTAATATTTATAGTGTCTCGCTATACCTATGGTCTACCCTAGTGCACTAACGGGCAGTGTACCCGGTCGTGTGTAGTGTAGTATTCGGTAAAACTGAGGTCGTCCCAAGAGCTACGTGGATTGGAAATTAACTTAAGTCTATGTCACGATATTAATTGCTTTTAAGATTGAAATAATAAAATTAACTAATAAAACAAGGAAATAAAAGAAAGCAGATAAGGGCAAGAGGTGTGATCAATGAAGGATAGTGGTGCTAACCTAGTTATTCATCCTAGCTAATAATGTCTACGTCTAATTACTTCCAATTACTTTAGGTGGGGTCAAATTCGAGAGGATAGCATTTGGTCAATTCGCCCTAACCTATCAGCAAAGATGCCACCACAGGAGAAATCAGGCGCACCGTCATAAGTCCTGTTGTTCCTGGTCCCCTAAGCCGAGTCATTAAGTACCGCTACATGCTAGATTTATAATAGTGAGTGCCCGGCCGTTAGTAACTTAGACACTCACCCCCTAATTCTTAAGTTCATCCAAACGATAGGTGATCAGTTGGTCAAATTGCACAAGCAGAAAGGGTGGTCAGTTGTATCTTACCCTTCCCGTCTCAGTCCGCTCACCTAGGGTCAGTTGGTCATATCTCCTAGGCAATTGGCCTCTACCGCCATTCAAAACTACCGAACCAAGGGTGGCTACCAATAAACTATGCATGCATACACTTAGAAATAATTATACGGAAGTAAAGTAAACGCAAACAAAACAATTAAGGAATCATAACAAGGCCAGCACCAAGAGGTGCTTAGCCAAACATATAGTAAATCATACCAACAAAAATGAATAAATCATGAATTGAATTGAACATAATATTTGATACAAATTACTTGATGTAGAGCTAATAATGATGATGATTGCGAGTGAATTCTTCCTTCAAAACTGGCTTCGGACTACTGGAAAATGCCCTGGAGTGGTACCCTAATCGACCCCTGGGAGAGGGGTGAAGAGAGATACTGGAAAATGCAGATTTAGGGTTGTATTTATAGGCCTCGACATGGTTACGGCGTAATTAAATTTATTAGTTACGTCGTAACAAAAGTTACGCCGTAACTAAAATAAGTAACTACGCCGTAAGTGTTAAGTTTCGTACTTTTCATGTATACTATGTTTATTAAACTTAAATGGTCTTAGATTCATCTTTGGCCCCTGAAGTAGCGCAAGATTTCATATCAAGTCCTTATGCCATTATAAGTACTTACGGTTTCAGCCCCTCGTCGTTCTTGATATATTTATACTTGGTCCTCGAAGTGAATAAAATAAATATTAACTTGCCGCTTCAAATCCCTGGACCTCGAAACTTTGCGCCCAAGTAATTAATTACGGCGTAACTAATTATCCGAGTTACGCAGTAATCCTTCTTCCATACATGATTATCCATTCCGAAATTATCTCTACGGCGTAACTAAATTGCAACGTTACGCCGTAACCTTCACAAAAATAATTACGACGTAACCATAAGAATTGGTTACGCCGTATCCTTCAAAGCTCATATTTATGCCGTAACCTTATTAGCTAGTTACGGAGTAATCTTCACATAAAATCCAAAGGCCCTCGTAAATCAATCTTCAGAACATATACTTGGCCTTTTATCACTTCTTTTCCACTCCAACGCCTCATTTATCCTGAAATGCAAATATGAACGATTATGAAAGAATTAAGTACCATATTAATGCAAATGAGGCCATAAACACGGGAATTTGATATATAAAAGATCAGGCTAATTTGATGTTATCAAATATCCCCCCACTTGAATCCTACTTGTCCTCAAGTAGACTCTTTAAATAATTCTTAGAAAGATATCTCCACAGGATTAATTAGAAGTTATGAGCTTAAAAATCACCTAAGCTAGAAAATTCCAAACCGAGCACCTCACGAAAAGGGAATTGAAATCACACTCTCTCTCATAATTCACGTGTTTATATTTGGGGTGATCAGTCAACTGCTCAGTCATGGCGAGTATTCTATCATAGGCTTGGCAAAGATACTAATCTCCACCACTAGAGTCTATAGATGCAACTATTATAAAAGGCAACGGGTTGACACAACATAGGCTTACGGGGTTATTTTGTCATTACTAACGAGCTACGGCGAGGGGGACAAAACCAATGATACATGACCAAATCCATGGCCAAGACACCAATGATTGCTCGCTTCCTCACCTAAGCTCGATTCACGACCAAGGGTAGGATAAGGCATGGGAAATTTGAATGGGTGTAAATAAAAAGACACGAAACAAATAGATTCCTAAGTCCACAGTCACCCCACCACTAGTCACATTCAATCCCATAGCAAAAATCGAGGGTCAAGAGTCAAGGGGTCTTCAATTATCCAATACACGAGTTAATGCATAAGAAATGTAATGTGGTGCCTTATAAACTCCATAATCTAGGCAAATAAGATTCATTAACTCAGCCTTCATCATCAATGAAAAAAGAATGTGCTATATAAAAAGTTTTAAAATTTGGGTCAATTTAGCACATATTTCTATCAAAATTAACCATTTCTATCTCTCATCCCCCCACTTGAACTGTACAATGTCTGTTGATCCCAATTGAGCAAATGATCTAATATAGAAACTGACTTAGAATAACAACTTATTAAGTATTATGCGGAATTTAACACTTAACCTTAAGAAGAAGAACAGCTAACATTCAACACCTCAATATTATTTATTAATACGAATACTCTTACAGTATTAGGGTTTTGCAACCTTGAAGTGTATCGACCTTAGATATAAAACTTATATCTCTAATCTAACCTAGGACCTCCTTTTATAAGCCAAGGAGTCCTATACATTATACAATACATAACCTACAAGATAAATATCTATTCCATATTTATCTTAATACAATAAACTAACCGACTATACAAAACACTAGCAGGGTTACAATCTCATCATCGTGGTTACACATTACTACTAGCCGCGGTTATCTTCATCCGTGGTTACACTCTTCTGTCCGTGGTTATATCAAACCTGTCCGTGGTTCCAGTACTTAAGATAATTCATGATTCAAGGAACCAAAAACCCAACAATCCCTCCAAAACTTGATACATTTCAACAAAATTCTCAAGTTTCCTTTAAGCTCAAAACATCTGAAATGGAGGATGTAGTCAAACACTTATGAGATTTAAGAATTGTCTCATACTTCTTCAACAAATCATCGCGCTGACCATCATAGGGTAACAGCATCTTGATAATACAGGTTTCAACATTCTGAACAATAATTTCAGGATACTTATTCAACTAGGAGGATATTCACGCTTCTACAAGCATGTGAATAATTTTTCCAGAAACAGTTAAAACATGAACTCCACAAGTTTGATATAAAAACCAGCTTGTTACAGTACCATTGTAGAGTCCTTGCCATTCAGGTCATCATGAGTGGTTCAATAAAATCTTCAAATATATAATATAGACCAGTCTCTCATGATTATCAGTTGGATGCACTTCACCAAACTTGTTCTTGTAAAGTCTCCAGAGATCCATCAAATCATCCCTTTCAAAATACTGAAGCATTTGTGAAAATTTATTATACTCATAAATTTCATTGTTGAGTCTTTGAATTTTCCAAACTCCTTCACTTCCATCATTAAGCTTAAACTCATAAGAAACAATTTGATTTACATCTGCAGCTTCTTTCAATCTTTTAGAATTAGATGTTTCTTGAATCTCAGATTTTCTCTTTCTTTTACTTAGCATCCACTCATCATGCTTCTTTATCCACTCTTCTTCCTTCTCAGAATTCATTGGACAGAAATCATCTACATTAATCCTCATACATCTCTCATAAATTTCCAAAATTCTTTCAAATGAACATTTACTAAGATTATCAGAAACATAAATGCCTGAATTCTTAATAATTTTCATCAATACATTCCTCATCTGAGCCATAGTAGGAGGTTTCTTTCTTATAACTTGTTTCTTTGTTTTGCTAACCTTCCTTGCCCATTCACTCATCAATCTAGCTTTCTCCTCATCATCCAGCAATTCCCATTCTTGTGGAGTAAACTCATCAAGAATTTGTTGAGAAGCTTGAAGAAAGTTTTGAGATTCATACCATATAGCTAGCATTCTCTGACTAGCTTCCTCTTCTTTCTGCTTTCTTTTCTCTAAAGCTTCTTTTTCTTCAGCAACCATATTCTTTACAAACTCTGCATCATAAGCTTCTTGTTCTGCTCTAGTTTTAAACTTCAACTCTGGTACTGCAATACCTTTACCCTTTCCAACATCAGATTGAATCACCTTCTTCTTCAGTGGTTCACCAATAACTAAAGTTTTTTCTCTGGGTTTGGGTTTAGTTGCAGTAGTTTGAACAGATAAAGTAGGTGCAATGATGGGTGTAGAAATAGATGATGTTTTGCTCAGATTAATCAATGTACTTGCAGCTTCTTTCTCTACTTATTTAGGCTTAGATGGTAATATAGAGAGAGTTGTTACAACATTGGAAGTGGTTATAATAGCAGTGGGTATGATTGTAGTAGGTATAGTTGTAGTAGTTATAGTTGCCATGTCTGTTACAGCATCAGTGGTTAGAAGTGTACTAACCGTGGTTTCAGACATACCATCAGTGTTTGTGTTCAGTACTACATCTTCTACAACTTTCTTCACATTTTCAAGAACTGCATCATTCCCATCTTTATCAGATACCACAAATATTTGATCTCCACTATCATCATCTTCTTCCATAGATACATGATCATCCTCCCCTGAATTCTTGCTTTTACTCCTCCCCTGTTTGGATACATCCTCCATGTTCAGAGCTGAAGAGGAGGTCAACTTCTTTTTCCTTAGCTTCCTCAAAGCAGCAAGCCCATGCCTTTTTATCTTCTCCAAAACCAAAACCCTGTGCTTCAAGCGCCGAATATCCTTTTCATGAAACCCAGCCAATTCCTTGAGATTAGAGATCGTCTCCTCCATTTTGGTACATTTGGCCGTCAATTCATTTAAGCGTTCAAGAATATCCTCCCCACTTCGACCTGTGTGAAATGGTCCGAGAGGTGGTTCATTGGAAAAGTCAGTATGTACAAACTCAGAATCCGTCAATTCATTTTCACGTGTTCCAACTATCCTCATCACTTCGAGTTGTGTTAGCTGCCGAGAGGTGAATCTTTGGATATAGAAAAATAGCATAGACCGACAGCGAGCCAACATCTATGCACCCTGTATTAGCCAAGTGGCTAGGGATTCCTCCACCTGTGTTAAGTTCCAGAGAACTCTCCACATTAGGAGTTGCCAATGGTTGGGTCTTATTTATGTTTCCACTATCCTGATCAGCATCTAAGCATGTATCAGTAGTGGAAGCCCTTCCAATCATGTCACCTTCATCATCTGTGACAGCCTCATGAGCAACACCACTAGCACTAGCCTGAGGAAGCTTAGTGCCCTTCTTTCTCCTAGTCCATACAATAGGTGTACTATGAGTGATTTGAGGTGTAGTATCAGTGGTTGGAGGTGTACTTTCAGTGACAATCAGTTGAGTTTCAAGACCTTCATCAAAATCAGGATCAGTAGGCAAAGTAAGCATGTGAGGAAATAAATGAACATCTCTAATTTGTACATTCTGTGGCTGATTCCTCATATGTGCAAAAACCTTAGGAAGCATATGATGTACTTCATACTCTCTAGAATGTTCAATAGGATTAACAATTTGATGTTCTACAATCAGTTGAACAAACCTAGGATACAAATAGTATTTACCCTTCTTCCTAATGTTTTGTACTAACCCCTCATAAATCATCCTAGACCAATTAAACTTCCTTCCCTCAGATAAACAAATAATAGCAGTAGCAATTTTTGAAGGAAAGTCATTAAAACCTGTGGTCTTGTTACTCATACACATCAACAAGGTATGAATCGGAAACTTCCATTGTTGTGAAAACAAACTCTTAAAAAATTGTACCTTTTCACCTCTATGTGTATAACCTAATCTCTCTAAACCAGCAACAATCTCAACATCTGAAATATTGTCAACCCCATCAGCATCATCAAACTGCAAAACTTCTCGAATGATATCCTCAGTTAGCAAAATAACATGCTCATCCACTTCAGAACGAAACATCTCCACACCATCAGCCGTTGCAAGTGTAGCATTTTTCCAGAATTGATGTATGTAGGCTTTAAGAATGGTGGGTGTAACAGTTAAAGCATAATAAATGGGACTGTGAACTAAGAAATCAATCATTTGATGAAACCCTTCAGAACGAGCATTCTTTGTGAGAATGGCAACTAGGTTATGTGAAGTGGAATACTTTTCAGCCATTTTGATTAAGAAAAATAATGATGTGAGTTGGTGAATTAAGCAAAGAAAGTGATTAGGGTTAAGGTTGAGCGCCAATTGAAAGTGGTTTGAGAATCAAATAAATGATCCATCCGTGATTTGGGGAGAGTGATATAGATTCGCCAATGTTACCAAACAGTCCCTGTACTATTCAAAACTAGACTCCATGCTATCCGCGGTTCCAGAACTACTATCCGTGGATACAGCATACCATCAGCAGATACATGGGATCACTTCTTCCAAATGACCAAGAGATATAGCAAGTAAATCAGCTCCTTAGGCACCCAAAACCTTCATACCAGTAAGACAAAAACACAAAACCACACAAGGTTATATGTTATTGTTGTCAGTGGTTAGGAAGAGCTAAAAGTGGTTCCAAAAGACCTATCCGTGGTTTGAACAGGTAAGTCAATATGGTCAACTTCTAGAACTAATATTAGTCCAACTCCCAAAAATCTCATTAACTCCTCAACCATATTAAACCTGCCCCGTATTTACTTCCATAACCCTAAACCCCACTTATAAAAAGAACCCAAATCTTTCATAACGCACACACCAATCAATATCAAAACCCTAATTACTTCAAAATCTCCAATCAACGGCAATCACAATGTGGAACCCTAGTTGGAATAAACCAGAAGTAGTCAATCTAACATCCTCCTCATCCTCATCATCATCTTCATCATCAAGTGAAGATAGTAACCCATGGCAGTTCTACCTCCCTCTACAAGAACCAAGACCATTAAAATCTCCATTTCTTCCATCATCTGAAGATGACAGTGTGGTGAATCCAAGTAATGCATCTGAGGACTCTGATGATTCCTCAAAGAAGAGATCTTCATACTCCCAACCTTCAGCATCTCAACCCCAAACAAGACCACGAGCAAGAAACCCACCACTTCCAAAAGACATAGAGGTGGTTCTTGGTCTTCAAGTACCAAATTATGGTGCTTCTTCACACATCGTAAAGGGGAGGGAAAAAAAAGGAAAATGGACTGAGGCTTTTTGGTGATATGACTATGTCCTTCGTGCTTCTAATGTGGTCATCGTCATCATCAACGTTTTCATCAATCCATCCTGTCCATTTTGATCCTTAGCATCCTCGTCATAGTAGTTATGCATCTCCAGCCATTGAGATAGAAGGAATGGGTGGTTATGCAAGACTTCACTCAACACCGCATATCAGCATCTAGTGTGAAAGATGTGAGCGATCATGCATATCCAACAGCCTGTTAGATGTTGGAATAGATGATATGAACTAGATTAGGATTAGGAGATCATGTATAGCTCTGTTCAGGTAGTTGCATTTGGTGTTGATTGTACTCTGTAAGCTGTAAGCTATTTCTCTAATGAATGAAGAACACTTTGCATCACTACTTCTTTTACTTCTATAATGAGCATTCTTGTATCTGCAAAATGGTTAGAGAAAAACAGAACAACTAGCAGTGGTTTGAACCAAACTATCAGTGGTTAGAAACAAACTATCAGTGGTTAGAAACAAAAATAGTAAAACTAAGATTACATAATAACAGTGCAGTACATATACAAACTGGTACAAAACAATTTGAGAATTTAGAGATTAATCATTCCAATACTAACAACAAGATACTGAAACCTCCCCACATCAAAAGCTTTGGTGAGAAGATCAGCAACATTGAAATCAGTATGGATTTTTACCATTTGAATCAACCTTTTCTCATTACAATCTCTAATAAAATGATGTCTTATCTCAATATGTTTAGTTCTAGAATGTAAAACATGATTTTTAATAATGCATATGTGTACTGTTATTATCAATGTAAATCTTAGTATGCATAAAATTGTACCCAAAGTCCAGCAATTGATTCTGAATCCATAGAACTTGACTACAGCAACTAGCAGCAGCACATACTCAGACTTCAATTGTAGAATTTGCCATAATAGTTTGCTTTTACACTACCATGAAATAAGTCTGCTTCCAAAAAACTGACATCCTCCAGTTGTAGACTTCCTATCCAAACTAGCACCAGCATAGTCACTATCTGTGTAGGACACCAAGTCAAAAGGAGAATCCTTTGAGTACCAAAGGCCCAATTTAGGATGACCCTTAAGATACCTAAAAATTCTCTTAACAGCATTCATGTGTGATGAATTAGGTGTGACTTGAAATCTTGCACACACACATACTGAGAACATTATATCTGGCTAGATGCAGTGAGATACATCAAAGATCCAATCATAGACCTGTACAACTTCTGATCAACTCTGGTACTTCCATTATCAGGTAGCAAGGGTTTCTGAGTCTCCATTGGTGTACTAGCACTTTTCACATCCCTGAACCCAAACTTCTTCAAAACATCTACTACATACTTGTCTTGACTAATGAAGATACCATCAGTCCTTTGTTAAACCTGTAGCCCCAAAAAGAAAGTGAGTTCTCCCATAGAACTCATCTGAAACTTATCATGCATAAGCTTCTCAAAATATTTGCATAGCTCTTTATTGGTTGAGCCAAAGATGATGTCATCTACATAAACCTGAACCAGTAAAATATCATCCTTGTGCTTTCTTATGAACAAAGTTTTATCAATCAGTCCTCTTTTAAACCCATTGTCCATCAAATAAGTGGACAGGCACTCATACCATGCCCTAGGAGCTTGATGCAAACCATACATAGCCTTCCTCACCCTGTAGACCTTATCAGAACTTCAAAACCAGGAGGTTGATAGACATAAACCTCCTCATCAATTGTGCCATACAAAAATGCACTTTTAACATCCATCTGATACACCACAAAGTTTTTGAATGACGCATAAGCTAAAAACAATCTAATAGCCTCAATTCTTGCAACTGGAGCAAATACTTCATCATAATCCAAGCCTTCAGTTTGTGTGTATTCTTGAGCAACCAACCTTGACTTGTTCCTTACAACAATACCTCTTTCATCCCTTTTGTTTCTGAACACCCATTTTGTCCCAATTGCCCTCTTACCATCAGGAAGGTCTACCAATGTCCAAACCTCTTGAAGTTTGAACTGAAGAAGCTCCTCTTGCATTGATTCGACCCATCCTTCTTCAGATAATGCTTCTTCAACTCTCTTTGGTTCCTTTTAAGACAGAAAACAAGCAAACAGGCAATTTTGCAAATCTTTATGACTGTTTCTTTTGTGAAGTGATCTTGCAAAGAATCCATGTTCAGGAAAGGGTTCGGTGTTCTTAACCTTGCTTCTTGTTTGAACTGGAGTATTCAACTTTCCAAGTATTTGTTCCTTGGGATGAATCTTGTGTATCCTTGTGGAGGTAACAGGACTTTCATGAATGACATGTTCCAAATTAGTTAAATCAGCATTGAAGAAATCATCCATGTCTTCATCATCAGTAGGAGTATCAATTTCAATCAAAGCAGGCATATCAGGATCATGTGGATACTTCTCTTCAGCATGTAATGGCTTTTCATGTGGTCCAAAGAAAGTACTACTATCAGTACTTACAGCCGGGATTTCACTTGTAATGACAGTGGTAGAAGTTGTTGGCTTAGCAGTGGTTGTATTTACTCTATCCGTGCTTATGTTAGACTTATCCGTGCTTGCAGACTGCTTTTTCTTCTTTTCAATTTCTTCTACCAACACTGAATTATCTTTCAATAACTCATCCTTATCTTGATGATGAGTACTATTGCCTCCAGTATTCAAAACATCATCATCAGAGGGACCTTGCTTATCAATGATGGGTGAAACAGAACTAGCTTTCCACTTTTCAAACAAATAGAACTCTTGAGGAGAATCAGCTTCCTTAGAAATTGCTTCTTCACCAGAATTCTTTTGAGTACCTGCATCAACATTAGTGGAAGTTCCTGCAATGATAGGCTCATAATTCATAGATTTGGTTAGCATATCAATGTTAAACAACCAGTCTGGTCCTTTGGTCTCAACACTAGGAGTCTTTTCACTGAATTGAACATGTAAATTTTCTTCAACAATTCTAGTCCTCCTATTGTATACTCTAAAGGCTTTACTATTTGATGAATAGCCTAAAAAGTATCCATCATCAGCTTTTTCTTGAAACTTGCCTAGGTAGTCTATGGTATTCAAGATAGTTACAGGACACCCAAAAGGTTTTAGGAATGCAATCATTGGCTTCCTATCATGTAACAGTTCATAGGGGGTCTTGTTATGAGGCTTCACTACCTTACTCCTATTCTGCACATAACATGCAGTGCCTACAGCTTCAGCCCAAAAGGTAGTTGGTAACTTAGACTCAGACAACATAGTTCTAGCAGCCTCAATTAGTGTTCTATTTTTTCTTTCAGCCACACCATTTTGTTGTGGTGTTCTAGCAACACTAAACTGTCTTTCTATACCTTTCTCTACATAAAACTGATTCATCACTGCATTCTTAAACTCAGTACCATTATCACATCTGATTATCTTGACTTTATAATTCACTAGATTTTCTATCTTAATAATGAAACTCTTGAGAACTTCACTAGTTTCACTCTTAGCAGTCAAAAAGTAAACCCAAGAAAATCTACTATAATCATCAGTGATAACTAGGCAATACTGCTTATGGTTCAAACTCTTGACAAAAGTAGGTCCAAATAAGTCCATATGAAGCATAAACAGTGGTTGTGAAATGGTGTTGATAGTTTTGGACTTACAAGAAGCTCTATGTTGTTTTCCTTTCTAACAAGCCACACACAGTTCCTTACACTCAAAAACCTTAGAAGGTAACCCTCTCACTAAGTTCCCTTTAACCAGTTTATTGATTGTTTTGTAATTGAGGTGACCTAATCTTCTATGCCATAACTTAGACTCATCCACAGATGCTTTAGCAAATAAACAAGTTAAGGACCTATTAGGAATTACATCTTTAAGATCAAAACAATATATATTTTCCTTCCTAGGTACCCTAAGTTGTATAAACTTCTCATCAGGCATCTTAAACTCAGGAGATAACACCACACACTCAGTTTCACCAAAAAGTACCCAGTTTTTCTTATCACACATTTGAGAAACACTGAATAAATTGTACTTAAGTCCCTGTACCAAGTAGACTTTTTCAAAGTCCAAATTTCCTGTTCAGATTGTGCCTCTTCCAAGTATCTTTCCTCCCTTTGGATCATTGCCAAAAGCCACATAGCCTCCATTAAAAGCTTCAAAATCATCCGGTTGCTCCCATCCCAAGTCATGTGCCCAGAGCAACCACTATCAAAAACTCCTTTGTCTTTTAGCTCATCTTGTAGATTGCCCTGCACATGAAATTAAAAAAAAATTAGTTCCTTTTGTGGACCCAAGCCAATACTGACTTGGGTCTGCCCTGTGCATCAATATAATCAAATTTCTTTAGGTCCATTGATGCACAGTTGACATGATGTAAAACCTTGGTCTTAGGTTTCCATTGCCAACTAGCTGAGGCCTTAACAGCATAAAAATGATTTCCAACCACTGTATCAGTTATCACTTTTGGAATTTTTAAAACTTCTTTGTTATCTGTGGTGAATTTTGGCTTATCAGTAGTTTGATTTTGCTTAGCCGTGTTTACACTTTGCTTAGCAGTGGTTGGAACCCATTTGGGAGAAGCAGTGACAATTGATTTTGTATTCCCATTCCTCATTAACACTGCTTTAGGAATCATGTTTCTGTTAGGATGAGGGTTTGTTTTCTTTGAAAAGTTTTGGTGATTTACCCTCCTCCAATGATTCCAAATTTATGGTCTGTTTTTATTACAATTTCTCTGTAAGTGCTCAAAACTACCACATATAAAACAAGCCTTTTTAACACATTGAAACTCATCACCTAATCTATTAGAAATTAGACCATTTAAGCTTCTTTGATTACCCCTAGGTGTATATAGTTTCATCTGTTCCCTAGGTATTTCCCTGTACTCTACTACTTTCTTGGTAATTTTAGCTCCAAATCTAGGTACAAGGTTGACTTGCTATGAATCAACTTTCTTAACTTTTTCTATCTCTATATACTTAGTTGATTCAATACTATCTTCCTCAGAATCTGATTCCCAATCTACAATTTTGGGAGTATCAGAGGACATATCAGAACTTATCTTAGGTGTCTCAGACTTACTTATTTCTTCAATAGGTTTGTTAAAACTGAATTCACTACTAAATGACAGTTCTTTAGCAGGTGGTGCATTTTGCATAAGAGTGGGTGGTGGCATATTGTTGTATCCTATCCCAGACCCCTTTTTCATTAGATGACTCTCTATAGATTTATGAACCAGATCAGAAGCAAATTGTGTTTTAGCTACCCTAACAACATGTTTTTCTTTTTCATCTAGGGCCTTTTGTTTTTCACTCTCTGCTAGTTCAAGTTTCTCTTTAAGCATTTTAATCTCTCTATCTTTAAGATCAATTTCAACACCTAGTATATTGATCTTTTCTACATACTCAAACTCACATTTGATACAGAATTTTAGCTTCTCTTCCACACCCTCTAGACCAACTCTATAACCTAAGTTATCTAGAGTCAATCTTTCTACTTCTTTCCTCATACTCTCAGTGATAGCTTTTTGAGATTCTAAGTTATCATGACATGATTTAAAAGAACAAGTAGATGTTGTAGAATCATTAGATACCTCAGAATCTGAACCAGAAGATGAAGCATAGGCCATTAGAGCAAAGTTATGCTCTTTTGAAGCTTCACTAGCAAGAAAAGCTGCATTTGGACCTTCTTCAATTTGATCGCTCCAGTCATAATCTCCAAGCCCATCTTGAGCAACCAAAGCTGAAGAAGCAGCAGGCTCTTCTGTGACCTTCTTAGTGCCTTCAATTCTCTTAGGAGCTCGACATTCCCTAGCAAAGTGACCTTTCTTCTTGCAATTAAAGCACTCCATCTTGCTCTTGTCGAATCCAGCTCTCCTTTGACCATCATACTTAACCTGTCTTCCAGTCCTTCTCAGAAACTTCCTTGCTTGTAGAGTCAACATTGCCATTTGCCATTGAAGATTAATCTCCTCAAGATCATCAGGATCAATTTGATCTAGGTCTTGATTAAGAACAGTAACACTGGTAGTTAAATCAGCCAGAAAGGCACAAATTGCACCATCACTGACATTATCACTAACAGTGGTATTGTTTGCAATAGCCGTGGATATACCATAGGCAGCAGTGGATACATCTTGTGGGCTCTTGTGATTAGTGGATACAAAAGCAATGTTTTGATTAGCAGAAGAGGCATTAGCAAAGTTATTCTCAGACTCATAAACCTTAAAGTTGTTGAAGAGATTATCCAGAGTCATCTTAGGAAAGTCCTCCTTATTCCTCCACACAATTGTATGAATAGCCCATTCAGACGATAGACTCCTAATGAACTTCAAATTAATATCTTCTTGAAGAACCTTATAATCTACAGACTTCAGTTGGGTGATAAGTTTTTGAAGTCTATTGTATGTGCCATCAATCTTTTCTCCACTGAGAGCAGTGAAGGTTTCAAATTGATGCTTGAGCATATTTATCCTGGACTTCTTGGTAGCTTCATTGCCAAAAACCTTGTCTCAAGAGCATCCAAAGAACTCTTTAGCAGATTCATATTGTTCAAAATCCAAAGCATAATCATTGGGTATTCCCATGGAGAGAATACTGTGAGCTTTGATCTCCATTTTCCTTTTAGCTTTATCAGGTTCACTAACAATAGATATCTCTTTGCCATCCTCACCCTTCTTAGGAAGAGTGTCTCCCTTTTCAACGACATCCCAGAGAGCATAGTCAATCATGCGAATGTATTGCCTCATTCGCATTCGCCAGATTTGATACTCACCATGCTTGAGCATGGGTACCTTTGAAGCAGTCACCATGTGAGTTTCGTCAGACATCGTATCTTTCTTGAACAAAACTTAACTTAACCTCTTCCTGATTACAGTTTCTAGATCACAAGCTCTGATACCACTTGTTGATCCCAATTGAGCAAACGATCTAATATAGAAACTGACTTAGAATAACAACTTATTAAGTATTATGCGGAATTTAACACTTAACCTTAAGAAGAAGAACAGTTAACATTCAACACCTCAATATTATTTATTAATACGAATACTCTTACAGTATTAGGGTTTTGCAACCTTGAAGTGTATCTACCTTAGATATAAAACTTATATCTCTAATCTAACCTAGGACCTCCTTTTATAAGCCAAGGAGTCCTATACATTATACAATACGTAACCTACAAGATAAATATCTATTCCATATTTATCTTAATACAATAAACTAACCGACTATACAAAACACTGGCAGTGGTTACAATATTTCATCTGTGGTTACACATTACTACTAGCCGCGGTTATCTTCATCCGTGGGTACACTCTTCTGTCCGTGGTTATATCAAACCTGTCCGTGGTTCCAGTACTTAAGATAATTCATGATTCAATGAACCAAAAACCCAACAATGTCCCCATTGTACGAATATTTATTAAAATTTGAAAGGCGAGATAGAAATGTTCGGGTTTCTAATTTTATCCGTAAGACAAAACGGATATGTAAAAATTTGCGCCAGTTGAATCAAGGCGAAAACACTAATTAAAGACAAAACACTTGCTTGCATGCTTTTTTTTCACATTTTTACTTTTTTTTTCAATACAAGACAAGGTATACATGGATGAACATAAAAATTATCCCCCCACTTGAGATCAACTATCATCTAAACCCGATTTTCTTCCACAACCCTTTATTCAAAACCCGCGACTTACACTAGTGGAACCAAAATTAACCAACAGCGCCCGGACCATGGACATAAGGAAACTACAGGGTAGGTTAGGCGATGGGTGTAACGACACATATATATGGTGAACAAAATGAAAGGAAAGGCTCTCAAGGGTGTATCTAGGGGTATCTTGCACTAATGGTGAGTGCAACAAAAAAGGTTTAACAGGGGGATTGACTGATCGATGTGAAAAGTCAATATACACAATACATATATGGGCTATTTGGGTTTAATCCAAAAATTGCCTTAAATCCTAGCTACACCAATCACACCAAGTTACCTCAGTGTAATGCTCATGATAATGGTCTCGAAAAGATATACAAGGCCAAGTTCTAAAGTCTACTACAGCCACCGGCACACTCATTTTTATGGATTTATGTATAAGGGGAAAACGGAAAGGCTTATCCTCACACAATGGAAATATAGGGTATGTGTGCTCAGTCTAGATTAATCCAGTTAAGTAATGAAAAATATGTCAAAATTTTATTAATGAAACACTTTTCATCAAAAACTAGAAAAATAAGGGCAAGTAAAATCAAGCGGGTGTCTATGTCTAATCCCTTCCCCCTACTTGGGTCATACTTAAGCATATAAATGAAAGATAAGAAGGGTTAGAATTGGAACAGAAAACTCCCCTGGATTTGCTCGGCATGATCGAAGACACACGAACAAACGTGTCCCGCTTTGAGATTCATGAGCAAACTTTAATAATCTGAATTCACTTAAGACAACCAAACGCATCATACTAGAAAAACAACAAGTAAAAAAAGAAAATGAAAAACCTAACTCACTTTCGTAGGAATCACGGTTGCATTTAGCGAATGCAACAAGCCTTTTAAACTACTTGGTGTCCCAAGTGGACGAGTGTAGTCTCGTGAGGGTTTACAGGGAACACACCCACAAAGTTCATTTAAAACTAATACAAGGTTATTGTGTTTTAAAATGAAAGAATTAAAGCAGAGGAAGGTTACGTCGTAACTCTCTTGAGGGAGTTACGCCGTGAACCGCAAAACCTAACATAAGCAGCAAAGCGAGTGGTTACGGCGTAACCACGGAGATGGTATTACGCCGTAATTATTAATGCGTCAAGAATTCTGCTGCTAAAAATTTGGTTACGGCGTAATCACTAAGATGAGTTACGCCGTAACTCTGGTCAGATCATCAAACTGCAGTAGCAATTACTTCCTCGTTTCCTGCAAAAGTGGTTAGAAAACACAAAACCCAACTATACTAATAAAATGAAAAAAGAAAAGATAGGCATGGGGTGCCTCCAACGAAGAGCTTGTTTTTGTTCGAGTCACGAGCTTGACTCTACCCTTATTTACTACGTAAAAGGGTGTTCATCCCCTCACTTGAAATCAAGTGTGGGTGAAAATAGCAATAAACACCATAAGGGTGTGAAATTGCTACGAGATGGGGAAATGATAAATTATGATCATACCTGAAAGGAGATGTCATTTCCCTCCATACCTTACCCGTTTTAGTTGATGGCATTGATGATTGGTTCACCTCGTGACGTGGCTGATTAATAGGCTCGTATGTCTTCTCGTTAATCACTGAAGTGTCCAAGATCTTGTCCTCTAATTCCATTGCAAGATCAACTAAAATAGGTTCAGTAGCCGAAGCTACATAACCATCATCGGGTGATGTGATAGGTTGCACGATTTCATCCATAATCTCAGCATCCTGAATAGAAAAACAAGCAGGATTGTCAGGAATAAAAGAAGAGTTAGAAGTAATACCATTTTGTGTTGTGGTTGATTCCTCATTAGCTTGTGGCGTTGCTTCATCACTCTGTAAGTTCTTTGCTTCCATTTTCTTCAATTGATCGTCGCTTGTTTCTTCTTTCTCACAGTCTTCAAACGTCCTGGAAATGGGATAGGTGGTACATAGGGTCTGATATAAGGTAAATCACGAGGAACCGGCTCCTTGTTGACTTCTTTCATCTTTCCCACTGTTGCTTTGATAGTTCCGACCGCATTCTTTTTACTTTCCAGGACCTTTTGATTAAATTCTTCAAGTTTAGCCTCCAAGCTTTTCCTCTTATCGTCAAGCTTCTTTAAATTCAGGTCCGCGCCGTCCTTGAATTCCCTAATCATTTCGTCATTCGAGTCGTGCATCCTTTTTAAATTATCCGAGAATTTCTTGACGGCTTCCTCCAATGATTCCACATACCCGACCTGCTCATATTCTTCTTGGCGAGAATGCTCTTGTATAGCATGAATGTCTTCCTTAACCATATTCATATCACATCCAAGTCTATCAAGCTGCTTGGTGATGTCGCCAATGTCATCCAAGCTATTGCTATTTATGGCCCAGGTGGTTGCTCCATCATACCAATTTTGTGAATGGTCAGCCATCATTTGAATTGATGTAAGGGCTTGTGTCGGAGGCATCATAGGGATCGGCCCTTGAGAGTCGAGCATTTGGTGGGAAGGGATGTTTAACCCGTTGTAGAAAATAAGGACTTTCTGATAGTTGTTGAGATCATGCATTGGTAAATTATATAGAAGATCATTAAATCTTTCCCAAGCTTCATCTAGCATTTCATCCATCTTTTGTCTGAAACTCCTTATTTCTTTCATCATCTTGGCAATCTTTGACGGAGGATAATATCTTCTAATAAATGCTTTCTCCAAAAGATTCCATATATTGATCGACCCAGCAGGAAGCAACTTCATCCATCTTCTGGTTGCACCAGTGAGTGTAATTGGGAACAATCTAAGCATTAATGCATCTTGAGTGACTCCTGGAGTGTGAAAAAGATCTGCGATCTCCAATACTCTTCGCACATGCAGGTGGGCATCATCATCGTTAGTTCTCGTGAAAAGCTTCTGTCTAAGTTCCCTCATGAACTGGCAGCTGATCTCAAAGTTGATGTCGTCCTTAAACTCGGGATATATGATGCCTGATCTTTGGTCACCTTGAGTCAAAGCAATGTATTCTTCCATAGTAAGCATGTCAAAATCTGAATCTTCCATATCCTGAAATATCAAAAACAAACAAAAAACAGAAAAGAAGAGAAAAACAAAAAGAAAAATAAAAGAAAAACTTAAATTAAAATCCTAAATAGCTCCCCAGCGCCAAAAACTTGATGCAGGTTTTACTGACCAGGTCTTAATATTTATAGTGTCTCGCTATACCTATGGTCTACCCTAGTACACTAACGGGCAGTGTACCCGGTCGTATGTAGTGTAGTATTCGGTAAAACCGAGGTCGTCCCAAGAGCTACGTGGATTGGAAATTAACTTAAGTCTATGTCACGATATTAATTTCTTTTAAGATTGAAATAATAAAATTAACTAATAAAACAAGGAAATAAAAGAAAGCAGATAAGGGCAAGAGGTGTGATCAATGAAGGATAGTGGTGCTAACCTAGTTATTCATCCTAGCTAGTAATGTCTACGTCTAATTACTTCCAATTACTTCAGGTGGGGTCAAAGTCGAGAGGACAAGATTTGGTCAATTCGCCCTAACCTATCAGCAAAGATGCCACCACAGGAGAAATCAGGCGCACCATCATAAGTCCTGTTGTTCCTGGTCCCCTAAGCCGAGTCATTAAGTACCGCTACATGCTAGATTTATAATAGTAAGTGACCGGCCGTTAGGAACTTAGACACTAACCCCCTAATTCTTAAGTTCATCCAAACTATAGGTGATCAGTTGGTCAATCGCACAAGTAGAAAGGGTCGTCAGTTGGTCATATCTTACCCTTCCCGTCTCAGTCTGCTCACCTAGGGTCAGTTGGTCATATCTCCTAGGCAATTGGCCTCTACCGCCATTCAAAACTACCGAACCAAGGGTGGCTACCAATAAACTATGCATGCATACACTTAGAAATAATTATATGGAAGTAAAGTAAACGCAAACAAAACAATTACGGAATCATAACAAGGCCAGCACTAAGAGGTGCTTAGCCAAACATATAGTAAATCATACCAACAAAAATGAATAAATCATGAATTGAATTGAACATAATGTTTGATACAAATTACTTGATGTAGAGCTAATAATGAAGATGATTGCGAGTGAATTCTTCCTTCAAAACTGGCTTCGGACTACTGGAAAATGCCCTGGAGTGGTGCCCTAATCGACCCCTGGGAGAGGGGTGAAGAGAGATACTGGAAAATGCAGATTTAGGGCTGTATTTATAGGCCTCGACATGGTTACGGCGTAATTAAATTTATTAGTTACGTCGTAACAAAAGTTACGCCGTAACTAAACTAAGTAACTACGCCGTAAGTGTTAAGTTGCGTACTTTTCATGTCATACTATGTTTATGAAACTTAAATGGTCTTAGATTCATCTTTGGCCCCTGAAGTAGCACGAGATTTCATATCAAGTCCTTATGCCATTATAAGTACTTACGGTTTCAGCCCCTCGTCGTTCTTGATATATTTATACTTGGTCCTCGAAGTGAATAAAATAAATATTAACTTGCCGCTTCAAATCCCTGGATCTCAAACTTTACCAGTAATTATTACGGCGTAACTAATTATCCGAGTTACCTGCATAATCCTTCTTCCATACATGATTATCCATTCCCAAATTATCTCTACGGCGTAACTAAATTGCAACGTTACGCCGTAACCTTCACAAAAATAATTACGACGTAACCATAAGAATTGGTTATGCCGTATCCTTCAAAGCTCAAATTTACGCCGTAACCTTATTAGCTAGTTACGTCGTAATCTTCAAATAAAATCCAAAGGCCCTCGTGAATCAATCTTCTAACATATACTTGGCCTTTTATCACTTCTTTTCCGCTCCAACGCCTCATTTATCCTGAAATGCAAATATGAACGATTATGAAAGAATTAAGTACCATATTAATGCAAATGAGGCCATAAACACGGGAATTTGATATATAAAAGATCAGGTTAATTTGATGTTATCACTACACTTCCTTCTTTGGTATCAACGAGTGCCTCTCCAACACCATAGGAGACTATAAACTTCCTTTCCTTCTCCTCTTTGCCCACCATCTTAAAACGATTGATCATTCGATTGAACAAGGTCCTCGTAGGACTCATGTGTTTGGCATGGGTTTTACTAACGTACCATATGTTATTCCAATTCCCCTGATCCTTTCCCTCTACCATAAAATCCATCTCAACGTGTACCTTTTCTGTTGGATAGTTGAGTTCTTCGTGAATTCTTGGCGTACTCACCATGCTTTGATCTTGATCGTTTGTTTTCTTGTTGGTGCAATTCCAGTAAAAGTGTCCCTTTATTTTACAAATAAAGCAACATGTTTGAACCATCATGTCTTTTTTGAAAATAAAACGTTTACATACTAATCTATCTTTAGGGTTCCAAACGACATGTTTGAACCATCATGTCTTTTTCGAAAATAACTAACTTTTAACTAACTTTTGTAACCGCCAATAACTATCTATAACCGCTTTTAACCGCCAAACGGTTATTAACTATCAAAGTAACATATTCAGTCTCTTGGCTTTCGTTCGCTATACTTTGAACCTTGTCCAACAAGACTTTTACAATTACGGTCCAACAATTCCCCCCTAATTGTTTAATACTTGTTCTTCAAATCTTCAAACCTTTCTACGCGTTTTTTTTCCTTTCTTTGCGACTTCGATTCTGTTCACAAACTTGTTCCTTATGTTGGTGTTTCCTTTTGTGTGTCAACTTGAATTCTTCTTTCTCAAACTGTGCCTAGAACTTGTTGTTCTCGGTTTTCTTCCAAAATAATCAAATGTTTTTGTTGTTTTCTTTTATCTCGAATTCCAAGTCCTCTTCCACAAAATCTTGAATACTTCTCTCGGTATCCTTCCAAAAACAAAGGAGCGTTTGTTTTTTATTTCGTTGTTGTTGTTGTTTTGTCATTTATCTCCAAAACGTTTTCAACAAGAACAATCCTTGATGTTCTTCTTCTTGGTATCCTTTCAACCGTATCCACAACAACCTCCAATACCTTTCGGTATTTTTCCAAAACAAACGATTGTTTGTTCTTTCCATGTTGCAATCCATCTTCCTTGGCATCATCTTGAGCAAACTTGCACTTCTTCCTTGGAGACTCTCCATGTGCATCCCCTACTTCAACGCTCATCTTTGCAAAACTAAATGGTACCTTTTGCCCGACCATTTCTTTCCTTGGCTTCTCCTGCACCGATCTTTGCGCTTCCTCAAAGTAAATCTTAACCAACGCAATAAATTCCCTATAGCATTCTTTAACCTCTTGCTCATCCTCTCGTGCCAATCCCTAGTAATTGAGCAACCTTGTTCAGGTGTTGTTTTCTGTTTTGAAACAACACCCCTTCCACCGAGACTTTCATTCCAACGTGTTCCTTGGTGTCTTTAACGTTGAATCAAACTTGTAATCTTCAACCTTCATTTCTGATGCCACTTCCCAGGTTTTGAACCTTTGGCTCTGATACCAATGTAGAATCATTGCAATGGTTTATTCGTGATTTCCACAGGATCGAAATATGCACAAGATTAACAAGAATTTGATTCTATATATTACTAACAACATAACATGGTTACATTGTAATTTCAGACACTACTATAAAACGTTTACATACAAATCTATATATAGGGTTCCAAACGACATGTTTGAACCATCATGTCTTTTTCGAAAATAACTAACTTTTGTAACCGCCAATAACTATCTATAACCACTTTTAACCGCCAAACGGTTATTAACTATCAAAGTAACATATTCAGTCCCTTGACTTTCGTTCGCTATACTTTGAACCTTGTCCAACAAGACTTTTACAATAACGATCCAACAATAAAATCATTATACTTTAATTGTAGTTCAATCTTAAGTCTTTTTTTTTTTCTTTTCTTTTTGCAGATTATGGTGGCAACTATACGATGCTCAGCAATTGCTGATGAAACATATTCTTCCTTTGTTGCGAGCGAGGTGTGTGCATGTGTGTGTCTATATATATATATATATATATATATATATATATATATATATATATATATATATATATATATATATATATATATATATATATATATATATATATATATATATATATATATATATATATATATATATATATTTATATATATATATATATATATATATAGGTAGGGTTAAAATGAAAAGTTTCTTATAATGAAAAGAATGAGAAGGCATGTGGAGGTGACATGTGTCACATTTGCCATATCACCATGCCATGTGTCAACCCCCCCCCCCCCCCCCACCCCCAAAAAATTCCCGCCAAAAAAAAAATTTTTTTTGAGCAAAAATAAATTTTTTTTTCCCTCCAAAATTTATTACTGCATCACAGTTATAAAAATACTGCATCACAATCATAATTGTGATGCAGTAATTTATAACCTTAATGCACTATAATCATGATTATGATGCAAAGAATTTATAACCGTGATGCAGTAACTTATAACCTTAATGCACTAATAAGTTTTGGTGCATCTTTATTATAAGTTGCTGCATCATTCTACAAAAGGTGTAGATTGGCGGGAACACCCTGACCCCGGGTGCCTTTTGGCACCAGCCATTGTCCACCCCACAAGGAATAGCTCCGGAAACTCTCCTGGCCTAGTGGGGCACCAACCGAGGAGCACGAGCCAAGACTAGGACCCCTAAGCTCTTATTCCACAAAGTCTCTCCGTGTGCCCACTGTGTTTTATGGAGGTGGGTACCTATATGAAGCAATTGCCAAGGATGGGACTTGAACTTGGGTCAATTGACTCAAGCACAAGTGCTCCAACCATTGGACTAATGCTCCATTGGTAAGTTACTGCATCATAGTTAATAGTTCAGTGCATCAACTATGATGCACTAAAATCAAGGTTATAACCTTAAATGCACTAAAAGCATGATTGTGATGCAGTAACTTTATAACTGTAATGCAGTAATTTATAACCTTAATGCACTAAAATCATAATTGTGACGCAATAACTTATAACCTTAATGCACTAATAAGTTTTGGTGCATCTTTTTATAAGTTATCTGATCATATTAGTAGTGCATCAACTATGATGCACTAAAATCAAGGTTATAACATTAATGCACTAAAATCATGATTGTGATGCAAGAACTTTATAACGTGATGCAGAATTTATAACCTTGATGCACTAAATTCATAATTGTGATGCAGTAAAAAAATTTGGCGGGAAATTTTTGGAGGGAAAAAAAATTTTGCCCAAAAAAAAATTTTTTTTTGGCGGGAAAAATTTTTTAGGGGTGGGCGGGGAGGGGTAGGGTATGGTGATGTGGCATGATGATGTGGCAAAGGTGACACATGTCACCTCCACATGCCTTCTCATTCTTTTCATTATAAGAAACTTTTCATAATAACCCAAACCTATATATATATAAGTAAGTAACATGACTATTATTTTTCATACATCTGATGAATAAGTGTGTTGCAGGACTGGCTTGAATTAAAAGATGCCATACAATATCATCTTGTGCAAGACTTTGCAAATGAGGTATAAATATATATATCTTATCATATTATATCATTAAAGTTCCTAGCCCAATTTAAGGACCAAGTAGCAAGCCTCTTATGTTATAATATTTAGTTAAAAAGTGATAATGATTTGCACTCTCATAGTTAGCCTAACTATGAAAGTACAAAGTAATTTCAATTTAATATTAGATGAACAATATAATTTAAGCAGCTCTTTACATGCTTATAAAATTGTGTTACTACATAAGAAAATAGATTACCAGGAAGTGTTGGAATGAAAAAACTGCTGTAAAAGAACATACTACCTCCGTCCCAAATTTTATTTCCATTTTGACAGTTTGAATCTAACTTTGACCTTAAATATTTTTTTTTTGTATTATATAATACTTGATGCAAAATATATGAATAGATTGTGTTTTAAATGTATTTTTCATTGATATACTTTTCATCAAGTATTATATAATACAAACAAAAATATTTAAGGTCAAAGTTTGATTCAAAAAGTCAAAATGGACATAAAATTTGGGACGGAGGGAGTATAAAATAAGCCCTTCAACACACAACCTGCACTGTCGCCAGCTCTACCATTAACCTGTTCAGCTCCATAACCTGTAACCTCTTACTGTGGTGCTACCATAACCCACAACCTCTAATATTACCGCTACCCCCAATTAACTATCTTTTTCGGATATTCAAAGTTAATAAATAAATCTTGCAGGACTCTGAGGCTGTACAATCGCATCTTGTCTCAGGCTATGGAGATACACTTAGATCACTGCTTAACAAATGTTTATCGAGGTAATGAAAACCTGTTAACTATACCAGTTTTATATTTAAATTGTTCTGTATATATGTCAGAGATTTCATGTATTTAAGTAACTTGTTTTCAGTTATGACGATGCAACTTCTCACTATGAGACTAGTGTTAGATTGGCAAAAAGAAATCAATTGGAAGAGAAACTTGTGCAAGTAATGTTTCTTGTTGGTTTCGAAATGTGATAGTTTTTTACTTATGTGTAATATTCCCTCATTAACTTTTTCGTATCTTCTATTCTACTTAGCTTGTTCAACCAGCCTACCAATCGTTGTTGGAACACCTACAATCTGTGACGCTGAAGAACTTCAAAACGGAACTTGATCAAGCTTTAAATGGAGGACAAGGATTTGCAATGGCAGCTCGTGACTGCACTGAAAAGTTCACGAGACTATTCGATGAACAATGTGAGTAACCTTGTCATAAATTATTATTTTCTCTCTTTTGGATTTTAGAAATATTAAGTTCTGAATCTAAATCTACATCTACGAACAGATGCCTCCATTAAGCAAGCCAGTTGGGACTCAGCTAATATAGGGGTTAGATTTTCCCACGATCTAGGTTCACATGTTACTGATGTTCGAACTGGCAAACTATCTGAACTTACTACACGATGTGAGGTAAATATTTTTTTGTTGAACGCCAGATGAGGTTGTATTAAATTTGTATTGATTGTCTTTAAATTGAGTATTCAATTAAATTTTTATAGTTTTAGAATCTGTGATGTGATGGTTAATCACTGTATGCATTTTTCTTTTGGCAGCTGAAATTAAAAGAGGCATTGTATGGTCATGTGGGAGATTTTCTAAAACAAGGTCCTGGTGATGTCTGGCCTGCGATAAAAGAATATTACAACTGTGAAACTCAAAAAGTTGTATCAGAGTTCTCTGTTGCAGTCTCTAGTTTTGAAATGGATGAGCATGAAAAAGCAGATATGATTTCAGAATTAATGAATTATGCAAGAGGACAAGTTGAACTCAAAACAAAAGAAGTAGCCAAACTAGTATCGTACATCATGAAGGATAGGTACTGTAGTGCTGCAGATATTTATTTTCTAGTTCAGTTTTCTTTTACTATAACTCACTGCAAATCTATTAAAATCACACAGGTTTACATCAATATTCAACCACGATAATGATTCACGTCCACGAGTCTGGACTGTGAATGAAGATATTCAAGCTATAAAGCGTACTGCCCAGACTTCTGTAAGAATCACTTATCAGAGGATATTTAACATTGCATCTATCGGTCTTTAAAACATACAGGACCTTAACCTTGTTCATATATGTATATATAACTTGCAGTCTCTAAAGGTGCTCTCTGTGTTGGCTGCAATTCGTTTGGATGAAGACACTGATACAATTTATGATACGCTGGTTCACACATTATTAGACGAGCCAAGAAACACTACCATTCCAAACGACTCATTGGCCTCAAGCAGCTGGGCACAGGTATTATGCCATACGGGTCTCTTTTTTTGCATAAATATTATTGCTTTAATATATTTCTCTGTAAATAAATCGTAATGTCTATATATGAAAATTACAAGACAATGTTTTTGTTATTAATATACATTCAGATTTCGGCTACGAAGACACTTATAACTCCTCTTGAGTGTAAATCATTGTGGGACCAATTTCTAAGAGAAACCGAGCATACCATCACTCAAGCTAATACTATCCAGGTATGCTTCTATCATTGACTAAAAATTCTATGTTATTTATTTATTTATTATGTCAGTATAACTTTGCTGTTGTGCCTTTCTGTGGCGATTTTTTTTTTTTTCCTTTTTTTTTTTTTTTTTTTAATTGTTTTCTGCTATGGTTCTCACTTTTCAGGAAGCAAACAGGCGCGATAACACCAGCTCCAGTTGGAATACTTTTGTCACATCCATTTTCTCCGTGGTATCGTTGGCAGTAGTGGTGGCACCGATGACAAGGATGGCATCATCGCCGGTGGCATCATCGGCTGTGGCATTGGTGGCATCATCAGCTGTGGAATTAATGCCATCATCGGCTGTGGCATTGGCAACATCAGCTGCGTTATCGGCTGTACTGTGGCATTCGTGGCATCATTGGCTGCGGCATCAATGGCATCATCGGCTGTGAAAAAGGTGGCATCATCGGCTGCGAATTTGGTGGCTGTGGCGTCGGGGGCATTATCGGATGTGGCATCGGTAGAGTTGAATTTACTTCCGTCAAGGTTGGAGTACTATCGTCAAAGGCTTTTTGGTAGCCGCAATGTTGTGCTTGCATGATGTTACTCATGGAGTTGTGTTTGAATTATATATTTATTTGTACTTGTTTTGTTCAAACATTGTTGTTTAGTTTGAGAGGGTGATGGTAGGATTTGGGATGATGATAAACATTGTTGTTTTGTATGTTTGTGTGCGTCTCATAAATGAAGACGAGTAAGACATGCATGTTTGCTTTGCGTTAAACCCTTCAAGTTTGTCAACATTTTTGTTATACTTTCATTCTAGGCAGGTCTATCTTATTATACATTAATCACTTATATTTTGTTTAATTTTTATTTTTATAATAATATCATTTTTAAATTTACAAATTATATTTATTTAAAACATATTATTTTATTATAACTTTCTCGCTCTTTATTATTCAAAACATATACTAAATTCCAATCTAAAGCCAAATTCCAATTTTAAACCAATCACAAACCAAACACGCCATAAGTGTTAGGTTTAGTCATTTAAACTTATGTAATCCCTTCGTCACAAAAGATATGTTCTGTTTTGATTTTTTAAAGTTTTTATTTTTCAACTTTGACCTAAATTTTTTAAAGTTTTTATTTTTGTGGAAGAACAAAGAGTGTAATATATTTTACCGGGTGAAAGGTCCTTTACCCGAAAAGAACAAAGAGTGAATTTGTTTAACAAATTTTCTACTCTTCAAAATGATCTTAGTATATGTAAACATAAACTTCTTAACCTGACTTGCTTTTAAAACCATTGTGTTACACGTCAAATCTCTAATGACCAACTCACACAGACCAACAAAGAACTCAGAGACTGTCTCAGAGTTAGAAGAGACCATCTGGGAATGAAATAGTGGTAAAGGTCATCTTGACAAAGTTATCAGTAAGCAGTTCCTTGTCAAGGACGAAAAGGGATTGGGAAGTGAATCAGTTCGAAAAAAAAACTATAAAGATGTAAAGTTTGTCAAATCAAGTGACCAGGTTGAAGGAAGAACATTCTGTTACGTGCCCGATTTGACTAAAAATTTAAAACTTTTCTCAAAAAGTACACCCAAAAACTGACCCACTGTCACTCTTTTACAATCTGACAAAAATCTATAAACATCTAGACCTTGAGACTATTTTTAAATGAAACTAGACTCAATTACCTTCGAAAAGACGAGTGGCACGACCCGTGACGACTTACGGTTAAAAAAATATGATTTTTCGAAAACCGACAAAATTTACTCACTTCCATACCGAAATTTGGAGTTTTTGTTCCAAATTTCGGTACCAAACCGAAATTTAGTGTTTTAGTTCCAAATTTCGGTACCAAACTGAAATTTGGAGTTTTGGTTTCAAATTTCGGTACCAAACCGAAATTTCATTCTGCACTCCAAACACACCTTTTCTTCATACCTCTTTCGTTCACTTTTGACCCATTTTCTGAAAAACGACTTCTATAACATAACATAACACCAAAACTTCCATCATTAGGACATCATAAACATCAAACATATGTATACACATGGTCATAATGACCCGCGGAAACGTGCTTTACAAAGTAACGGGTGTTATGCTAAACACCCGTTTTGACCCGTTTGCATACACCACTTAAAATAACTCTTTAACATGCTTTAAGACCTGTAAAATGACTCTTAAACCATTCCAAAGACTTGATATTACAAACATATAACACATTTAATACTTTTGGGGAACAACTTTGACAACGAGCTCGGTACATCTACCTAGCTCCTAACTTTCTTACTACATTCCCATTCTTCACAACTAATCCATGGTTTAGCCATGCTCCAAAGAACAAACCTTAGCATCTTCAATACAAGAGAACCTACAAAATGTAGTCAACTATAACGTAAGCGAAAACGCTTAGTAAGTAGTAATTAGACTAAAACATGTTAATGCTTCTATCATCATATAATTTCACAAAAGCATAACTAGCACACAAACTATAACACATTTAGCACATAAGGCATATAACACATACATTAATCTTCCACTAGACGGGTACCCGCACTATGCGGCGGCAGGTACCCGTGTAACCAATTAACCCACAATAGCATACAATTGAAGCATCAAAATCATCTTTATACATTATAGTAGTACATCCGCAATGCATTGTAACCAAAAAGGTAGAAAGCAACAATGATGGTGTTTTGGTACACGGTAATAGTGATGACACGTTGTACTTGGTGATAATGTGAAAATAAAAGCAATGTCAATTTTTGATATTGCAAAAACATCGTGGTTGACTTCACCATCTCAAGCTAACATCTCTTCTTTCAACACTTTAAAAATTATACGCAATTACTCCCTAAAACGAATCTATCATATTTTCAGTCTTTTTTATACTAAAACAAATAACTTATAATTCAATGTGAATTTAAAATTATGTAACCAAAACTTAATAATGGTTATTTACTTAATTGTATTTTAAATGTTTTCAGTTACAATCATTTATATTATTAATTATGTAATTTAATTTCATTTTTAAGAACATGTCGGTTACCCTTTCCCTAATAGGCAAGTGTTGAGGCTGAATTTTTAAGCCTTTCTATTTATAAAAAGGCCTAAATGCTTTATATATTAGTATAGATAAGGCAACTAATTCTATAACTATCATTAATTCCAATCTTGATCCAATAATTCCTTTACTTAACTATAACCACAACTTGTATAACACATCATACGATAATTTTCACATTAAGCAAGTAGTAGTCAAATTACTTACCTTAGCAATCCATGCTAAGCCATATACAATTATCATCATCTTTCATAGTCAAACTCCATCATCATCCAAAGGTAACACCTTAAACACCATATTCAAAGAACACTTAAACAACATCAAATAACTATAGCCATGGTTTACACAACCATTTGGTTTACCATTGCAGCCTCTAATCATCATATAATCATATATTGATTATGTGATGATCCAAACCATAAATAACCCAACTTTTACCCATAATCCTTTTACCCCAAGATTAATATAACTCATTTAATTATTTAAATGATCATAACATGATCACATCCCAATTTTCTCATTTACCTTCAATTTAATTAAAGGGGCTTCACCCAATTACTCTATAACATCTCAATTAGTGTTTAAAAACACAATTACCCAAAACCCCCAATTTGGGTATAAGAACCCTAACTTTCAAATCACAATTAACTCATCAATTAAGTATACTTACTTGCAAGGATCATAGATGCTAGCTTGTATCATGACTAGGAACACAAATTACTTCACAATTTGATCATCAAGACAATTCCCCTCCTATCACGACACACACACTCACTCATTTATTTCTGGATATATTTAGAAAGATAAAGAATTATCCAGAATATGTAGGAGGTAACTTTTCCTAAATGACATAAATGGTATTTCAAGTTCCATACTTTCAAATTTCGTCACAATTACTTCTATAACATATTTATAACTTGGCAACTTAGGTCCCTTAAGTATATATATCATATTTCTATAACCACATTACACATTCTTTGACTATTAGTTTGACTACTGGATTTGACTACAACTTAGCTTTCATTGACTAACCAATCATATCAAGTATCCCGACTCATAAAAGTCTTAGTCAAACTATTTCAATGGCATTCTCATTATTTAATACTTAAAAATTGGTTTTGGGTGTAACACACTCTCTAGTGATATTCCTAATTTTGACACAAGAAGAATCCTGAGTCCAGAACACCATGTCCTTAGGATCTCTCTCAGAGAATCTGACTAATGATCTCACTGACTGTGAGTTCGAGAGTGTTGACCCATTGCCCTCGGTACTAAAACTCAAGGGAGTTGAACCCAGAGGTGCACCTCAAGTCGCTGAGATAGCTCAAGTCTTCATCAATACTTCAGTTGTCCATGAAAAGAAAATTCTTTCCAGACCTAAGCAAAAGAAATCCTCTGTCTAACCAACACCCGAATATGAGAAAATCATAGTTATGCCTGAGCAGTCGTCGCTGACTTTAGTCAAACAGGTTCAAGGTCTCAAAGAACAAATAAAATCTTTGTCCATTGGTTCTAGTTCTCAATCAGGAAGCTCCACCTCAATCAAACTCAAACAGAGAATCAAATTTCCTCTTTGCATTCATTTTGGATTTAAAAATTGCCTCCCTGAGGACTGCTATAACAATCCCATATGCAAGATATGCAAGGGTACAAATTATCTCACCAAAAAACCCTCAACATGTAGTAATGATGAGAAATGTGAATCATCTTAAGTCTCAAAGACCACACATCAATGCTAATACAATTACAGAAACACCAAAAGTGTTCAAACCTTGTAAGTAATGTGTACTAACTGACCCTTACCTTGATGAGTGTACTGACTACCCTGGGTGTCAAATCTGTGGAAGTTATGAACATGAAGCCATCTTTCATGTTAAACAAACTCCCACTTAGATCATTCCTCCAAAGAGGAATACAAAGGTTACTAATCAACAATCAAATAAACCCACTAAAAAGAAGATTCACAAAAGAAACTAACCATCTTATGTATCTGTGCAAGGTGATATGAAAAGACCAATATGGTATCTAGATAGTGGCTCTTCTAGACACATGACAGGAGTAAAGTAGTATATGCATAGATACACACAGAAACCAGGTCCTACCGTAGTCTCTAAAGATAATTCTTTAGGAAAAATAGAAGGATATGGCACACTTAAATGCAATGGTATAGTTTTCACCAAGGTTACTTATGTGAATGGACTGACACACAATCTCATCAACATCAGCCAGCTGTGTGATGCAAAATTCAAAGTCCTATTCACAAAGGAGCAAGGAACAATCTTCCACCATAATGATGAAGTTGTGCTAATTGCTCCTAGAGTCAGAGATGTATATGTTTTAAACATATCATCACCTCAATTCGACATCAAAACACGTTTCTTTGCTAAAGCATCAAATAGTGCAAATTGGCTTTGGCCTAAGAGATTATCTCACCTCAACTTCAAAAACATTAACATCCTTGCTAAACACAGTCTGGTTGTTGGACTTCCCTCTCTCACTTTTAAAAAGGGATATCACAAAACTTCTCATCAACATGCACTATTGAGAAAAATGGAGTAGCTGAAAAAAGAAACAGAACCCTAATTAAAGATGCCAAAACCATGATAAATGGTTCATCTCTACCAAAACAGTTTTGAGGAGAAGCTATTAACAAAACATGCTTTACCCAAAACAGATCAATCATCATCAAGAGACATATTGTGGAAACTAAAAACGTGATGAAGATAGTTTCGTGATCGTTTGTAAGCTCTAGGGTTTAACAATAACAATGATAATAAACTTGGTACTCAGCGGAATTAAAACAAACTAAAGTTATTGACACAAGGTTTTTTCACATCTCCCTAATTATTATTTGATCATAATAATAACGTGTTACCTAAACTATAACAGGGATCAAAGCCTTCTTCGATCTTGGAGATAACTAAACTACTTAACTAGGCGTTTACAAGACTATACGCCTAGGACACACACACACCCCTTTAAAGACTACATTATGGAATACTTGTATCTAAAACCTACACCCCATGTCCTCTTTATATACTAGAGGATTAGGGTTTACAAATCTCTACGAATGACTAAATAATAAATCTTCTTTTGCAAGCAAGTCCCTCCATCTTTTTGTAGATTTCTTTCTTGTCACTTTAAGTCCTTGATGTTTCATTCTTTATTATATTGTATCATTAAATCAATAAACCCAACAATCTTCCCCTATTTGATGATGACAAAGCAAACACGGTTCTTGTACGAACTTCCCTAGACGAAGTAGCAGAAGTTGAGATAATTAAATCTCACCATGAATGAAACAATCTTGTCTTCCATTTGTCTTCCCCTTAATCAGTGCCACGCTACTTCAACATCTCTTCCCCTTTTTGTTATCAACAAATAGAGAATATAAGCAGTAGAAACTTCCCCTTGAGTGGTGCATGATTATCAAATGATTCTTCAAATCTGTAAGCTCCTTGTAATGATCACTTGTGAAGAAAACCAAATATAACGAATTTGATGAAGAAGTAAAATATCCCAAACTTGTATCTTATGTCTTGTTTATCCACTTGACGTTGAACTTATACTAACACCATATAAGTAGACCGCAATCTCTTGACAAAATCCTCATCTTCAATGAGACACTGAGCACTACAATGTAACTCCTTTAAGTGATAGTTAACTAGGTCTTCATCCATCCACCCCTTGACCTATGAAAACTAGAATTTTCAAGTCTTCGTCAACATCCTTTAAGCACGAACAAGTTATCTTCTTCATAATCAATTATTCAATAAATCAATACGAGCCTTTTGACGTTTAAGAACATTCAAAACCAAACAAAAAATCTCCTTGTGTGAGTGAATCAAAATCCCATGTGTTTGTTTGACATCTCTCAATCTTAACCGAGAACCAAAAACCATGTGCTATCCGATATCGAATAAAACAATAAAAACTCAAATTAGCACCCACTGTTCTTAGTCATCAAATATCAATAAGATCAATTAATATCACCAACTGTTCTTACTCTTGACAATGAAATCACTTGACAATAAAATATTGTCATACTTAACAATAAAATAATATCATTGATGACTAGCAGTATAAACTTAGAATTCGAATATGTTGGTTTATGGATATATTTAATATGTGTATGACCGGATTCGAACTCGAGACCACGGGATTTAAATATATTTTATATTAAATTCACAATCCTCACTCTCTACAAAAGGATATATTGCACACTCAACCGAGAGGTCAGGGGTTCGATCCTCACTCTCTACAAAAGGCCGGAGGTCCTTTCTACCTTTGGTAGAACTGGAAGCAGCCTCTCTACCTTAGGTAGGGGTAAGGCTGTCTACATCTTAACCTCCCCCATACACCGGAAACGGTATTGGGTACCCATAACCCGTGGAAGACGGCATTGGGTGTTACTTTACTTTTTTTTTTTTTATTAAATTCACAATTAACGACTAAACGAGCGATAAGTACTAATTGGAAGTGACTATCGGTCGTTAAATGTCTACGGAATATGAAGAAAAGTAAACAAGCCAAGAGACGGTTTTAGGAACCCTCTTTTGGGCTTGTTTTTTGCCGAAACTATGGAATCCCACATCGGAAACCATAGTAAACTTGACATCTACCATAAGGCTATAAATACATCCCCATGTATTCATCCTTTGGTATACTTGATTTCATAAGAAGGCCAAACTTCTTCTTTTCTTCCCTCTTGTTCTTGGTCGACGAGTGAATCCCCATTGTAAGGGATTTACGAGTGACCTTGAGCATAAAAAAGGTGTTTGGTTATTCTATTGTGATCAAGAACTAGCATTCGCATCGAATCGCTAATAGTACGTGTGTACAAAAATGTGGTGTAACACACTATTGTTACATCAATTGGTTTGAATTGAAAAACGGTAAGGGTCAATTCGTTAAACCACATAAACCCTAATTAGGGTTCTTGAATTGAAGAGATCTACCAATTGCAAGAGGTACGTTACGCATCTTTTAGTTAATTAATTATTGTTATGATTCTAAGTCTTCCGCTGTGTGCTCTTGATGTCTACATGTTATTATTGTATGTCATGTATTATAAACTCAACAGTGGCATCACGAGCCTTGTATAACAAGTAATTAATTACTGAAACACATAATTAAAATAAACATGAATGTGTTATTATTTGTATGCTTAGATCTAGGGTTTGCAAAACCTAAACCCTAATTTTGAAGGGGGGGGCGTTTATTTTGGTGCCCTAATTAGGGTTTTGTAAACTATTGTTTTAATTGGATTAGAAACCCTAAGATGCATGCAACTTTATGTGTATATGCGTAACTTTGATTTAATTGCATTAATTGTTAAGTGTAATTTTATGTCCATAATAATTATCTGCATGTTTTATCATGGATCTGCTTTTATTGTATGTCTTTCTTGTTTAAGTGATATACACTAAATTATGATAGATCTAAAATTGGGGAAGACCTCAATAATTATTAATTTAATCAATTATGTGCTATGTGGTATGTATTTAATTTTGACTTGCGGAATCGATGAATCGATGCATGTGGTTCACCTTGTACATAGATGAAAACGGGTGAAAGTCTTAATTAAATATATGCATATTGACAGATCTAGAATTGGTTATTAATAGGATTTATCAAAAACGTTTGCATGTGGCTATTTGATATGCATGACTTTTATTTGTTATGCATTCATTGTTTATTTGTTTATTTTATAAATACTTGCTTGTTTGTTATGTGTAACAAGGGTATTTTTACAAGAAAAATAAACCGACCTAAACAATGGTGAAACATGTATTTTTAAGCATAGTAATCATAATCGTTTAATTGATTGGTGACTTTGGTACAAATGGTCTGAACGGCTCACCCACTAGAATGAACTATAAAGGGGTTGATAAAGAAGTGCGCAGTACCACACTCGAAAGGATATCTAAGGTTATGCTTTAGCGCCACCGTCCTCCTGTAAGTTCGAATGGAGCTACTTAGTAAGCCATTAAATGTGCAAGCTCATCTTAAGGGCGAATTAGTTTTAATTCCATGCGCGACTTCGGTGGTAATTACCCGAAACACTAAGTGTTTACACTTATGAAAAAGTACGGTATAATGGATAATAATTAACACTAAATTCCTTGATTGGTGAATCCAATACCTCAATTAAAGTTTGATGATGAAAAGCTTATACATTAAAACAAGATATAGATGTTTTAATAAAACCTATGTTACGAAGATGAATGCATGACATCTTTGTACATATTTGATTTGACATCAAAATTATTACCCTTTAATTTAAGTTGTATGCCATCCAACGAAATGGAAACACCTGGGATTACCTTTTATTTGCATGAGAACGTGATTTAGATCGTAATCAAAGGGTAAAATGTCCACGTGTCGTGAGAACGGGCATGGACGATTTTGCAGTTTCTTAGTTGGACAACTTAATTGAGTTTTGTAGTGAGAACTGGCAACTCAAGGCATAAGATGGGATAAAACATGTTTACATGGCGATTGATATTGGCTATATGTAAATCCCATAAATCTAGGAATTGCAATTGAAATTGGCAATTGAGCAATAGCTCTACCATTTTGTATAAGGTTCATTACTAGCAGATCAACTGACGTGATGAAATTATGACAATTTGGATCCTAGTTTTCAATAATAATTAATTGGTTATATGAATATGAACCTTGGGTATTTAATTGTTTATTGAAAAGGTTAATTATCGAAAATACAAAAATTGAATTTTGTAATTCTTTTGAATGTATAAATGCAACATTTAACCGTAAACGTGGTTTAGTATTTGATTAGTAAATTGATCCATTCTAGCATTCAAACAAATGTTTGATCGAGAATAATCTACTGATAAGACAAACAAAGTCTCTTTTCCATGAGAGAAGCATGAGACTCAATCATATTCCTTTTCATGAATGAGAAAAGTATAATAGGAACATTTGAATTGTCTAAATTCTAATGTAACTCTTAGCAATGAATTGCACATCTTATTTTCCATAAAGATTTCATTACCCTCATTTGGTGAATGAATCCTTTGTAACAACATGAATGTTGGTTAACTGGAAAACATGTATATGAGTTACTAGATTAGAAACTAGACTAATTACAGCAAAAATTGGTAAAAAGCAAACTAGCATATTTTTATCTAGTTGTTTTGCTTTAGCCTTTAAGGGTACTACATACCAGGGATGGTAGGCCTGTTGAGGAAGAAATTGCATACCCAATTTTTTGAGTTAATAAAATTGATGGATAACCTATCATTCATATAGTAGAATACACCTTTTAGTACTTTAGTAATGATTACGTATGGTTCTTCAAAGGTGTAGGAAAGTAAAAACAAGCAAGTTGTTTTCACTGGTTATGCAACACTTACAATGTTGTCCGATTCAGTGGGAGCATTTGTGTTGCATTACTGAATAAGAAGTTGTTTTAATAATTTCTAATTCAGTGGGAGCTACAAGCCTTATTTCCTGTGTAGTAACCCAGATTATCTTCAAAGATAATTACTTTCCAATTGTAGACACTTATGTTTTAAGGATAGTCGGGTACGTTTCCTTACTAAACAATATAGTTCTACATCTACTTGTTATATCTATGACACAAATCATATTAATCAAATAAACGAACGTGTATCGTGTTGTTTATATGCTACATGATGTTGTTCCATGCACAAGTGGGAGAAATCTTATTGTGTGCAAGGTACAACACATATTAATATGATTTAAAAGAATTCTCTTGACTGTAAAGTAAGAGAATAACGTTCTAATAGGAAGTATATATTTATATATGTATGATTGCCCTATTAAGAACATGTGTCAAGATGATAACAAAGACTACTTTATTTTAAATATTTATGTCATTCAATATTTAAGAAACACTTGTAGTTACAATTTATGTTACGTGAGAACGTGAACTAGATTGTAGCCCAAGGTAAAATATCCACGTGTCGTAAGAACGAGCATGGATGATTCTGCAGTTTCTTACATGGAACATTTCATGGAATGACATAATTAAATGAAGTAATTTAATACTACCTTGAATTTGAGTATTCGTTGAATGACTTAAATATATGTAGTAAATATTAACTTGAAATATGAATTGAAACCCGAGGTGGTGTTCATAATTACTTTAATTATAAATGTTTATGATTTTGTAAAGTCACAAACATGAAGTCTTTTAATACAAGACTTACAATATAAAGTAAGACGTTAACTTGCTATGTTTTAAGACATATGCGTGAAGTCAATGAGTTGATCAATGACTTATAACGTATAGTGGGATTATAACTAATATGTCTTTTGACTTGGTCAAAAATATTTGTGTTATAATACATGAAATTGACTTGGTAATTCCATTGTACCATTAAGTTTTACTTTGTTGGTAAATAGGTAAGCCAAAAGAGTAGATGGTTATCTAAAATATTGTTAGATTTTCTTACAATATTAATTCTAAGGAAATACCATAGTTTTATGGTATGTTTTGTTAGAAGAATCAAAATCTGTTGGCATTATTTGATTCAAGATAACTATAGTTTCTTCCAAAAGTTATCAAGGTTAGTAGATTGAGTATAGATTGAATATACTCAATAAGACTCCAACCTAGAAGATTAATAAGACACCATTTGTTTATGGAATGTGATGAATCACATTAAGTCTTATAAATGAAGTTCTCAATTTGTTAAACTACTTATAGAGTGAGTTGTAACAAACTAATGTTAGGAACTGTCAATGTTTTTGTAATATCCCAAAAGAGAACAATGTATTGTTGCTCGACTTGCTAAACTATTTAAAGGTAATCTTTAAATTTTAAAGGCAAGTGGGAGTTTTGTTTAGATCTTGAAAGATTGAATTACAAAATACATAATCTTCTAAAATGCACTAGCAAATATCATGATGAGGCTAAACATGAAAATGATAGACCTTAATATGATGGAATTGTAATTCATAGATCCGTAAGGATATCTCAGATATTTAATATGCTGAGGAATATGAGTTGTAGGATCATGGTAAGCTGTTAATCATAATGATAAATTTACCAAATGTTGAATTGTGGAAAATCAATCATGCTATGAATGTAGAGATGTTGTCCATAAAGATAATCAACTTTAGATACTTGGTTTATCTTAATAATGAAAATGAGTTTCTTCAAAGGATGGAAACCCTAGTGGTTTAAATCTTTGTGTAGAAATCATATGGACAATATTGTACATGTATTTAATGTATGTCTAGTGATAATAATATCAATCATACTTAAGCAATTAATTATGATTGAATATTCTTTCCTATATACATTAAATAGAAGTATAAAGATTATAATTGTCATACTTAGTTTCATTGATATGAAATTTTGACAATGAATGTCATAAATCTTTGTTGTGAAATTACTTTTTGAGGACGATGAGTAATACAAAGAAGTTTTATGAATTCAAATAATCCTTGGATATGTACAAACTGCAAGAATCCATGAATGGATATATGCAAGCATCTAGGAGATGTTTCTTATGTTTAATATTAAATCCATGTTTGATTTAATAATTAAAATAAGATTGCTCATAAGTATTCCTGAAAGCTAGTGGGAGTATTATTTATTTTTTCTTAAATCTTATATGTTGTATGGGCAACTACATTCTACTTAAATTAAGTTTTAGTTGGGAATGAAACTTCGTTTGTAAGATTTGGAAATAATATATACAACTTTGGAATATATGTTTATTATTATAAACATATGCGGTAAATAAATGAGTTAAATAGAACATGATGAATACATATCTTTGACAAGATAGATGAGATCTTAAAGTTTAACTTGAAGATTCATCATGAACATCATGTTGTGTATAAATTTGTTGTGTCATGCTTGATTACAAGATGATTTGACAACATTGAAAGTTGTTAGTGTAATAAATACTTTAAAGGAATATGTTTGGATTTAGAATCACATTCCACAATCTGGAGATGCTCCTAGATTCTATGGATGATTATATGACAATTGTTTCATAATTGTCATTGCCAACAAGCTTGAGTTTTGGTACGCACCAACATTACACTAGAACTGTTCAAAAGTTTACGGATATTTAAAGAGCATATTGTTGTACACAATGATGCTAGTATAATTGAGATGACACTCAATTCTAGTCACGGTATCATTGATGATGACCATGTTGACTAGTTATGCTCAACTAAGAGCATAGTTGCATTATACATTAATGAATAAAGAATACTTTAAACTTTAAAAGTTTTGAAAGATGATTGTCATATATACGTGGTTCAGTTGTCACGCACCTTATGGAATAATATGACAATATCAAGATATGTGTAAACACATACAAGAAATTCACTTATTGAATTTTTGAAATAAGTATTCTCAAAATTCTTATAGATCAAAGTTAGTTGAAATTATGCCTTGTCGACAAGTATGAGATGCATGACTTGTCGCAAAATTCATTAACTAAGAATTATCATGCATTGATCTATTTAGTATTTGGATAAAAGGATATTGTAAACATTATTATTGAAATGAAATAAAGTATTTTGTTATGTTTATTATTCATTTATTATAATGTTATCCTATATTTGCATGTTTAAATCCTTGAATAACTTAAGTTATTCTAAATAGTCCGTTGTCAATCAATAACATGGGAATGATATTGAATTAAGACAAATCTGAGTATTAGTTAGAATATACTTGAAACTATATTGATGCGTAGCATGACTAATTTCAGATGATATTCAATGGATTGAGTATAGGACTTATCCCAACCACATGATGGTACTTTATGGATCTTAGTCATTAAGTACATCATGAATATTTATCCTCTGACTTGAGATACCATAGAAATGTCATGGATGTAGTGCATTTCTGTGAAGCAATCTAACGCTATATCGTGAACGGTAGTTATAAGGGTTGTTTTCGAAGTGTTGCGAAATTTATGAATTTCGCCAGTAGTCAAAATGGGATTTGTTTCCTTCAAATTTATTTTGAAGTATAATATCTTTGGGCCCCTCGTAGGATTGTTAAGATGTTTGCATGGCCATGCCCAAGGTCTTCTCGGTATATGTTCGAAGAGTTGGTAATCTTAATCAATCATATAAAGCGAGAAACAGAATAGTTAATCAAGAAATGAGTGAGATCCATATTCTTTTTAACATGGTATTAGAAACAAAAGGATAAGTATGATGATGAATCATCAAAAGGTTTTTCCAGGAAACCATACTCGAGTTGTTTTGGGGTCATTGGCGTGTTGCTAGATGCTAACCAATGTCATTACGCATACTAAGATATCTCCAAGTGGGAGCTGTTGGTTTATGGATATATTTAATATGTGTATGACCGGATTCGAACTCAAGACAACGGGATTGCACACTTTACGTATGAGATTCGATGTTTAAATAATTAATATATAAAATATTATGTTTAATTATTAAATTCACAATTAACGACTAAACGAGCGATAAGTACTAATTGGAAGTGACTATCGGTCGTTAAATGTCTACGGAATATGAAGAAAAGTAAACAAGCCAAGAGACGGTTTTAGGAACCCTCTTTTGGGCTTGTTTTTTGCCGAAACTATGGAATCCCACATCGGAAACCATAGTAAACTTGACATCTACCATAAGGCTATAAATACATCCCCATGTATTCATCCTTTGGTATACTTGATTTCATAAGAAGGCCAAACTTCTTCTTTTCTTCCCTCTTGTTCTTGGTCGACGAGTGAATCCCCATTGTAAGGAATTTACGAGTGACCTTGAGCATAACAAAGGTGTTTGGTTATTCTATTGTGATCAAGAACTAGCATTCGCATCGAATCGCTAATAGTACGTGTGTACAAAAATGTGGTGTAACACACTATTGTTACATCAATTGGTTTGAATTGAAAAACGGTAAGGGTCAATTCGTTAAACCACATAAACCCTAGTTAGGGTTCTTGAATTGAAGAGATCTACCAATTGCAAGAGGTACGTTACGCATCTTTTAGTTAATTAATTATTGTTATGATTCTAAGTCTTCCGCTGTGTACTCTTGATGTCTACATGTTATTATTGTATGTCATGTATTATAAACTCAACAGAATAGTACCATGTTACCATATAGTAAATAATAATACCACCAATGAGAATGTTATCATGCAATTGAATCTAACCTTACAAATCAAACCCTCATGCATAATAAACCAAACATCCATCAGCCATCGACCAATCAGAAGGAGTATTCACCAACCCACCGTCCAATTCACATGCCCCTTATTGCTCCATCAGAAACCCTTATAAAACATCACTGATCGCATCATGCTCAAAATAAAATAATCATTCCTCAAGTAGCATAAACGAAAAAGTAGAGACATGTAGGGGTAGTTAGCTAGCAGTAGATTGCATCGTAACTACCAGTAGAAACAAAACATAATTAAGCAGTAGATACGACATCGTAGCAATGCGAACAAAATCTACTAGCAGAGGTGAAGAAACTTGTAGCAGTGGTAACCGATAATAGTAATAGCAGTGGTTCGAATAACGCTATCAGTGGAAACGATTAACACTAGTAGTGGTAACGACTCATAAGCAGTGGAAACGTAAACATGTAGCAGTAGTATCAATTCATGTCTAGCAGTAGATAAGAGATAATTAGCAGTAGTCTGCGCATAACCAAGTAGCTAGCAGTAGTTGTAAACGTACAAACTAGCAGTAGATTCACAACAACAGAAACATTAACGAGGAGCCAATAGTAAGTGATATCAACAATATTAAAATAATTGCTAGCAACATATACTCTAGTCGAAGACATGAGCAACCAGATTTTCCATAAAGATTGACCAAGAGTCAAAGTTGTCATGCCACAATCAATCAATAAATAACAATATTGCACCAACCTGTAGTCTTCGTATGTATTGTTGACCCACGAATAAATTTCGACCAATTTGATTTCACTCTTACTCCAACACGTGACCAATAATCAAATGGTAAGAGATAAATACGAAACACAAAAATACCTTTAAAACACTAAAAATTCGACTTTAAAACCTCCCTCTGCAGCCAACTTCGACAGCCTCTAACTTTCACATAAAAGCTTATCAGATCGACGATCCCTCCGGTGAAAAGTTAGATGGGTATATAGAGAAGTTCTAGTAAAAATTGTAGCCCGATCCAACGGTTCATGTAAACGTTATCGACGTTAGAAAACAGTGCTGCAGAAAAGTTGCGAATTTTGTATAAAACGATTTTCTTCTTCCTTTTTCGCCAAAAAAACCTTGTGAATCCCTAGGTAACGAGCTCCCCGAGCTCTGATACCAATTGTGGAAACTAAAAACATGATAAAGATAGTTTCGTGATCGTTGGTAAGCTCTAGGGTTTAACAATAACAATGATAATAAACTTGGTACGCAGCGGAATTAAAACAAATCAAAGTTATTGACACAAGGTTTTTTCACATCTCCCCAATTATTATTTGATCAGAATAATAACGTGTTACCTAAACTATAACAGGGATCAAAGCCTTCTTCGATCTTAGAGATAACTAAACTACTTAAGTAGGCGTTTACAAGACTATACGCCTAGGACGCACACACACACACCTCTAAAGACTACATTATGGAAGACTTGTATCTAAAACCTACACCCATGTCCTCTTTATATACTAGAGGATTAGGGTTTACAAATCTCTACGAAGGACTAAATAATTAATCTTCTTTTGCGAGCAAGTCCCTCCATCTTTTTGTAGATTTTTTTCTTGTCACTTTAAGTCTTTGATGTTTCATTCTTCGTTGTTTTGTATCATTAAATCAATAAACCCAACACATATGAAGCCTGCTTATGAAGTGTTTCATGGAATGCATCACTTGGGAAATTTTGATGCTAAAGATGACGATGGTTTTATCGATTAACCACGTAAATGTGTTGTGACATGCAGGAGGGTTTTTATTTATTTAATTATTTTATTTTTAAATATTTATCATCTTTTACTTAAAGCGTATTTATGGATCCAAGTTTTTTAACCTTGATTTTGGGAAGGGTTAGTTTTAATGCAATCGATGTTTCAAAATGAGAAATTAATCCAAGTTCTATTAGTTTTTCAAAAGTTTATTTATTGATATTTTGTTTGTTTCAAAATTGATGTATTATATATTGCGTTCATTTTGTTTGTGTATGTTGATTGTAGAAAGTTATGGTTTTAAGTTTTAAGGCTTAAATGTATAAGTAAAAGGTGACTTGTGATTCTTACCAATTGGAGTACAAATCTTCTAGTAATAAAACTCCACAACAATTAATATATCTTTGTTTCTAATCACATTTTTAGGGGCTAAAACAGCGACATTTATTTCTACTACTACAAAAACGAAAAACGAAAAAAAAAAAAAAAAAAAAAAAAAAAAACTCCAAAAGATAAATACCTACAGAAGAGTAATGTTGGAAACTTTGAAATACATGTAAGATTATTTATTTATTTATTATTTTAACAACAAAAAGTATATTCATTGAAACTCCAATGATGTCGTGTTGGAATATGGTAGTTGGAATAGCCGATACGGCTAAAAGTGTGTGAGCCTATTGGGGACACACATTTTAAACACTAAAATACGTTTGCGTATGAGCTCAACTTTGACCTGATTTGACCTGAGATAAACTAGACCCGAAAACCTTTTGTCCTAAGCTACATGGCCGGTCCATAGAGGGTATTTTAGGAGTGGATATTTTGGTTTAGAGTTAGTGAGAGGATATGGTATGTGAGTTGGCTTGGTGATCAAGTTAAAGCCCATATAAGCTAGGGTTTGGAGGTTATAAATACTCTCTTATACCCTAGCTCAACACACGATTCACATCCTTATTCACAGCATACAATACCGAAACTCTCCACCATCAATTCCAACCGATCAAAGAAACCCTAACTGGATCTAGGGTTTGATTCAGTTTTCACTTCAAAAACCTTAATCTTGCATCGGTTGATCCAAGTGTAGTTTACAGGTTTTCTAGCGCTTGTTCTTGGTGTTTCCTGGTCGAAGAAGAAGCCAAGAAGTGGTGTTATTTTTCTTTGTTATCGGGCAGCAGGAAGCAGTAATATCTCGGGTAGTTATACCCAATATCGGATAGCTAGGGTTTGGTCTTTGGGTTGTTTCCGGTTCTCGGACATCACCAGCAGTTTGGTTGGTTTGTTTGATTCGGGTCTTTGAGCATTTATCACTAGTTGATTGGGTATACGTGATACGACTAGTACATCGGGCGTATTTGGTTTAACGTGTTTGTGTGAGCACTCATAGAAGTGATCGTTTTGATTACTTAGTTTCTTGTTTTAACTTGCGGGTGACTATGAGGGTTAGTTTTCTTGTTTCCTTTTTACTTTAGTTTGTTTATTCTACGTATTAATTGTAATCGCTTTAACTAGATCCATTATGCGCTGCGTACTGCTAGTTAATGGTTAACTTAAATTAATTAATCCCAACAGTGGCATCACGAATCAACTCGTTTTTTTAATTATGGGTTACACGTTTTAATAAACATGCGAAAAGGCTGCATGAAATCTAGCTTAGTTATTTGTTTTATTTTTGTTTTGACAACTATAATGCAATACTTGTCAATAATTAATAAAAAATACCTAGACGCAAATTAATTAAATTAATGGTTAATTAGATACATAAAATTGCTATATTAAAGATTAATTAGTTTCCCATGATTAATTTTATGTGTATTTTCTGGCTATAAGACCCACTCAATTGCTTCTTGTGATGCATAGGGCGATCTAGGTATTGCACCTAGTGATGGTCTTATGGTTCTCCTTTTCGGAAAGACTCACGAGAGAACTCAAATCAATATGTGTTTGTTAATTTCTTTGTTTATATGTTTGTGATTCCTTATGTGCATAATTGTTACATGTTTTGTATGGAATAATACATATCGAAACCATGACATTAATAATGGAATAATACATATCGAAACCATGACATTAATAATGGTCTTAATTTACACGCATAAATACCATGCTCATTGTGACCTGCTATTTGATTCGTAGAAAATTGTTTTTGTAAAATTAAGTGACCTAATTATTGAAACAAGTGTTTCATGAAATCAAAAACTGGACACTATGAACACTTGGGATGTATGGCTCACCCACTAGAACAAAATATAAGGGGGGTTTAAGGCGGTGCACACAGTCACACCTAAAGGATTTTCGGTTATTGCCTCGTGCTAACCTGGTCCTCCGCCTCCTTGCGAGTTCTATTGGAGCTACCGTGAACCATGATCATCACAACAGTGTCATTACTAAAAGTTTTTAAAATAAGTGTTACAAATTTGTTTGCATGCTTCTTTATACATGATTTTACCACATTTATATGTATACCCTATGTGTAAATTTTAAGTCTATGCCAGCCAACTATGAACATGTGCATTTGGATTGACCTCTTTGGTCAGACCTTTGGGCCATTTCAACCCATGGCGAATTTTGCTTATTAGTCAGACTTTTGGTGATATTTGCATGTTCTTACTTGGTCGACTTATTTCGAGTATGCTTGGTCAGACCTTGAACCCGAGGCATAAGATGAGACTAAACATGCTCTTGACATTATTACTTGTATACTAATGCCTTGAACAATCTCATAAGTCTAAGAGTTGCATTTTTTTTTGCAATTAACACTCGTCGCTTATATCTTGCCCCACTTTTTTACACATTGGTCATACCTTTGGTAATAAGTGGGAGGTCAAGATGGATCTTAGTCTTATATATTAGTAATTAATTGGGTAGTTAATTCCATTAAGAAGTTAATTATCAAAAATACTAATTATTTGAACTTTTCTAAATTGTAGATGATTACCTCAGTCGGAAACAATTCGGTACTCAGGAGTTTCTTTGAGAAACAAAAACTCACTGGACCTAACTTCATTGACGAGTATCCCCAGCTTCGCATTATCCTGTCAGCTGAAGATAAGGAAAACTATTTGGAGCATCTCATTCCTGCTGCACATGTTGCAGCTCCTGGTTACCATGTCTCTCTGATAATTCGTTTTTCGTACAATAGATATTTTCCGAAGAAATACAAAGGAATGTATTTCCCGGGTCGTTTTCCCAGCTAGGGATGAATGGAGTTTAACAACTCACGTCGCGTGATTCGGGATTCGAATGGGGAAAAAGGATTTTGGTTGATTTCTAAACTACGGTGCAAGGGAAAATAATAAAAAGAAATTATAACAACTAAATCTATGATGCAAATAAGGGAATTCAACTAATTATGCAGTATTTGAACTAAAAACGCGTAAAACGTATTTAATAAAACGCGAATAAAATGCAACTACTCTAATTTTAACCCATGAAAATGAACTACTATTTTTATACAGCTAAAAATGATATTTAAAAATTATTTGAAATTTAAAACTAATTTTTTTTTTTTTTTTTTTGGTTTTTCTTGATTTATTTTGAATTAAAAACTAATTTAAGACATTTAAAATAGAGCTAAAATTAGGAAAACTTGCAAGAAAATTACAAAACTAATTTTTAAAAATTTTAAATAACTAAAAAGAATTTTCAAAACTAGAATCACATTTTTCTGACTTTTTCTCTATTTATTATGAATTTAAAACTATTTAAAACTAATTAAATTTCTAGAAAATACTATTTAATCTAAGAAAAATCTGGAAAAATACTTTTTATGACTTTTTTATTTTTCTAAAACTGAGAAAATTGAAATTTTATTTTTTAGACCTTTTTCTGAATTATTTGCATTAAATACTAATTAAAAAGCCTTAAAATTGAAATTAAATGTAGAAAAATAGCAAATGAAAAAGGAAAAATATGAAAACTTCCAGAAAACTATAAAATAAAACTGAGAATCCAGGTAAAATAACCAAAACAACTAAATATCACAGGAACTATGATTTGGGCATGAATCTAATTAAAATAAGCACTTGAAATAAGCTAAAAGCCTCTAAAAGCTACAATAAGCTACTACAGCCTAAAACTAACTTAAACTAACTAAAATAAACCTACAGCAACTGATTCGAGTCCAATAAGCACAAGCAGAAAGCAGCTAAGCACAAATTCAGGTTAAAATCTCAATATCCAAACGACCCTTAATCACCTACTTTAAGCCTAGATTAAGCTAGCTAGAAAAATTCCTAAAAATAAACTAAAATGGCCATGATGTCCACAACCAACCAAAGAGCATATATCCATAATTTCAACTAATAAGGACAAAAATTGAATGAATTAAAAATGCAAAAGACAAGCCCCTTGAAACTGATTTGAACTTTTTGACTATTTCTAAAAACTTTGAAATTTGACTATTATGAACTTAAAAACAGAATTATGGAATGATTATGACACCTAAGGCTAAACTAAGACTAATTCAAGCTCAGTTAACTAATAATAATCCTAAATGCAAGATATGAGCAAATGAATTCAACTAATGTGAATATAAGAACAGGAAACTTTTGATTTTGACTTATAATGATAGGAAGTGCAAGTAAATGATCAAAATGACTCTAATAACACTAAATGAAGCTAATGCAATAGAATTTAACCTTAATTAAATCCTCTAACTCAGATTACTACCATGATCCAAACACTACTTTAAGTACTATTATGCAAATAATGAAAACCAAATCACAGATTCAAACTAAATCTAACCTCAAATCAGATTAACTAAACTCAAAATGCACCTTAATGAAGCAGTTTTAACAATTATAAAAGCTAACACAGATATGGTCTTAGATAAGCTATATCAAACAGTAAGATGCAGAATATGCAGATAAACAGAAATTATGCATATTAAACTACTAATGAAAACAAGTGATTAAAGACAAAATAACAACTAACAACAATTAAACTAATTTATTCTACTGAATTAAGGATGAGAAGTAAAACAGGCTTACAATCGTCCAGCCACAATGGCTTGCATACGTAAACTCAATGAACCATTATCCTAACTGATCTTATCCCAACTCATATCCAAACTTAACCAGAATGATTCATCCCAAATTCAACATCATAACAGCAACTTAATCAAAACTGCACCCTTTGACTTTTATTGACTTTTTAACAAAAACTAGAATTATGAAATGCAATTCAACCAACTAGCTCATATAAGCCTTGTAAAGCTTATAAGAGCTTAAACACACAGCTGTAAACACTTTAAAAGGAAATGGAGTAAACAAGGATAAAAAAAACTGAACAATCATTAAAACATTGAGATTACAAAAAGTAGAATTACATCTAATTTGAAAAGTAATTGACAAGACAGTAAATAAAATGGTAACAGTATTCTAAAAACGTGAAAACTGGACAATCTTCTTCTTGTGATGGAAAGGGCTTTTATAGGCTGAGCCAGGAGTTTGGGGTGATCTTCAGAAGCTTCAGGAACTCTAATTAGAGCCATTGATTCACCCTTGTGTAATCCACAACCGTTAGATGTGTGTTTCTTTGAAGCCTTCACTTGGATTGCCAACGTGGCACCTCTGCACGTGTCAGGGAATGTCAGGACCTTCTAGAAACCATTTAAGTGAGGGTTAATTGTTGGAAAGGCAGGGTAACTTGGCTTGGGAAGGTAACAGTAACAATGGTGGGTGTTACTCATTTTTTAGGCGCACTTGGTTTGGGGTTTGACTAGGAGTAGTTATTTCTTTGACCGGGTATTTGATAATACTTGTTGACCGGGTCAAGTGGGTAAACTGGATGGGTTATAAGTAGTAATTGTTAGGATAGGAGGCATGGGCTTGGGCCTAAAAGGTGTAAAAGGGTATTTTAGTTTTGGATTATTTTGTTTAGTTGGATTTGGACTTGAATTACTGATCCGGATTAAGCACTTAGGTCCATTTATATTTATTAGTGAAAACCAAGGACCATAAATGTAATTTTAGGAAAAGTAGGAGGTGTGAATATGGTTAAATTGGATAATTGAGGGATATAAGGTATAAAGGTGATTTTTTGTGAAACTGAGGGGTCTTTTGTGTAATTTTGGGAAAGGTGAAGGTTTGTTATAAAAACTCCCAAATCATGTCCCGAACTCCGTAATTTGATCTTTTGAGCATCTTAGTCCCTGAAATAGCATCCCCGGCATCGGCTTTTGCACTCTTCTCTCTCGTGCTCGGTTTTCTTCGGATTTGGCCATCTTTTGTGTGTTTTATCATATCCGTACCTGCACATGCATAAACTCAAGAAACCATTAAATATTAGTAATAAACGGCTCTTTCTTGGTTATTTTGGGTTTATTTGATAAAGAAATGATAAGTGTTTTTGCACATATCACTCTCCCAAGGCTCTTGCAGCTCACACTGCTTGGGGTCAAGGGGTCAAAGGACATTGCTGCTTTTATGCTTATAACCATGAAGTTAGAGATCCAACGAAATCTAACTCACCTTGGTGCATATAACATGCAAGCAAGAAGAAGGTCAATCTGTAAGCTCATGTGTTCTTAAGATAAAAAGCTACATTGAAAACTTGGAGCGTCTCGGTCATCCCGTCACTCTGAATCCTGATTGGATTATCGAAAGAGTATGATACCTTTGTGCAGAACTATAATATGCACAACATGGGGAAGACTGTGAATGACCTACATGTTATGCTTAAACAACATGAGCAGACGCTACCCAAGAAAGATGTTGCACCTGCACTTCATAATATACGTGCAGGAAAGGTCCAGAAAAATCATGGGAAAAAATCGTTTAAGGCTGTTAAGGGGAATCAAGGGAAGGGAAAGTACACGCTGGCTTATGCTCCTGAGCATAAACCACCTTATGCTCCAAAGCCTAAGATTCCTCCACCACCCAAGAAGGATAATCCTGCTAAGGACGCCACTTGTTACCAATGTGGTAAAATACGTCATTGGAGAAGGAATTGTCCCGTGTATCTCGTCAAGTTGATGAAAAAGAAGAAGCTATCTCCAGGAGCTAGCACTTCAGGTATTTTCACCATAGAACTCTATTATTTTCCTAATACATCTTGGGTTTATGACACGTGTTGTAGTACTCACATCTGTAATACTACTCTGGGTCTCAGGGGAAGTAGGAAGTTGAAGCCATGAGCTTTGAGTCTATACGTGGGCAATGGTCAACGGGAAGGAGTTGAAGCTATTGGCGTTTTTCAGTTATGGCTCCCTAGTTGATTAGTGGTTGTTTTGAACAATTGTTATTATGCTCCCTCTATTACTAGAGGAATTGTTTCTTGTTTGTTTGACGATGGTTTTGTTAATCATGTTGAATTGAATAATGCAATTTTAGTTTCTAGAAATAATGATGTTTATTTTAGTGCTATCCCAAGGGATGGTATTTATGAAACTGATATGTCTTGTTCTAAAACAAATGATAGTTCTATTTATGTTGTAAGCAATAAAAGAGCCAAGCGTGCCTTGGACTCTACTCTCTTGTGGAACTGTCGTTTTGGACATATTAGCAAGAAACGCATGGAAAAGTTGCAACATGATGGACTTCTCAACTCAACTGACATTAACTCATTTGAAAAGTTTGTTTCCTGCACGTCTATTAAGATGGCAAGGAAACCCTATTCACCTCAAGTGGAAAGGGCTAAGGATCTACTTGAACTAATGCACACCTATGTATGTGGCCCATTTAGAACCGTGTCAAGACAAGGAGCAAGTTACTTTGTCACTTTTACTGACGACTATAGTCGGTATGGTTATGTTTACTTGTAAAAACCAACTCGGGAAGACCATTAAGTCACTACGTTCTGATCATGGAGGTGAGTATATGAGTCAAGATTTTTTGGATCATCTTAAAGAGCACGGGATTATTGGCCATCGAACTCCACCTTACACTCCACAACATTATGGTGTGTCTGAGAGGAGAAACGAACACCTGCTAGACATGGTTCACTCCATGATGAGTCAAACTACTCTTCCAAAGTCCTTTTGGGATAATACCCTTGAGTCTCCTGCACGCATTCTCAACATGGTTCCAACTAAGAACGTTGATAAGACACCATACAAGGTATGGCATGGGCAAGCCCCTAAGTTGTCTTACTTAAAAGTCTGGGGTTTTGAGGCACTTGTTAAGTGTGATACACTTACCAAACCTGACAAACTTAAACCCAAATCTATTAAGTGTATCTTCGTAGGATACCCAAAAGAAACAATGGGATATTCTTTCTACCTTCCATCAGAGAACAAAGTTATTGTTGCTCGAAATGATGAGTTCTTTGAGAATAATCTCTTGGATCAAGAAGCAAGTGGGAGTCTAGAAGATCTTGAAATTATTCAAGATGAAGATATAAATCCTTCTGTAGACACTAGCTTAGGTCATGATGAGGATGATCAAGATATTGATGAACCTCAAAGTGAAATCAATCGAATTCGTAAATCCACTAGGACACGCTGTGCTCCTAATCGAATGTGCTTATACGTCGATGCTGAGGAACATGAGTTAGGGATCTTGGTAAACCCAATAACTATAAAGCTGCATTGCTGGATCCTGAATCCAAGAAATGGCTTTTATGTGATGAATGTGCAAATGCAATCCATGAAAGACAATGAATTCTGGGAATTAGTTGAGCTTCCTCCTAACTGTAAAACAGTTGGCAGCAAATGGCTCTTCAAGAAAAAGACTGACATGGATGGTGCAGTACACACCTTTAAAGCCCGTCTCATAGCAAAGGGCTTCACTCAAACCTACGGGGTTGGTTATGAAGAGACCTTTTCTCTTGTTGCAGGCATTAGATCTATAAGGATTCTCATAGCCATAGCTGCATTCTATGACTATGAGATTTGGAAAATGGATGTCAAAACCACCTTCCTCAATGGACATCTTTTCGAAGAAGTCTATATAGAGAAACCTGAGGATTATGTTAATCCAGAATATCCTAACCGAGTATGCAAGCTCAAGCATTCCATTTATGGACTTAAGCAAGTATCTAGGCAACGAAATAAACATTTTGATGATGAGATTAAGAACTTCGGTTTCACTCAGAATCAAGATAAGCCATGTGTATATCAGAAAGCTAGTGGGAGTTATGCAACTTTCCTAATTCTACATGTTGATGACATATTACTCATAGGAAACAACATTTCAATGTTATAAGGTGTAAAATCCTATCTTGGAAGATGTTTTGCCATGAAAGATCTAGGAGAAGCTGCATATATTCTTGGAATCAAGATCTACAGAGATAGATCAAAACGATTAATTCGTTTGTGTCAAAGTGCTTACATTGAGAAAATCTTGAAAAGATTTTTCATGTAGAATTCCAAACGAGGAACTATCCAAATGCAAGATGAGCCTAAGTTGAGTAAATCACAAGGTGCTGATAAACCTTTTGATAAAGAGTGCATGCAAAGAGTTCCCTACGCCTCGGCTACAGGATCAATTATGTATGCTGTGAGATGTACTCGTCCTGATGTTGCGTTCGCTCAGAACATGACAAACCGATTTCAACAGAATCTATGTGAACTTAACCAGACTGCTGTTAAGAATATTCTGAAGTATTTGCGCAATACTAAGGATATGTTTCTGGTTTGTGGGGGTGATATGAAACGAGAGCTCAAGGTTTCTTGCTATACTGATGCTGGATATGTGACATATGCTGATGACCTAAAATCTCAGACTGAATATGTATTTATTTTAAATGGAGGTGTTGTTGATTGGAAAAGCACAAAGCAGAGTATTTCTGCAACTTCTTCTACAGAAGCTGAGTATATATAGCTGCTTATGATGCATCTAAGGAGGCTGTATGCATTCGAAAATTCATTTCTAGGCTTGGCATTGTTCCCACAATTGAAGAAGCCATAAATATGTATTGTGATAATACTAGAGCCATTACTATAGCTAATGAAATTGGAATCATTAAGGATGCTAGACATTACCGCGCGAAAGTTCATTATCTTCGAGAAACCATTGAAATAGGTGACGTGAAGATATCAAAAGTTCACATAGATGAAAACCTAGTTGATCCATTTACGAAGGCTTTAGCTTATCCTAAGCATTCTAAATTGATTAGGGGTATTGGTTTGATACCAGGTAGTATTCTCATGTAAGTTTATGTGTAATTAGTATTTGGATAATTTGGAATTGTAAGACAGTTTTACTTTCTGATAAATAAAGATACGAGGTATTTGTTATTTTGTTCATATAATCTGTTATTCCATATTTGCATGTTTATTCCATGAAATGATTTTATCATTCAAAATATGTCCATTGCCAGTTAACAATATGGAAATATTGTTATGCAAGGCAAATGTGAGTGTTGGTTATATTCTATGAGAATGTGGATTGTTCCCACCAAACTCATGTGTATTCACAAGGGATGCATATTGGATACCTCAACTTTCAAACATTTACTTTTGGATCCTTGTCATGAGTAAAATGTTGAAATGGTTTGTTAAGTCGTCCTTAGACTTGAGATACAAGCAAGTTCCGTTATGTGTGGATATCACTTTTGTAAGTATATGTCAAACGCTATCATGAATAAGGTAGTTATAAAAGCTATATTTCGGAGTGATGTGAAGCATCATCCACAACACTTGTAGTCAAAAAAGGATTTGTTACTCCACTTGATATGTGCAGAAAGATACCATGGGCCCTCTCCAGAATTAATCAGATAATTGTTTGGTTAAACCCAAAGGGTAATGCAAGATGATTCTTGATTACATTTGGTATATCTAATTAAATTCTATAACGAGAATATAAATGGTTAAACTATATCGAATGAGTTAGGATCCATATTCATGGTTTGATGGTATCTATAACAAAGGATGATAAAAGCAAGACATAAATGACCATGCTACTGAGAATGATTTATGAAACTATATCTCAGACACCTTTAGTTAAATAGCGAGTGAGAGCGTTGCTAGACGTTTTTGTCGTTGGTATTTGTGCTATCTACTACTCCAACTCCCAAGCGGGAGCTGTTGGAATATGGTAGTTGGAATAGCCGATACGGCTAAAGGTGTGTGAGCCTATTGGGAGCACACACTTTAAACACTAGAATACGTTTACGTATGAGCTCAAGTTTGACCCGAGATAAACTAGACCCGAAAACCTTTTGTCCTAAGCTACATGGCTGGTCCATAGAGGGTATTTTAGGAGTGGATATTTTGGTCTAGGGTTAGTGAAAGGATATGGTATGTGAGTTGGCATGGTGATCAAGTTAAAGCCCATATAAGCTAGGGTTGGAGGTTATAAATACTCCCTTATACCCTAGCTCAAACACACGACTCATATCCTTATTCACAACATACAATATCGAAACTCTCCACCGTCAATTACAACCGATAGAAGAAACCCTAACTCGATCTAGGGTTTGATTCGGTTTTCACTTCAAAAACCTTAATCTTGCATCGGTTGATCCAAGTGTTGTTTACAGGTTTTCTTGTGCTTGTTCTTGGTGTTTCCTGGTAGAAGAAGAAGCCAAGAAGTGGTGTTATTTTTTTTATTTTTTTTTTGTTCTTGGGCAGCAAGAAGCAATAATATATCGGGTAGTTATACCTGATATTAGACAGCTAGGGTTTGGTCTTTTGGTTGTTTCCGTTTCTCAGATATCACTAGCAGTTTGGTTGGTTTGTTTGATTCGGGTCTTTGAGCATTTATCACTAGTTGATTGGGTATACATGATACGACTAGCATATTGGGCGTATTCGGTTTAACGTGTTTGTGTGAGCACTCGTAGAGGTTATCGTTTTGATTACTTAGTTTCTTGTTTTAACTTGCGGGTGACTACGAGGGTTAGTTTTCTTGTTTCCCTTTTACATTAGTTTGTTTATTATACGTGTTAATTGTAATCGCTTTAACTAGATCCATTATCCGTTGTGTACTCGTAGTTAATGGTTAACTTAACTTCATTAATCCCAACATGTCGAAGGTTGAATCACTATACAATCAAAAAAGAATACTAAGATCTATGTTAAACTAGATGCCATGCCGTTTGATATTAGATCTCTATGTCTATCCTATAAGTGTATGGTCATAAGGTATAAGATGGCACTAAACAACCATTAGAATCTAGTCATCTACATTAAAACAAGTTACTACAAAATTCCAAGGTCGTCAGCACCATATATGATACTTATGTGCATAGCAAGGTCACCCTCGACTGCTCAAGAAATTGTTCTCAACGTTAGTTACTTGCAGTGTCCAACACGAAATGAGTGGTTAAATATTGTGTTATTACGTGCAATCCAAGTTGCCAAAAGTGGGGCCTGACCTATTAGAGCCCAAGACTTTCAAACTTAACATTTATGTTTTATCCCTTCAAACCCATTCTAACCAATTTAATCAAAGGTGTGAGGAATAGCCTAAATCAACTGCCACAAAGTATAATATACTAGGTTTGTCAATATATTTTGTGACCAAATGCGATGTAAGATAAGATGACATGAATTTGTTGAATATTAATTACGCTTTTTTGCTCAAAAAAAATATATAAATTACACCAACACAGTTTAGACATGATACATAATAATACGCAATGAAGATTACGAAAGATATCGAGAGTTCTCAAAACCAAAACTACTAGAGGTTGTATGAGACTTTTTACAATTAGTTTGTAGACAAAAACAAAGAAAATAATACAGAAGAAACTAGAAATGTAAATTAAAATGAAAATAAGCTAAAAAAAAAAGACAAAATTGAGCAAAATCGAAAATGAAGTATTTTTTATTTTAACATACGACACAATATGTAGTTGGGAATTGATATCTACACATGGTCTTTTTATTTGCACACATAATAATCAGTGGAAATGACTTTCATACCCTTACATATCTTCCCCTAACCTCCCATCGTCATCTTCCCTATCTCTTTTTTTAACCCAACCCTACTTTTTTGTTTGTAAACTATTAGACCCACCTGTGTTTATTTCATACCAAATTTACCACCAAAAAAATATCAGTATACATTTATACGTAAATAATCTATATACGATCAGCTATTGAAACTCATATAAATTATGAATCCATTCTTTACCCGCAAGAAAACTTACATAATTTCATGTAACAAATTTTGAGATGGTTTGCTCGTTTTACTTTTAGATTCATATGGATAATTTCATACTTGTGATTGTACATTGAAATGAAATTTTTACCATTTAAATCTTATGAGGTAGTTCAATTTGGACACTTAATTAAGAAGAACACACCAGGGAGGTCTTAACAAACAAGAACAAATCTATAACATTTTTATGTATTGCTATTATTTTCATCAAGGATCATAAAGAAATTACGTTCTTGTCAAAAGATTGTTCTATGTCTCTCTTAAATTAGTATACAGTAACATGGTGTTTTATGATGTATTGTGGTTTTGACTATCAAATATTAAAAAAGAAAAGAAACAAGCGAGAAAGGATTGAGGGAAATAGACAAAGGATATGAAAGTCATTTTAACAAAAAATTTATGTGGGCAAATAAAAACACTATGTGTACATATCACTTCCCAAAAAAGTTTTGTGACTGTTACCGAATTTTTTGGACCTTCCCCTAAGCAATCATACTTAGGTGGTGTTTGTTTTTCATAAAGAGGCCTTTAATTTCTTAATCTTGAACTCGTGACGGCCGACATTTTGGTTGTTCGCATTTTTTTTTTTGACGCTCGTTGTAAGATCTTAATGGTCTAGACTGGAGAGAGGTGTCTGAATGCCTCTGCCTCTGGCGAAAAAAAATAAAAAATAAAATAAATAAATTAAGACGCAGCAAATGCGGTTCAAACATGGGTTTTTTTTTCCCGTTCAGATGCGGTCAGATTCAGATTCAGATGTGCGGTTCAGATTCAGATTCAGAGCCTTTTAAAAAACAAACACCACCTTAGAGTACTAGGTGCCCATGAGATATAGCGCTTGCCTTATAACAAAAAGTGTTGTTATTTCAGCATTTCTTTTATAACTCAGAATCTTTAACTTAACCAATAAACACATTTCCTCCATCACTTAGGTTATAAGACATTCCCTAACTCACACTTAACCCGATAAAACACAATTGAAACAAAAAAAATGATGTATAACACGGCTGGTGGATTTGATGTGAGGTGATATGGCTTGGGATGTGGTGTGGGAGTAGAGCCATATGGCTCACATTATAGGGCACCAACCAAACCAATAACGCTCTACACCTTATGCTCTTATCAATCGAGTCATTATAAGACGTTAGACTATCCATAGTGGATCACTCACGAGTGAGAATGTAGCAACCCTTAATTTTGCATAAGGTAAAATGACTATTTTACCCATTGACTTTTAAAGTTGACTTTTGACTATTTGACTTTTTTCGTAATGTAAACACATTTACCGTAATCGGTAGTTAACCAAAGAATTTTCCAAGTTAAATAATTCACTCTGTTTCGAATTATTACTCTCTGAACATTTTTGTTTACCTCTGTCTATTTAACGAGAAGTTATCTCAAGAAAACCTGAAAACCGCACACAACGGTAAACACAATAAACAATTTAATTTAAATTACTTTTATAAGTAATCTCAAAATTTTAATCGTGTGAATTTTTCTCGCGGTCAACACAAGACTAGGATGAGTCCATGTGTTCAAAATACTCAAATATCACCAATAGTCATATCTTATATGAACTATTGCCACTTTATCATTTTTACGTAGACATGTTACTTTTTACGTAAGGCGCGTACTTAAACCTACGTTATTAGGTTATAACAACATAAGCACACTCCGTTAGACTTATCACTCATTTAATATACTAATACAGAGTATATTTATAAGTTTTAACATTTATATAAGTTTTTTATATTTTTACGTTACCCGGTTTTAAGTTTCGTGACTTAAGGGTTTAACGTTAGTAATTACCGGGACCAAACTACACCCCGTGGCTCAATATTATCACAAAATGATAATAAAAAAAACCAAACTCACCACCTAGTAGAGGTGGTGTTTGTATGAATTTGTCAAAGGACACTTGTTTTCTTTTCTTACATCTAGCTTTCACTAACCCATAAACTACTCATAGTACATGCAAGATAGATCAAATCCTCTCATTCTTGTTTCCTCCTCCTCCTTGCCGTCCCTTATTCAGCCCGCAACCACCATCACTTTCAATTTTCTAGCTACAAGTTATACACCAAAGTTGAAGGTATTAGTGGTCTTTACATAGTTCTTGAATTTAATCGGTGATTCCTTGGTTAAATTAGAAGATTATCAAGGTATTTAGGGGCTGAAGTAAGGTGATCTTTGGGGTGATTAACAAGGTGTTATAAAGATGGATAAAGATTAAAGACAAGGGTGAAAGATTATGAAGAGTTTAGGTGTTAATTTGTAGTTGTGATACTTGTGTTATTCCAATCATTGTAAGATTTGAGTTTATTCTTATTGTTTTCTTTAATATGGTTGTAATAGGTTCTGGACTATTTTTTTTTTTATGATATTTGTAAGATTATATATGTATTTGACATTGTACATGAAGTTTGTAAAATGAAAAGAAGCTAGAACAAGCCTTAGGTAAGTTTTATGATCCTGAGTTTTACAACAGTCCCAAAGATTGATTAAACTGATCATCTCAGTAGACTTTGAGATTCATTCAATAAGATAGGATTGTAGAGCTGTGTCTTACGGTCGTTTTTCCAGGTTGCGCACTTCATAACTCATCCCGATGAGTAAATGAGAGCCATAATGGCGAAAGGTGTCAAAATATGCACACAAGATTCCATTAAGAAAAAGCTTGTGGTTCTATTCATTTTTAGAATTTGGCCAAGCTTAATTTAATGTAGTTAAGACCTAAACTTGAAGTTTGGCAAAAGCCGCGTGTCAAAACAAGTTGTAGAACTCAACTTATGGTCGTTTTGGCGGGACTAAATGTGCAGCCAAACTTTTTGCAATGAAATATAAGTATATACTTGTAATTAAACTATTGATATAAGTTAATTTGGACCTTGGACTTAAGTAAACTTAAGAAAAATGTATAGAATATAAAAATATGAATTTGGGCTCTTGAATCACTTAAAAAGGACTTGTGGTTAAAAAGTTATGCATAGTTAAGTTTTACTAAAAGGAAATATGATGCTGGAACAAAAGTTTGCTGATACGATTTTAAATCACGATTTTGACCATCTTCTAGTCTGAATCATCAAAAGTGTAAAACACAAAAGTTGCTCAGAATTATTTTTTCTACAGAAACACAGGAGCGCGTAAGCAGAAAGTAAAAACAAAGGCTAAAAAATACAAAAACCAACTGGACCTGTTGTAGACCGAAAAACAACCGTGAATAAAGAACCTTTTTGGCGTTTTGGTTTTCTTGAGGCCGAGACACCTCCAAAGCTAATCTAAGGCTGTTGTCTCAAGGCCTTCTAGCTTAGACATAGCCATGGCATTGTTGTCTCAAAGCTGTTTAACCATAGTCTAGCCAAGACGGCTAGTTTGGGTTTGATGACCCAAAACTTGTTTTTGAGACTTGTTCATTAGATTGGATCTTTGCCCAACCTTAGGATGATTGATCTATAAGGCTTCTTACTATTTTTGTTAAAACTAAAGTTTTATATTTTTGTAAACTTACAAAAATATGTACAATGTTAAAAGTATATAATTACTTTTATAATCTCGTTATATATAAATATCTAAGACGTGACTACTATATTTTTAGGTTGTCGTTAAAGCTCGCGACTTCTCCATATACACTTTGTATAGTTGAAACCTATTTCTTATCTACAAGGTGAGTTTCATAGCCCCAACTTTTGTTTAATTGTTTTATAAACTCTTTGGGGAGATACATGTTACTGTTTTTATTACATGCTACTACTAATTCTCTATGATCACAATTGCTTGAAAACTGTATGCTCTTCCTGTTATTGTTATTGCCTAAGTTAGAAACCGATAGCTAATTTACTTACGTAGAGATAGCTGCTTTATCTTTGGGTAGAGGCACCCAGCGTATCTTTGGATAGAGGCACCCAACATATCTTTGGGTAGAGGCACCCAACATATCTTTGGGTAGAGGCACCCAGCATAACTTTGGGTAGTGGCACCCAGTATAATTTGGTTTCGTCATGAGCTTAGTGCAATAATAACCACTTTTGATTATGGGCATATAACAATGTAGCCCACTGTTTTTCCTAAACTTAAAATCTTGTGATCAACTGTTTTATTACTAAACCTATGAACTCACTCAACCTGTGTGTTGACACTTTTTAGCATGTTTATCTCAGGTTCGAAAGAAATTAGCTGGCATGGCATGTGAAGGCGCACGGAAAACAATTTGAAGACGATGCATATATTATCATTCGAAAAACCTTACAACTTTTATGTTGTACTTTTTATGATTGTACAAATTTGTGGGACCTCTGTTTGTAAACTCTTATATTTTTATCGAATGATAATTTATTTCAAAGCATCTCATTTAGAGTCATTTTCTGTAACTTGTTCTGTGAACTATGAAGTAATACCCCAGTGACACAATCTTCCACTGCGATAATTTTTGGGGTGTTAAAGAGAACCATTCTCACAAGTGAGGTCCATTGTAAGGATGCCTCCTCATGCGTGAGCAAGCCAAAAAGAGGAGGGAATAGGTGACCCTCCCTACCTCTGGGTGTTTTTGTGTATGTGGCCCCATGGTGTTTATATTGTTATTTATTTGATTTGTGAGTGTGCATGGGTTATTTTGTGAGATATGTCTGTATAGAGCGGGTACCTTAGTGAATAGTGAAAGGAGTGGTGACTGTTAGGTTCCAAAGATACCCCCACCTATTACCAGCCGAGCTACGCGCCATTGACACTAGTTTAGCTCCACTAGGTTCGGTTTCCGGCAAGAACATGGATTGTAATATGTGCGAGTACTAATAGTGAAACCTAAAGTGTAGCCGCGTTGTGCTCCGTTATCATCCAAAGTATGGATAGTAATCAGTGCAATTTACTAGCGTTTAAAGTTGCTCTCTACATTGGTTGCAATTCGTTTTAATGAAGACACTGATACAATCTCCCAAACGCGTACTTATGAGTACTTACTGTTTTATTATCTGCATTACTTTAATCTATTTTTCCATTGGTGATTTTAAAGAGCAGGAGCGTATCAAGTGGGATGAGAAAGAGCGTAAAGATCGGGGGCGTATTGAACAGGCGTACTACTATTGATCAGGTACAGTTGTATAAAGCGAGACACCTGTTTTTACGCGTAGGGCGTATATTATAACAAACTCTTTTTTTGAATGATATAGAAAGAGACGTCGAAATAGATAAGTTAACATCATAAAACTCTCAAAACTGAGAGTTTGTAACATACTAAAAGCAAAATTACAAAATAATCTATTTGTTAATATTTGTTCAATGGCAGATGATTGAACCGGTCCAACCGAACCGATTATTCGGTTTGATTTTTGGTTTTTGTGTCATTCGGTTTTTGGTTTGGAGAAAACTCCCTTCAAACGTCTAAACTACATAATCAGCACTCGTTAGTCAAATAATACAGAAAAATAGTAAATAAGAATTTGCTACCAGTGAGAGAAATAAACAGAGACAAAAAAACTAAAGTCTCGAAACACATTATCACCTGTGCTATGTGTTCAGCAGCTGCAACTCTTGGCTTAACAATTTCACAATTTGCTATCACGAGAGTGTTTGGAACACTACCGTCAGTCTGAAAGGTTAAATTCGTATTAGAAAAACATAGATCATTTATGTTTGGTAGAAACAAAAGGAGCTTCATTCATCTGTTCTGAAAGGTAGAGTCGTTGACGACTCTTGTAAGTAGTCTGCTCTAGTAGCGGCCCCCATCTATTAACAAAAAGATTAGCCAATGTGAGCGATATGCCTTATAACCCAAAATACGTCACTTTCAAAACATCACTAATACTCGTTTCATCATACTTTCAAAAAACCATACAAGCACTTTTTTCCCCTTTAAACAACCACATTACTAGTACTAATCACATCTTAATTAAAATAAATAAATAAAGCTTTTAAGCACAAACATGTCACTACACTATCATCGTCAGGTTCTTTCTTCTTGAAAAAGCAACACCAAACTTTATTCCATTTCCATTTAAGGAACCATTTCTATCTTAAAAGCCGCGTTAATAGGAACATAAATAAAGTATTGCATTAGCCCCTATCTATAGCTTCTTAAAGAACAAAACCCCTAAACATTAAAACTAAAATTCACACTATATCCTAACAATAGAATATTCAAATTTACTTTTAGAGTTAATTACATGAATGGTCCCTGTGGTTTGTCAATAATTACGGGTTTGGTCCCTAAACTTTTTTTTTGCGGATTTGGTCCCTATGGTTTTGATTCGTTACGGATTTGGTCCCTTGACCAAATTTTCTGTTAGTTGACCGTCAATTGGTGTTTGAAAGACTGAAATGACAAAAATACCCTCGTATGTGTTTCATAAATGGTCCCTATGGTTTGTAGTTTCTCATGAATTAGTCCCTTATTTTTATTTTATTTTTCCTATAAAAACATTTTGTCAAAAATTTATAAAATATTCGGAAAATTTTATAAAAAAATCTATAAAAAATTCCAAAAATTTTATAACAAATTCGAAATTTAAAAAAATTTAATTTAAAATTTTATAAAAAATTCCAAAATTTTATAAAATTCAAATTTTATAAAAAGTATATTAAAATTCAAAATTTTATGAAAAATTTATAAAAATTCCAAAAATTTTATAAAAATTCAAAATTTTAGAAAAATTGAGAAAATTTTATAAAAAATTCGATAAATTTTTATAAAATCTTATAAAACATTCCGTCAAAAAATTTGGGAAAAAATTTTGAATTTTTTTCTTTTTGAATACTTTTGTCGGAATTTTTATAAAATCTTGCCCAAAATTTTATAAAATTTTGACGGATTTTTTGACAATTTTATCAAATTTTATAAAAATTCAGGATTTTTACAAAAAAATTTTACGAGATTCTTTTAATAAATTTTTTGACAAAAAAAGTTGACATCATTATCAGAAAAGTTTTGACATAATCTGTTAAAAACTATAAAAAAATTATAAATTTTTTCGAGATTTTTAGTTCAAAATTATAAATTTAAAAACAAATTAAAATATTAAATTTTAAAAAAAATTGTTAAATCATTAGATTTTTAATTTGTTAAAAAAATTGCTAAAAAATTATAGTTTTTAAAGTTTTGACATAACTATTTAAAAAAATTAAAAGTTTTAAAGGTTTGACATAGGTTTTTTAAATTTAAGAAAATATTGTGTTATTAGATTTTTAAAGTTTTTAAAGTTTTAAAGGTTTGACATACGTTTAAAAAAAAAAACTTTTATTATTTTAGAAAATTTTGACTAAATATGTGATAAGAAATAAAAAAAATTTAAAAATGAATTAAAAATTTAATACTAATGTTAAAAAACCCGAGGGACTAAATCCGTATATGAGACAAACCATAGGGACTAAGACAACCGAGGTATAAGTGTCATTTTATTCATACTTGACGGTCAAACTAACCAAAAGTTGGTCAGGACCAAACCCAACGGGTCAATACCATAGGGGTGAGATCTGCAAAAAAAAAAGTCTAGGGATTAAATCCGTAAAATCCGACAAACCACAAGGACCATTTATGTAATTAACTCTTACTTTTAATTAACGGTAGAAACGAGCCGAGCATGCCAGAGCTTGAGCTCGGCTTGTTTATAATTATAAAGCTCTAAGCTCAGCTCGCTTCCACCATTACATTTAATTAACCAATAAGTATAACGATATAGGGGGTTTTTGTTTAAGCTTATATGTGGGCTTATGAGCTTATTTGTGTTTCGGCTTATATTTCATAAGCCCAATTTTCGGGCTTATTTTGAGACCTTTTTACTTACATAAGTTTATCATTATATGATAAACTTATACAAGTCTCAAAATAAGCCGAAAAATTGGAGCTTATGAAATATAAACCAAAACACAAATAAGCACATAAGCCCACATATACGCTTAAACAAACATGCCCATAATTAAACCATATAAATGGAATGTTTGGATCAGCTTATTTATCCGCCTTATGGGCTTATTTGACATTGGAAAAGCCGATAAGCTCACTTATTGAAGCTTATGACCCTATCAACCTCACCTTATTGGCTTAGGCCAATAAGCTAAAGTTAATAATAAGCTCCAACAAGTGAGTTTATCGCCTTTTCCAAAATCAAATAAGGCCATAAGCCGGCTAAATAAGTTGATCCAAACATTCCATTTATAAGCCGATATATAAAATATAAGCTGGAAAATCGGGGCTTATAAAATATAAGCCGAAATGAAATAAGCTCATAAGCCGAGATATAACCTTAAAATTGAACTATAGCATAAAAAAATAAAAGCTAAAAAGCTAGGGTTTAACAAGTGGTAAATAAATATAACCAATTCATCAACACTAATACTAATGGTTTTACAAAAACATAATGTATAAGTCAAATTTAAAAAAAAAAAAGTCTGCAGGAATTATAAAGTGACATAATAAATTAAAAGAAACCCTAGAAAGTACGGACCGACAGGATAAAGAGGGCCAAAGGAGGTTATTTATGTTTCGGCTTATATTTCATAAGCCCCAATTTTCGGGCTTATTTTGAGACTTTTTGACTTACATACGTTTATCATTATATGATAAACTTATACAAGTATCAAAATAAGCCGAAAAAATGGTGCTTATGAAATATAAGCCGAAATCAAATAAGCTCATAAGCCCACATATAAGCTTAAACAAACACCCCCTATATCGTTATACTTATATAAGCCCACAAGTCTCAAAATAAGCCGGAAAATTGGGGCTTATAAAATATAAGGCCACATATAAGGTTAAACAAACACCCCCACTATATAAAGAAAAACTAAAAGATAGGGTTTAACAAGATGTACTAAAAAATTAAAAAGAAACCCTAGGGTGTACGGACCGGCAGGATAAAGAGGACCAAAGGAGGTGTTTGGATCAGCTTATTTAGTCGGCTTATGGGATTATTTGACTTAGGAAAAGCCGATAAGCTCACTTACTGAAGCTTATAACCTAATCAACTCCACCTTATTAGCTTAAGCCAATAAGCTAAATTTAATAAGCTTTAAAAAGTGACCTTATGGGCTTTTCCAAAATCAAATAAGCCCATAAGGCGGCTAAATAAGCTAATCCAAACGCCCAAAAAGAAAAATAAAAATCTAGGGTTTAACAAGTTGTACTAAATATTACTAATTCTTATGGGTTTATAAAAACATACTAATGTATAAGTGAAATATATAAAATAGAGCTAGTGTGACATAATAAATAAAAAAGAAGGAAACCCTAGAAGGGAAGGGTGGTACGGACCGGCAAGATAAAGAGGGCCAGAGGAGGTTATGGTTAGCGAGCCAGTCGTAAAGAATGGGAACGAGTGACTTCCATTGTGTGTAACGCTCGTTCACTGATGGCTGACCTCCTCCTTTCACATTGCTTCGATCCTTCATTCTTTTTTGGTTTGTTTGGTGTGTGAGTGTATGAGTGTGAGTGGAGTGGTCAAATCAAACTGAAAAACACAAACTACGAAATACACAGATGTTTTTGTTTTTACTTTCCCTTCATTTTTTACCGTCTAGTTTTTACTAGGTGTTTGGATTATTAACCGGGTAGCATAGGGATTTTAAGAGTTCATTTAGTTACAGTAAAGTTTTTTTTTTTTTTTTTTTAAATTTAATTTAATTTTATTTTATTTTTTAGAACGAAGTAACTTTTTTTTAAGGGATTTTTTTTGAAAATTGGATATCTCTATTTTCAAATTTTTTAAATCTTAGGTGGTGTTTGAATGCAACTTAATTGACTTAATATGAAAAAACTTAATTTATTAAGTCATATAAAAAGTTATTTGTTTTTCACTTAATCAAAATAAATGATTTAACATAATAAGTGATAAAAGTGAGGTCCTCCACATTAAGTCATTTGTTAATGAACATGACTTAATGAAAAAATTAAACAAACAAGCCCTTAGTTATAATAGCAGAAAACAAGTTGTCTGTTTAAAGTAAGAATTTTCAGAAAATACTTATTTTGAACATGCTTTATGTTTTCGATAGAATTATTAATACTGCCCATTTTTTTTACATTTTTATATGTTTTTTATGTATTCGTCCATCTTTTTTACAGTTTCGTCCGTTTATTAAGTTTTCGACCGTTTTTACGTTAACCGTTTTACGCCTTTTTCGCTTCCGTTTTTTACATTTCCGTCCGTTTTTTTTACGTTTCAACCGTTTTTGTCAATTTTTTTTACGTGTTCGTCCATTTTTAAATGTTTCGCTTTTTTACGTCCCTTTTTATGGTTTCGTCCGTTTTTTTATATTCTCGTTTGTTTTTTTACGTTTTCAACCTTTATTTACGTTCTCATTGTTTTTTTACGCTTTCATCTGTTTTTTTATGTTATCATCCTACTTTTTGTCCCTTTTTTATGTTTTCATATGGTTTTTACGCTTTTATCCTACTTTTTTGTCCGTTTTTTACGTAAACGTATAAAATATAAAAAGACAAAACGTAAAAATGCTAAAACGAAAAAACAAAAAACATAAAAATGACCTAAAACGTAAAAAGGGAAAAATAAGTGAAAACGAAAAAATGGACGAAAAACATAAAAATGTGAAAATGTAAAACCGGAACGCGAAGAAAATAGGCAGCAAAACGTAAAAACCGATGAAAACGTAAAAATAGACAAACGTAAAAAACCGATGAAAATAAAATGGGCGAAAATGTAAAAATGGACGAAAACATAAAAACGTCCGAAACGTAAAATGGACTAAACCTTACTAAACCATAAAAACGCTTGTAAACGTAAAAACGGACGAAAACATAAAAAAGCGGTTGAAAGCGTACAAAACCGTACGAAACGTAAAAAATGGACGAAAATGTAAAAAAGTGGTTGAAAACGTACAAAACGAACGAAAACGTACAAAACCGTACGAAACATAAAAAACGGACGAAAATATATAAAACGGTTTAAAAAACGTATGAAAACGTAAAAAACGGGACGAAAACGTAATAAAACGGTTGAAAACATAAATAAACTGACGAAAACGTAAAGCAAAGGAAGAATTTTGGACATTTTTCTTCAAATTTAAAAAAAAAAGGTTATGTCCGAAAAAAAAATTAAAAAATTTTGGAATATTTTTTGAATATTTTTGAATTAAAAAAATAACACTAATATTCTTTTTTTCCTTTTTGGAAAAGCTGGATATATATAACACACAAAAAGGCTCCAAACAAAGAGAACTATACAAAAAGAGGGGCAAGGGAGCCACATAGGAAACGAAAGGAGAAAACTAAACAAAACTCAAAAAAATAATACTAATATTAATAGTTAATTTAAGGAAAAAAAACAAAACAAAACAAAAAAAAACAAAACAAAACGAGACTAAATTTGTAAAACCTGACACAACACAATGAACATTTATGTAAGAAAACTGAAAAGAACATAGAAAAAGAATAAGATATGGGTATTTAAGTCATTTGATGTTGATCAAGGACCAAACATGTAGCAAAAGTTTCAAAATGAGGACCACCGATGCATTTTCAAAACCTTAAGAACTCAACATGCAATTTGGCCAAACCTTAGGGACCAAAAATGCAACTTACGCATTATTTTTTGTCACGTATTAACATCCCTAACATTATTTGGTCAACTAGACAACTACTGAAAAGCATCCCACCCAATTATCCTTCATCCTTTGAATCCATTATGGATGCTTCTTCTTCATCAACAACTAATTCTCATAAGTATGATGTATTTTTAAGTTTTCGAGGTCTTGATACTCGTCTTACATTCACAGCTCACCTCCACAAAGCACTTGAGGATGCTAATTTCACAACCTTCTTGGATGATAAAGAGATTGAAACTGGTTTATATTTGAAACCAGAATTGGTGTATGGAATCAAAGCATCCAAGGCTTCTATTATCGTGTTGTCTGAGAATTACGCATCTTCAACGTGGTGCCTTGAGGAACTTGTATTGATCCTCCACCAAAATAGGACCTCCAACCATTTTGTATACCCCATATTCTATAACGTTGAACCCACCAATGTCAGGAACCAAAAAGACACCTTCGGAGTTGCAATGGAAAAGCATAAACGGAGGATGGAGGCAGAGACTAATCCAGATGAAAAAAGTCAACTGGCTGATAAGATAGAGACATGGAAGAATGCACTTAAGGAAGTTTCAAATTTAGCAGGGAAGAATGCAAACGGACGGTAAATACTTTCTTTAAGATTAACATATCGAATTTATATTATATTTTCGTAATATGCCTTTTGATATGTTTGTTCAGTTAAATATATATATATATATATATATATATATATATATATATATATATATATATATATATATATATATATATATATATATATATATATATATATATATATATATATATATATATATATATATATATATATATATATATATATATATATATATATATATATATATATATATATATATATAATCAGTTAATGATGCATCAGATTCAATCTAGTTTTCAATCATGTGATTCTACAAATCACTTTACTTAGATAAATTAAGGGCAAAGGTTAAGGAAACGTAATGTACTCTTTCTAGGTACCAAAGTAGGTAACACAATTGCAAATGTCCCATTACTTGCAATATACATTCAAATTTCGAGCGATATAGGTAGTTTTTTTTTACATGTGACTTGTTTAACCGGTTACTTACCCTTATGTTCTTAATCTTCATCTTCCACATCATCAACCCCAAATTCTAACGACCTTTTCCGGCTACCAACCACTAAGGCCACTACTACTAGGGACTTGATCCGTTTGGAAGTCATTGGTGGAAAGTCCTTATAAACATGATGGTTTCATTGTTCTAGGAATGTGGGATAGAACTTTATATGTTCCAACAATACCCCACATTTTCAATTCAAACATCAATAATACCTCATATTTGAATAGAAAATAAGATAATTTAAAGTTACTTATTATTCTATTTCCATTAAATGTAATATGACATGCATGAGATTAAGTGTCTTTTGGACTTGAATGTGTCCTAGTGATTACTTATCGGATCTACTTTATGGATAGTGAACGTAAGTTTTGAACTAGCCACGTTGTATAGTAAATCGAGACAATGAGTATCATACATTTCATATTATGCAACAACAAATTCTTACCGTTGTGTTCATTTCGGTCGTGAACATATCCTTATTCATGAGAATTTTAGAGAACTTAGCCATCTGGTTCCCATAGATGCGACCGCACATCAATCTCGTATAGGTAATGCCAATCAAGAATATTATTCCACTGTAAAAGCCATTAGCATTATTAAGAATTAGAATTCAGCCCTTAATCATCAACGGAAAACACACAAAAATTCATCTTAGGAATGGGCATACCTGCGTGTTAGTACTTTGTGTGTTAGTACTTTTGAGTTTTCCCCAACTAGTTTTCTTTATTGAACCTAGACCATGGGATCTCCAATTTTGCTAGGTTAGGTTTCCGCTGAGTCACTCATTGTGTTGGCTTTAAGCCTATACCCCTCAATGTAAATATGACTTGTTCTCTACAAAGGCCTTTGTCAAAGGATCAACTATATTTTCCTTTGACTTTACGTAGTTGATGGAAATGATTCTATTTCTCAACAAGTCCTTTATCGTATTGTGGCGACGTCTTATATGTCTTGACTTGCCGTTATAGATATGATTCTTTGCTTTAGTAAGAGCAATCATACTATCACAATGTATACAACAGTCAATGGTTTTGGCTACAAGGGAATACCTTCTATAAAGCTTCTAAGCCATTCTGTCCTTATCTAAAGCTATAAATTAGTTGACCTGGTATTCACAATTTGCTTAGATGATTTCCATGATACAGCAATCCCTCCAAATGTAAATACATATCCACTTGTGGACTTCCCTTCATTATGGTTGGAAATCCAATTGGCATCACAAAATCCTTCGAGGATATTTAGTGTAATGTAACCCATAAGCGTTTGTATGCTTAAGATATTGAAGCACCCTAACTAGTGCATCCCAATGATCTCTCCCAGGGTTATGTGAGTATCGACTAAGTCGACTTACACTATATGCCAAATATGGTTGTGTACAGTTCATTATATACATGAAGTTTCCAAGTACTTGTGTATATTGTAACTGAGATACACTTTGTCCTTTATTTTTCTTTAGTTGAACCTTAGGATCAAAGGGAGTTACAACTGGTTTATCATCATAGTGCCTAAATTTCTTAAGGGTCTTCTCAATGTAATGAGATTGGGTAAGGATGTATCCATTGGAATTCTTTTGAATTTTTATACCAAGAATGACATCGGCTTCTCCCATGTCTTTCATATCAAATGAAGAATGAAGCATTTTCTTGGTTTGGTTAATTACACCCATATTTGTCCCCATAATCAACATATCATCCACATATAAAAAAATAATGACAAATGCATTTTTGCATTATTTAACATAAACACATTTTATTACATTCATTTATTTGATAGCCGTTTGATAATAGAGTGTTATCAAACTTCTCATGCCATTGCTTTGGAGCTCGTTTAAGGCCGTAAACAGATTTAACCAATTTACATACCTTATGCTCTTGACCTTTGACAACAGACCCCTTGGGTTGTTGCATATAGATTTCTTCATCTAGTTCACTATTTAAGAACGCAATCTTCACATCCATTTGATGTATAATCAGGTTGTGATTGCTACTATAGCCATTAACGTTCTAATAGATGTTATCCTTGTAACCGGTGAATAAGTGTCAAAGAAATCTTCACATCCATTTGATGTATAATCAGGTTGTGATTGCTACTATAGCCATTAACGTTCTAATAGATGTTAATATGTTATCCTTGTAACCGGTGAATAAGTGTCAAAGAAATCTTGACCTTCTTTTTGACGGTATTATTTGGCTACTAAACAAGCCTTATACTTCTCTATGGTACCATCAGGTCTTACTTTCTTTTTGAAGATCCATTTATGGCCTATTGGTTTATGTCCCGAAGGTAGATCAACCAATTTCCATGTATTGTGTTATGCACAATTGAGTCTATTTCGCTTAATAGGCTCTTTCCAATAAGGTTCTTCTGATGACTCCATAGCAGCCTTATATTTTGGTGGTTCTTCATTCACAATAGAGGTCATATAATGTCCAAAGTCTTTAGACACTTTTGCACGCTTACTTCTTCTAGGTTCACCATTCTCTTGTGGAACCTCGGAATTGTTTTCTCTTTGATCCTGAGACAATTGATCATCTAATACTTTTTCCCTTGGATTTAAGCTTTGTTTCTCTTTATCCTTATAAGAAAAGGTATTCTCAAGAATTCTTCTTCAACAGATACTACAATTGTGTTGTTTATGTCCTCTACATTGGATTTTTAAACCAGGAACCTATAAGCAACACTATTCTTTGTTAGACCAAGATAAACACAGTCAACTGTTTTTTGTCCAAGTTTGGTTCTCTTTGGTAAAGGTATTTGAATCTTTGCCAAAAAACCTCACACTTTCATCCTTTTATAAGAAGGTTGTTTTCCTTTTCATGATTGATATGGAGATTTGTCACTCTTCTTATGAGGAACTTTATTCAATATTGTGTTTGCAATAAGACATGCTTCACCCCAAATACTATGAGGAGCCCCTGAAGTAGTTAACTTTGAATTAAGCATGTTCTTCAATGTTCTATTCTTACGTCCAGCCACTCCATTTTGTTGTGGAGTGTATGGGGCTGTTGTTTGGTGTACAATACCATAAGCAGAACAAAATTCAGCAAATTCATTAGATTTATATTCTCCTCCTCTATCAGACCTTAGAATTTTGATCCTTTTGTCTAGTTGATTTTCAACTTCTTCTTTATATGTCTTAAACATATTCAAGGCTTCATCTTTGCCATTTATTAAGTACACATAAGAAAATTTACTACAATCATCAATGAAATTAATATAATAATTCTTTCCTCCTCTTGATGGTGTTGCCCTGAAATCACATAAATCAGTATGGATTAAACCAAGTATTTCATTTGATTTTTCTACAGATTTATGTGAATGACTTGTGTATTTAGATTCAACACAAGTTTCAAGACTTGGATAATTTATCCATGGAACATTTAGGCAACATGTCTAAGTTTAACATTCTTTGCAAAGAACGAAAATTAACATGGCCTAATCTAGAATGCCATAAGAAAGAAGGATCAAATGAAATTCGACTTGTCTAACTAGCGGGAGTCCAAGCAAGTCCTCGGGAAAGACTTCCGGAAAATCTCGTACAACTGGTACGTCCTCTAGATGCTTTTCTCCCGACTCCTTTTCCTTCTTCTCGGTGACATGTGCTATAAAGAGGTGACATCCTCTTTGGATATACTTCTGGGTTTTGGTGCAAGATATGATGTTCAACCTAGACGCACTCCTAATGTCGCTCGTATCTCCTTGAATCATCAAGATTTCATTACCGTAAGGTACGCGGACAATCTTCTCATCACAAATGATCACGATGTGGTATTTCGACAACCAGTCCATACCGATAATGATGTTGAAGCTACCGAGTTCTACCGGCATTAGGTCGATGTTAAACGGGTGGTTTAGAAAATTTAGAGTACAACCTCGAATTATGGTATCTACCCTTTCCATGCTACCATTAGCTAATTCCACATCATAGGCAATATCTAGGACTGTCGAGGCGATGTCAAGAAAGGGACTAAATATAGTTGATACAAAACTCCTATCTGCTCCCGTATCAAATAAAATAGATGCATATCAATTATTGAGAAGGAACGTACCCGTAACGATGTTCGGGTCCTCACGAGCTTCCCTTCCGCCCACGACATAAACCCTTCCACGGGCTCATCCTTCATCGCCCCAATTTCCTTCTGTACCTTGATTTCCCTAATTTCCTCCATTACCCTAGTTCTTTGTCTTTTGGCACTCACTCTTGTAGTGTCCCTTTTCACCACATCCAAAGCAGGTTACTTTAGCTCTCTGATTTGTTGTTGAGGCCCTCTGAGCTGTTGCGAGGACAGGAGTCGTGCAATCCCTAGTCATGTGCCCAACCCTCTGACAGTTGCGGCACTTTACCGTACAAGGTCCGTTATGGTGCAGCTTACAACGGTTGCATAGAGGTAGATTCCCACCAGAAGTTTCTTGTTACTAGGTCCAGCAGTGTAGGCTCTGGCGACCTCTTGACGCTTGTTCGGGTTGTATTTATTCTTTGAGTTATCTTCCCATTTTCTCTTGTTGTCTACAACTTTCTCTACAAAATCTTGGATCACCTGATCCATCAAGCTGTGGGATATGGTGATGGTCTCATGAAGGTCAGCTGGTTTTGAAGCAGTCACATTTCCCTTAATATTCGAGGGCAACCCCCCAATGTAACGCTCCATTAGTCGGGTTTCAGTTGAAACCATCTCTGCTCCTGGAAATGCTGAGTATAGGCCACGATGTTCATGCCTTTCACCTTGAGATTCCAAAACTCGGTTTCCATTTTTTGCACCTCATTCGGAGGGCAACATTTTTTAAGCAGGAGCCTCTTAAATTCATCCCAAGAAATAGCATATGCAGCATCAATACCTGCAGACTTGATGTAAGAATTCCATCACGTCAGTGCATTGTCTTGCAGAGTGTATGATGCATACTTCACCCTTGATTCTTCTTCACAATTACAAATTCAGAACACTGTTTCCAGCATTTCAAGTCAACGACTTAAACCAACAGCCCCTCCAGTTCCACCGCAACTCCCAGGCATGCAGCCGCGAAACTCTTTGTAGGTGCAGCCACGGTTAGTATTCTCGGTCCCTGAGGTTCCATCATTGGTACTTGATCGGTTTACATCAGCCGCAGCCAGTGCCTCAGCCACACGTTGGGCTACTAGTTAGTCTAGCGTAGCTTGGTTGATTGTAGCTTGTGCGGGGGCTGGGTTAGCTGCAGTTTGAGTATGAGTTTGTCTGGCTGCTCTGCGTTTGGTAGGTGCCATTTATCTATATCACAAAAGATGACGAAAAATGAGACTTCACAAAAGATAAAAATCATCACACATGGACATAATCATCAAAGGTAGGGCATAAAAGAAAACTCAACCATAGCAGCAATAGTTCAACAACATAGCAATATCATAGCAATTAGACAAGCTTGTTATAAATTAATACTTGTTACATATTTCCAAAATTACAAGCTTCTCATCAAATCTAATACTAACTGAGGAGTCCTCAGTTTAGTAGCTACAATACCTACTAGTTATGTCATATACTACTCTATCTCTCTAACTTCCTTAGTCTCTGCTCAAACTCCTCTAGTCGTGTCTCTGCGTCCACAGATCGTCCCCTCAGATCCTAGATCTTTAAACGATCTGCTGCAGCTTCGCAATCTCTGCGCGATCAGCGGCTCTAGCCTATCGCAGCTCTGCCATCTGAGTCTCTAATGTCACGATCCTCTACCACATGATCCTCGCCGCATCTCGAGCAGCCCAAGACGTCTGCTTGAGCCCATCGGCCCTGACGCGTAATGATGTGGTTTCTCTGCTGACAGTATCAGACCTAACATACAAGACAATGAAATCGCACTCGTACTCCTCGAAGCGCTCAGGTGCCAGCCTGTCCAAATGGTCACTATGCAGATCAATGACACTAGCATGTCTCTCAAGCTGTGTCTACACCCGAGTGAGAGCAGCATCCTAGCTGGGGGAGTAGCTGCTGGTGGTGTAGCCACGGTGGAGTGGTTGCTGCTTAAACTAGGGTGGCAGGTACTGATGGAGTAGATCTTTCACTGCCAGCATAAGTGCTGAAAACACACTCGATATCTCAGAACTCAGCATCCTCGGTTGTATCCTCGACCGGTGTGTTTGGCTGCTGCTCCTAAGCTGCTGTCGAGCTCTGCATGACCTCATAGGTACTTGAAACATCATCAATACCCCACTCTAGAGCACGAACTCTCACTGCTCTCAATCCCAGCCCAAGTGGTGCCTTTATAGCTGAGGCACTATGCTGCTAGGACAAGTAGTGTATCCTTAGTCTCAGCCTCTCATGATGTCTTAACCGCCCTCCTGGGCCTCTTCCGAGGAGGTAAGCGGGTAGGGGAGAGTGGTGGTGAAGAAGGTGATGAGGAGGCTATGGATGGTGTCTCGTAGGATGATCGATATCTCCTACACGATGATGAGGGTGGTGATGGAGATGGTGATGGGGATGGTGAGGGAGATGGTAGTGGGGAATCTGGTGGTGTGCAGGAGGGAGCATACCTATGCATGTCATCTGAGGTAATGGGAGATACTGTGGGTTGTAGGCGAACTATCATCCGCGCAGTGGTACGGCGACGGACGACGGGTGAAATGGATGTGAGCTCGGTGGATGGAGAGGGTGCTGTCTGAGAGGATGGTGGTGGTGTAGGTGAAGTCTCTTGAGACTCATAGGACTCTGTGTCAGAAGACTCTAGAGTAATCGCTGGAGAGTCTGGAGCATAGTCGGCCACTCGCAGGTTTGCTCTCGAAGTCAAGGTCGAATGGACAGAAGTGTAGGAAGGAGGCATACCTTGTGACAAGTACGGTGTATGTATAAGTATATTAGATATAGAAAATAGTATAAGTATGTATATACGCAACAAGCAAGTATGAGCATGTAAGTTCAGCAAGTCAAGTTCAAGCAGTAATGGTCATGATGCAATGTTATGTGGTTATAGTCTAGGTCCTATATGCAACCTAGTTCTCTATAACCAAGGCTCTGATACTAAACTGTAACACCCCCAAATCAGCGTAGCGGAATGGTCACAGGGGGTGTGACGTCATGGAATAAGATCACCCAATTACATAGAGAACGACCTACATTAGTCGTTTTGAAAGTACATTTGATTTAAATAAAAATAAGTTTACATCATCGTTAAGTCATTACATTATATGGTCCCAAAAGAAAATAGTTTGGTACATTCATAAGATAAATGTGTAAAAGCACTTCTTGAAATGCAAATGACTAGATGACATGCCTCAAAGTACAGTCAAGCACGATAATCAAACACTTGAGAAAAACATGTTTAAAAGTCAACATAACGTTGGTAAGTTCATAGGTTTAATGTAAATCACTAAAGTGGACCACAATGTTTTAAGCGTATGAACATTACAACACATATAATGCCATACAAAAGTATATTGTGCTAGCACTAAGTTCATGACACTGAAGCTATAACAATGGAGTATGCAAGTAAGCACATGGTATAAAAGGCCCCGTAAGTGTCTAACCCTCGACACTTAAGTTTCGACATGGTATATGTTCGTTTGCCTATCTGGTCAAACCGAATGGGGGAGTCACTCTGATAGATCTATCTATAGCACTCTTGCTTCTCGCAGAAATTGACGGTTCATGATAATGGGCATAGTGGGTTACAGTGCTTAGGCTAGTCCGTGATAGTTTAGCAAAGAAAAGAGTAATTTGGTCCAAAGTAAAACAAGCATATTCTCACCACAAGTTTGTAAAACAAGTATAAAAGATTAAAAGTGAAGCTATAAACTCACCTCAGTAAAATAGGAAATCCGGAAAAAAGCATGTCAAAGTATAGAAGGTAACAGCTCTGACACGCGACCTAAGTAAGTATGGTTCGACTTAGTATACACTATATGGAATGAAATAAGTGTAAAAATGTTTCCTATACTTTGTATCACCGTGACATGTTTGTGCTTTAGTTTTATAAGTAAAAATACATTTCTCAAGTATATATATATATATATATATATATATATATATATATATATATATATATATATATATATATATATAAAAGTTTTCGACACTTTAACAAAAGTTCCTGTGTTTACTAGTTTAAATGGTCTCGTAGTGTAAATAGTCTCGTTTTTATCTTAAGTACTTAAAGTAATACTCTTTAATAGTTTATAAAAATATTTCGGGTTTTAAAGATAATAACCATTTTATTACTTAAGTAAGTCTAGTTTCGTCTATTTGGCATGTTTATAATAAATATTCATTTTTACCGTTTATAAAAGTCTAGTTCGACGGTTTAGTGTTTATATAGTCATTTTAGAGAAACAAATAGTCTAAGTATTATGTTTCTAACAAAAATTCGGCATGACCTGTTCGTAAATTCGTACTTTACCAATTTTACTTATCCCGTTTATAGTGTTCCAAAAACCATTTCTAAGTTTATAAAAACACATTTTACCTAATAGTTTAGTTTTCTAGTAAGAACTATATTTTTCATCGTAACTTACAAATAGTGTAACTTCTTCATTTTATGTCCGTTTATAGTGGTTCAAGCGACCGCGTCTAGCTTATAGTGTCTATTTTCTGTTTCTTTATCCTAATATTGAAATCTATAAGTTCATTTTAGTGTATCTACTGTTTCGGGACAACGGGTTCCTAAAATGTATATTTCGTCACCTAAACTAGGTTTTCAACCGCAAACAACAACAACAACCCGCTAAAACTAATCTCTTCAACTTATTGTTACAATTTTCTCAACAACTTACACCTAACCTACTTATCTCTTCCACCAATTTGTTACAATAACTCCTGATATCAAGAACATAAATATAATAACTTTCAAAGTAAACCGCAAATCAACCGTAAACACTTTAGTATATAAAGATTAAGCAAAAATCAGCACTACTCACACATATACTCTTACACATGTCGGCAATGAGACATTTGTGATTCTATTACCTACTTTGTTACTCTGGAAAGAGTACATTACGTTTGCATCTGGGTAGTTCTAGTATGCTTCGGATTGATTAGATTCAAGTTTGAAACGTCCCTATTTAGTTCCCACACACGTACCTCAATTTTAATAGTTATCAATCTAACTAAAACACACAATAACCATTACTTATAATACAATGATGTAATTCATTTGGATGTTTCAGTAGTATAAACATTCAGATTCAAGCTTGTGTTCTGTAGTCCTCACAGAAGTCAATTCTCAGGTTAGAGACGGAGGTTATTGCAGAAGTTATCGCAGACATATACCGTAAGTTGCGTGTGCTATTAAGGAGTAATCTACCAGACCTTATTGGGATGGACAATCACATTGACGTCATCAGTTCATGGTTAAAAGATGCTTCAACTCAAACCGCTGACATTCTCACCATTTTGGGAATGGGAGGTATCGGAAAGACAGATTTGGCCAAATATATCTACGGGATGCACTGTTTTTTATTCGATAGAAGCAGCTTTATTGAAGGCATCAGCAGGAAATGCCGTATTCAATCTGAAAATATGCTTGAGTTACAAAGACAACTTTTCTCTGACATTTCAAAATCAAGTTTGGCTAAAATTAATCATGTTTCTGAATACACCTCTATGATTGAGAATGAACTGGCTCGTAAAAAGGTGTTACTCATTCTTGACGACGTTGATTGTCTTGACGAGGTCTATGCATTACTTGGAAAGAACGGTTTTCATCAAGGAAGCAAAATCATAATAACAACTGAAGATGCATCCTTGACAAAAAAGTTTGAACTAGGACAGTGCTCTAAAGTTCAACCCAACCATACAATTCTCTTACTTGAAGGCTTAAATGACACCTCATCACTGCAGCTTTTAAGTTTGCATGCATTCAAGCGCAAAGATCCTATGGAAGGTTATGAAGAGGTGTCAAAAAAGCTTGTGAAGTATTGCCAAGGACACCCAAATGCTCTTAAAGTTTTGGGTATGTCTCTATATGGTGGAAGTGTAGCTGAATGGGAGGAACACATAAATGGGCTAAACGAAGCAATTGATTCTCGTATAGAGAAGGTACTGCGAAGGAGCTTGAACTCTTTGCAATCGCCAAATGATAAGGAATTGTTTAAGCATATTGCTACTTTTTTCGCTGGAAAAGACAGAGTTTTTGCTGAAACTATCTTAGAGAATTGTCATATCCAGATACTAAATGGGATTAAGCATCTAACTGATAGATGCCTTCTCACCATCGGACCAAGGAATGAGTTGATGATGCATCAGTTGCTTCAACAAATGGGGAGAGATGTCGTACGCGAAGAATCACCGCACAAACTATGGAAGCGTAGCCGATTATGGTGCCATAAGGATTCGTTTAATGTGTTGCAACAGAAAAGGGTAAGACTCCATGTATACTTGTCCATAATCATGCATGACTTAAGAAATTACATGGTTCGTCCATGTGGTTTGGTCAAAATCAAGCTCGTCCCTCCATTTTCATTTTTGCATTGTGAATCCACTACAACAAATTTGTCATTCCTACACGCTTTTTTCTTCACACTTTATGAACCGTGAACTTTTTTAAAAAAATATTCACATTTAAGAGTGCGAATAATTGTTTCAAAATACTCGCACTTAAAAAGTGTGAAGAATTTCAATCTCACACTTAAAAGTGTGAAGAATATTTCAAAATCAAAATCTTCACACTTAAATTTGTGAAGAATTATTTCAAAATCAAAATCCTCACACTTAAAAGTGTGAATAATTTTTTTAAAACCCTCACACTAAAAAGTGTGAAAAAGTAAAAAGGCTTGTGGTTATCACTCTAAAATGTGTGAGGTCTCAAGTTCAATTCGTGCTAGGTGCAAACAACCTTAAGTGGCCATGCCAACCTCTTGAAAAGGAGGGCTTTACATGGTTTGATTCTGTGTGGCGGTGGGTTCAAACCCCGTGAATTAGTCGGCCAAAAGGCCGGAAATCATGGTTACCAAAAAAAAAAAAAAAAAAAAAAAAAACTCCACACATTAAAGTGTGAAAATATTTGCTACACCCAATTGGTTCACACACATACTAGTGTGAACTTTTTGATTCTTCACACTTTAAAGTGTGGCAACATGCTCTAATAAGTGTTAGTATGTTTTGTAGTAGTGATCCTTATATGGTAGTTTCATAACCCCGATCGTCCTTATCAAACGATATAAAACATTAAACACTTTCTTTTTTCTTATTTGCCTATTCAGTTTCCACCCACCAAACTTAACTCCACGAAACCCTAAACCCTGAACTTAATCTATTTTGTATCATTCGTGTACAGTTACATACTTACATAAGATGTTAATTATTTTTTTGCCATTCCTTTTGTTCTTAGGGTAAGGGAGATCTTAAAGGCATCATCCTTGACATGAGCATGCTTGACGAAGGGAAGTCACTTGGATCTATTAAGTTGAGAACAGAAGCACTTAGTAAGATGGAAAATCTAATGCTCCTACAACTCAACTATGTGCAACTCAAAGGGTCTTATAAGAATTTTCCTAATCAGTTGAGATGGTTGTGTATGCATGGGTTCCCTTTAAAGTCTTTACCTTCAGATTTACCAATGAAGAATCTAGTTGCTCTTGACATGTCAAATAGCAAAATCAAATCTTTTGACATGTCTTACAGTAACATACAACGACCTAGCATAAGAAAAAAAGTAAGAAATATGAAGCATCTACTTCAATCAATTATTCCGTCACGTTGTCTTATGCAATTTAGTAATTATTTTAACTTGTATCCTTTTCAACAGATGCGAGGATTATTCTCAAAAGACAACAGGTTACTTAATTCACTGAAGATTTTGAATCTAAGCTTTTGTTATAAGCTTCGTAGTCTCAATGGCCTTTATAAACTCCCTGCACTTGAAAGGTTAATACTTGCAGGTTGCAGAAGTTTGATTGAGATTTGTGAAACAATTGAGAAATGTGAGAAACTTACCATTATTGACTTGAGTTACTGCACTATGCTTAAAAAGCTTCCAACGACTCTGATTAATCTAACAAAGCTTGAAGCACTCTCACTAGATGGTTGTAATCTTGGTAAAATTCCAATTGATATGAAGGAAAAGGATTTACGAACAGTTCTCAATGCTAACCGAATTCGCATAGATTCACAAGCCTCTTCCTCTAGCACTGTGGAGACTCTACCGAGAGGTTTGAAGTCCTTTGCGATTTGCTTAGCAAGCTCATTAATATCCTTGTCACTAAAAGATAATAACTTGTGCAATGAATCCTTTCCTATGGCATTCAGTGGCCTATCCATGTTAAAGAAGTTAGTTTTAGATGGTAATCCAATAGTTTCCTTACCTAATTGCGTGACAAGCCTTCGTAGGATTGAGTTGCTAAGTTTGGAAGAATGTCATATGTTGAAGACAATTGAACACCCCCCATCTACACTAAGAAATTTGAATATTAGCCGGTGGGATTTGCTACAGAAAATAACATTTCATCCAGAAATGTCCCCACTTGCTATAGCACTTACTATATACTCATTTGCACATACATCGATTGAAATTGAAGGCATAGTGGAAATCCAACCTGTAGCCGATATTGAAGAAGAAGTATTATGTATATTGGGCTGGACTGGTTTGGATTTCATTAAAAAACAGGAGGTGCAGACATGGCATGATTCAAGAAGAAACGAAAAATCTCAAGTCCAGGTCTGATATGTTTATCTATCTGCTTATCTAATTAATCAGTTAAGGTATTCACGCTAATCAACCTTTTATTTGGCAGTTGTTTTACGAGTTTGGAATATTCAGCACGTTTTATGGTGGGAAAAACATACCGAATTGGATTGTTCATAAAAGCAAGGAGTCATCAATATCATTTACCGTTCCATCATCCCCTAACAGGCTTACAGGCTTAAATTTCTGCCATCTGCAGACAGGTCGAGATCCAGATGGCGGTGTTAATTTGCTAACAGTCATAGTTAGTAACAAAACAAAGAACCGCACCTGGATATACAAGCCTTATATTCACTGGGCCAAAGTAGATAAAGATTGTCTCGTATGGTTAAGCCATTGGATGTTCCTGAAGAATGAGATTGAAGACGGTGACCAAGTTACTATAACCATACCAGAGGAAGAGGTAAGTTCTAATGTTAGAATAACAGAGTGCGGGTTTAATTATGTGTATGATGATGGAAGTATGGAAGAAGATTTGTTGGATTATTACAAGTCATGGAATCATATCATTGGTGGTGATCTCTCTGCTTTTCGCTTAACAACCGGTGAATACTTCCTAGACAACCATCGTTTCTTTTGGTGGCACATTGATTGTCCTGTTTATCGTCCCTTCATTGCAAACGGTGCCTCTTATGAAGGTAAATGCTTTTTTTGTCCTTTTTTTTATTTTTTTATTTTTTTTATTTTTTTTTGTTTCCTTTTTCATGCCAAGAACATAGAATATGACTGGGCAATAATGATCATACTGACACATGGTTAAAGGTTTACTAAACATCCATTAGTTGTTAAAACAACCATTTCTGTCGATAGCAATTTGTTGCTTCTCTGCAAGTTGATGTAGATGATAACGTATTACTTCCTATCTATATTTCACTAGAAGAGGGAGTGTACTTTAAGGCTTTCCCTGAAAGGAAGTGTGACATAGTCGGCAGCGCACCTGAGGTATTTTTCAACCACTCATCCCCTTCTATCACATAATTTAAAACATTACACAACCAACTGTGTTACAACTCTAGCCCAAGTTTGTTTTCATCTTTTCTTTTGGTGGCAGGATGTAAATGGAATAGAAAGTGTTACAACGAGTACCCGATACCTTCCAAAGGCACATTTAAAAACAACATGAAGATC
>OU343224.1:320303103-320408423 GCA_910596185.1 Chrysanthemum makinoi | reverse complement strand
TCGGGATCCATGTTGATAAAGAACCATGCAAAGAGTTCCTTATGCTTGGCTATAGGGATCTATTATGTCGTGGAGATGTACTCGCCCGATGTTGCCTTCGCCGCAACATGACAGTCGATTTCAAACGTAATCCCATCCCACCGGACCGGGATGTTAAGAATACCTAAGCATTTGCTAATACTAAGGATATGCTCCGGGTTTATGGAGGTGATATGAAATGAAAGCTCGTGAGCTTGCTACACCGATGCCGATATCCATGATGTTGACGCACCTAAAATCTCAAACCGATATGTATTCATTTTAAATGGAAGTGTTGTGGACCTGAAAAGCACCAAGCGAGTATTTTTGCAACTTCATCTACGTAGTTCTAGTATATAGTCGCTTATGATGCATCTAAAGAGGTCAGATGGATTCAGAATTCATTTATGGGATTGGAATTGTTCCCACAGTTGAAGAACCCATAAATATGTATTGTGATAATACTGGAGCCATAACTATAGCTAGTGAAAGTGAAATCACCAAGGGTGCTAGACATTACCTCGCGAAAGTTCATTATCTTCGAGAGTCCATTGAGATGGGTGACGTGAAGATATCAAAAGTTCACACAGATGACAACCTAGCTGATCCATTTAATAAAGTTTTAACGTATCCTAAGCATTCCAAATTGACTAGGGGCATTGGTTTGATACCAGCTAGTAGTCTCATGTAAATCTGCGTGTAATTAGTATTTGGATAATTTGGAATTGTAAGACAGTTATTACTTTATAATAAATAAAGATACGTGGTATTTGTTATTTCATTCATATAATATATTATTCCATATTTGCATGTTTAATCCATGAAATGATTTATCATTTTAAATATGTCCATTGTCGGTTAACAATATGGTAATATTGTTATGTAAGGCAAATGTGAGTGTTGGTTATATTCTAATGAGAATGTGGATTGTTCCCTAAAAACTCATGTATATTCACAAGGGATGCATATTAGATTCCCTAACTTTCAAATATTTACTTTTGGATCCTTGTCATAAGTAAAATGTTGAAATGGTTTGTTAAGTCATCCTTAGACTTGATATAAAAGCAGTTCGCATATGTGGATATCACTTTGTGCGATAAGCCAAACGCTATCCTGAATAAGGTAGTTATAAAAGCTATATTTCAGAGTGATGTGAAGCAAAGATCTACAACACTTGTAGTCAACAAAGGGTTTGTTACTCCACTTGATATGTGCAGAAAGATACCATAGGCCCCTCCGTAATTAATCGATAATTGTTCACGAACCCAGGGTAATGCAAGATGATTCTTCATTACATTTGGTATATCTAATTAAAATTCTATAACGAGAATCTAAATGGTTAAACTATATGGAATGAGTTAAGATCCATATCCATGGTTTAACGGTATCTATAACAAAGAATGATAAAAGCAAGACATAAATGACCATACGTAGAAAGATTTAAGAAACTATATCTCGCAATCTTTAGTTAAATAGCTAGAGAGCGCTTGTTAGACATTTCCATCGCTATTATTGCTATTGCTACTCCAACTCCCAAGTGGGAGCCGTTAGAATGTGAGTTGGATTAGTCAATATCGACTAGAGGCGTGAGCCTATTGGGCACACACACGGAAATAATGAATACGTTTATAGCTCGACTTGACCCGTACTTTAACTCGTTATATAGTAGACCCCATTACACCTTAACATAGCTCATTGGCCGGTCCAATGAGGGGCGTTTAGGGTGGGTTTTTGGGCTAATGGAAGTATGAATGATATAAGGTATGTGTGCTTAACTTGGAGCACAATTTGAAGCCCATACAAGCTAGGGTTTTAAGGTTATATATACCCATACCCTAGCACCTAGATCACACAACTTATACCCTCTACTTTACAGCAAATAATACCGATCTCAACATCACCATTATCAGCCGATCGAAATCCATATAACTCGATCTAGGGTTTGCTTTCTGATCGTCTATTGAAACCCTAACTTGCATCAATTGTTCCAAGGTTGTTCTAGGGTTTAAGGTTCTTGGTTTTATGCTTTTCCTGGTCGATTAGAAGCTGCCAAAAGGGTGGTTTGTTTGCTTAACGCTGGTAATTGAAAACAAATCAGGTCCCTTTATCCGATATCGGACAAAGGGGGTTTTGTTTCACGGTTAGGTTGTGATTTCGGACAACACAAGGACAGGTTCTAGGGTTGTTTGGTTCGAGGGTTTGAGCTTTATACAAGGGTTGTTTGATAAACGTGACACGACTAGCATATCGGGCGTATTCGGGTTACGTGTTTGTGTGAGCGCTCGTAGAGGTAATCGCATTGATTACTTGGTTTCTTGTTTGATAACTTGCGGGTGACTACGAGGGTTTGTTAGCCCATACTATTATTGTTGTGTAACGGGCTCAAGCCCGAAATCTAGATCATTCTCAGTAGCGTTATATATTTGTATATGGCTCTTGTAATTAGTCAATCAATCAAGAATAATCATTCCCTAATACCGAACATGGTATCAGAGAATATCACCTCCTAAAATATTTCCCCACCCCGCTCCTCTAACCCTAACTATCTCAGATCGATCCAAAAAGCATTGTTTCTTCAGCAGGTTGGTGATTTGTGTAACGGTCACAAATCCACACGTGTTTCGGTTTCCTGGTGTTTTCGTGCTTTAGGTCACGATTACTTGTTTGGTGTAGTGGTGATCGTGCATGATCATAGATCCCTACATCACGTTATTTTTGTTTTCATCCCCTGATATATACATAACTATCCTTGCTTCACACATTCATTCATACATTGTTGTCCCATATTTAAACCAAAGCAGAACCTAATTTATCTCACCATTTTTTTATTCCCTGTGTCACCAAATACGCTCCAAAACAAGACCTTACACTATCACTGTTTTTTGTTCATTCGCCCATAAAAATGACAGGAAACAACAACCCCCCTCCTATGCCCCTTTCAGACAAACTGTCTCAAGTTACCCATCATCACTTGCTTACACGGGTTCCGGTCAAACTAGAATTGGATAATTGGAATTATGGGTCATGGGCCTTTTTCTTTGAGCAATTATGTAGCGGCTATGAAGTAATGAAGTACATAAACGGTTTTCCCAACGATGCATCTGGAAGCAGGCCTACCCCTTCGACCCCGGAAGAACTCAAGGTGGACAATATTGTATTGTCTTGGATCCTCACCACCCTTTCTGAATCCCTCCAAGCACGGTTGGTGGTGGAACGCCCACGGTCCGCTAAACATGCGTGGGATCTCATAACCGAACTTGTCCAAGACAACAAGAGGTCTCTTGCAATTGCTTTGAAAGCCGAACTCCACCTGTCAAACTTGGCGACATGAGTATTGACGCATACTTCAAAAAGATAGAGTCTATTGCCACGATCCTCACAAGCATTGGCCCCCAATATAGCTAAGATGTGGTCACGTATGCACTGGGGTTACCAAAATATGATCATGTTTGTGGTATCATACATCATCGAGAAATCTTTCCCGACCTCAAAACTATCTGGTCCATGCTCACGACGGAAGAGATGCGCCTCAAGTCCAAGGTTCATTCCCTTCCGATTGACTCCTCGTCCTCCTCTCCATTGGTACTCATGACCGAGAAAGGTACTACCAAACCCTCTAATCCTCAAGTTAGTCATGGAGACCATGTTATAATTATGTTGGGTGCGTCGTTATGGTATTGGTCGCAAATTTGTTCACGATGGGAATGCTAAAACTATTTTGAATAATGGTATACCCAAGTCAATCAAAACACAATGTAAGTTGTATACTCCGCCCTAAATCGAATGGGTTTAACCGGTCGTAATAATAACACCCCCGGACCTGTCTTGGCACAAACTACTCACACACCACCGTTGCCTTCGTTACTCCAAGCCAAGTGCACCTATTGGCCCGCTCGCCTATTACACTACACCCTCTATCGCTCTATCCTACAACACTACTCATCGCCCACTACACCTATTGACCACCAGCTTGTGGTTACAACCTAACCCAACAGCAACATCCCCGGCCCATGGATTGTATGTACCCGCTGCCAATCCAAAGATAGATTACACAACCATATCCGGCTAACACCCTCGTCACCCAACCATCAAACTCACATCCTAACACACCCCACAACTACCTCACAATATGTTTATCCCACTACTCACCCGATCCAACCACAACAAAAACCGCCCTCAAAGACCACCTCTCGCTTACACCTACTGCGGGTCAAGAAACTACCTTGCCTTATGCTTTTGCAGCCGGGACTCTCCATGATCCAACTACCGGAGCCTGGAACATGGATACAAGTGCGAGTTCACATCTCAATGCTTCTGTTAACAGTCTTAGTAATGTTTTTAATACTTGCATGTATCCATTCGTTTCGGTGAAGGGCATTCCATTCCGTCATCAATACGGGTCGTAGCATTTTGCCTACTCCATCTCTAATTCTTTACTTAAATATCCTTATTACCCCCATATTGTCAAAAATCTTATATCTATTCGCCAATTTGTTTGTGACAATAATTGTACGTTGAATTTGATCCTTTTGGTTTTTCTCATATGATTTCATGACGCTGCCGAGTGCTTCTCCGATGTGACAAAGACGGGCACCCACCCCGCCAGCCCGTGTCCTATTCCCCAAGCTCTCCTTTTCACCAACATATCGGCATCATCGCCTGGACATCCAGAAGCCGGCTACCGCCTCGCTTTCAAATAATTTTATTTCATGTAATAAAGAGAAGCCGCCTGTGCTTTGTCATGCTTGCCAACTTGGCAAACACGTTCGACTTCCATTTGTTAGTTCTGAAACTATTGTTAATGCATGTTTTGATATTATTCATTCTGATGTATGGACTTCTCCAATTCCGAGTCTCTCGGGTTTTAAATATTACGTATTGTTCTTGGATCACTATTCTCATTTTGTTTGGGTCTATCCGCTCATGAATAAATCTGATGTTCTGTCTAAATTTGTATTATTTCGTAATTATGTTCACACTCAATTTAAGTGTGAAATAAAATCATTTCAGTGTGATCATGGCGGTGAATTTGACAACCGCACCTTACATAAACTTTTTGCCGACACTGGCACTCAGTTCCATTTCTCATGCCCCAAGACATCTCAACAAAATGGGAAGTCCGAACGGTTGATTCGTACCATCAACAACCTCATTCGAACCCTTCTTTTCCAAGCCAACCTTCCACCAACCTTTTGGGTTGAAGCTTTAAACATGGTCGTCCACTTAATCAACATCTTACCCTCCACAGCCATTGCCAATGAAATTCCCTATACCCGTATGTTTAAACAAAACCCAGACTACAGCCTTTTACGCACTTTTGGGTGCTTATGTTACCCTCACTCATATGCTAATCACAAACTTGAACCTCGAGCCACACCCGCAATTTATTTGGGACAAGCATCCAATCATCGTGGGTATCGATGTCTTTCCCGTACAAACTAACAAAATTATACTCTCCCGTCACGTCACTTTTGATGAAACTGTCTTCCCATATGGACAATATCCACCAACACCGACACCCTCGTACACCTTTTTAGACGACTCACCTGATATCATACCTCCAATAATTCCACCCACTCTTCCACCAATGGCCCAACCCGAACCTACACCAATTATTGAACTCACCAATACAACTCAACACGACGAACCCCTTCAACCAACACCTCCTCCATCACCACCACTAAATCCGCCACCCTCACCACCCGCAAACCAACACCAACATATTATCCCAGATCCTCCTCATAACCCAAACCCTGTCTCAATTCATCCCATGGTCATACGATATCGTGTCGGGACTAATCGTCCTATCAGGTCTCAATATGTATGTCTTCGCCACCATTACCTAAATCTTATCGTGATGCGTGCACCGATCCAAATTGGCAAAATGCTACGCGATGAATACACCGCACTTATTAAGAACGGAACTTGGACCTTTGTGGCTCGAATCACGTGACGCCAACATTATTCGTTGTATGTGGCTTTTTCGCCATAAGTATTTGGCCGATGGTACTTTTAGTCGCTACAAGGCTCGCTTGTGGCAAATGGTAGTAATCATTGGGTTGATGTGGATGAGACCTTTAGTCCGGGGTTAAACCGGTACTATCCGACCGCTCGAAGTTTAGCTACTCGACATTGGCCGATTCATCACCTTGATGTCAAGAATGCTTTCTTACATGGTGATTTATCTGAGACAGTTTATATGCATCACCGGTTTCGGGACTCAGGCATCCCGATTATGTATGTTTATTGTAACGTCTCTGATGGGCTCAAGCAAGCCCTCGAGTTGCCATTCTCATCCTATATCACTCTGGGTTGGGTTTTCATAGTCGTTGTGACTCATCTTTATTTATATACAGACAAGAGGCGGATATTGCTTACTCATATTATATGTTGATGATATTGTTCTCACCGCTTCCTCCGAGAATTTGTTGCAAGATATTATTAGATCCTTACATCGAGTTTGCTATGCATCTGGGTCCTCTTAATTATTTTATGGGTATCTCGTTACACGTGATTCTTCGTGGTTGTTTTATCTCTAAGAAATATGCTATTGAGGTTTTGGAAAGAGCACATATGTTTAATTGTAATCCGAAGTCGGACTCTGCTGACACCGAAGTCTAACCTGGGGATGATGGTGATCCCGTATTTGATCCTACTTTATATCGGAGTCTTGCGTGTTCCTTCAAGATTCTCACCTTTACCGCCCGTGATATATCTTACGCTCAACAGGTTTGCCTTCATATGCATGACCCTCGAGAGCCTCATTTATCGGCTCTCAAACGGATTTTACGGTATGTTCGAGGTACCTTAGACTATGGGTTATAGTTGTTTGCATCTTCTACTACATCATTGGTTGCTTATTCGGATGCGGATTGGGCCGTTGTCCTACCACTAGGAGATCGACCTGGTATTGCGTATTTTGGCAACAACTTACTCGGTCCTCTGCGCCAACCGACGCTTCCCCGCTCTAGTGCGTATAAGAGTACCATGGGTTGCCAATGTCGTTAAGACTTGTTGGTTACGGAATTATCTGCTGAGCTACACACACTTTATCTTCCGCTATGCTTGTCTACCGTGACAATGTTAGTGCTATCTACTTATCGGTAATCCAAGCCAAAGATCGCATTAAAGCACATTACACTTTGTTCGAGACTTTGCTGTTACCGGTCGTTCGAGTACTTCATGTTCTTTCGATATCAATATGCAGATTTTCACAAAGGTTTGCCGTCACAGGAATTCCTCCAGCTTAGCCCAGGTCCCTCCTCCGCCAACTCATGGGGAGTGTTAGCCCATACTATTATTGTTGTGTAACGGGCTCAAGCCCGAAATCTAGATCATTCTCAGTAGCGTTATATATTTGTATATGGCTCTTGTAATTAGTCAATCAATCAAGAATAATCATTCCCTAATACCGAACAGGGCTAGTTTTTCTTTTTCCTTTTATACTTCATTTGTTTATTATACGTGTTAATCTAATTGCTTAAACTAGATCCATATTCCGCTATGTACTCGTAGTGTTTAATGGTTAACATGACTATAAAATCCCAACAATTTGAAATTCAATTGATCTTGAAACTCGGTTTAGTTTTATTGTCAAAACTTAGAATCACAAAGAAAAATAATTATATATATACTTTTCTTCAAATTAAATATACAATAAGCTAGTAGAAACTTTTTTTTTTTTAGTGGCATGGAACTTTTTAAATACACTTTATATATATGAATCTTTAGAAAATTAAAGTTCACAGATTTTTGGGTGTTTCTATATAAACAAATAACGCTAGATATTTTCTACAAAAAGTCTAAGTTGATACATCCATCAGCATGACATGGTTACACCAACGTTATCTAGAAAAAAAGACAATTATTAACGAATGTTTTAGCTGGTTTAGGAATAAAATAGTTGGAATATTAACTGAAATTTACAAAATGACACTTACTATCATTATTATCTTACTGAGGCCATTTTACCTAAGCACTATTGAGCATAAATCATGAAACAAGCTTCACAAACAACTTTGTACGTAAAAGTATCGATATGCAAGAGTGAGATATATACCATCTAGCTCGAGTCTCGACATTGACAATAAGAAGCTTTGTTTCTTGAGTACACAGAAATACTGTGCGAACTATGTAACATTGTTTCAACATACTCAAGGGTTTGTGACCGATCGAACGTTGTCTTTTGTTGTCATCTTTTTTATTTTTGAATGGCATTAGTGAAAGCATATGTGAGTGTATGTCCTTATGATCTCAGCTCATTCAGTTCTTATTCTTCTCCATGATGAAGTGCTAAGTGATTCGTGGTGTTCATGATCTATATATACCATACCGATGATACTCAGATGACAAGACATCATATCTAAACAAAAGCATATATGTTTAAGGAGCTGAGATCGACCGAGACGAATTATATAAGTTTATGCCAATATTCTACCAATGTTTGTTAGTAAAAAGTATTAAATTTTCGAATAGTTTCAGACTTGTGGTTGCACTTTGATAAAGTAAGTAGCTTACTTGGATCAATATAGGAATAACAATGATAAGAGTAACTTTTAAAAGCAAAAGTCATCATATTCAATCTATATATAGCACTACATCAAGTGTTACACATATAGGAAATGAACAAAATTATACGCACAGTTTAATTTCTGAATTATAATCCTGTGCTTTGTACCATGCAACGTGTGCTTTGTTTACCATGCAAACTTTGAAAATTTTCTAGCGATCTAAACCTAATTGTAGGCTAAAAGATGGCCAGTTTTATGATTACCACAATATTTTAGAGCGAGTCAATATAAACTTAATGGTGTCATTATTTTACCTAGTGACCCAAAGTCTATGAAATTTTACTCACTTTATATAGCACAAAAATTAAAAGTCAATAAACATAATGGTGTCATTATTTTACTTGCTCCCCATACCTAATCTTAGCCTTCTTTTTCTAAAGTCACTTGACTTATCTCATCTCATCTCATCTCCTAACATTATTGTTCAAAGGGATTAAGGGGATTAACTATGCATTTTAATTCAATGCATTTACAACTCAAAAATTTATAATTTTACAATCTCACAAAATTTGGTTATATCAAAACAGAATTCTTACTGAAAAAATTTATAAACTTTTCTTATTGTTTTTTATAAACTTTAAATAGAATATTTATGAATTTTTTATAAAATTTTTATAAATTTTTAAACTTTTTTATAAACTTTTTTAAATTTTTATAACTTTTTTTATAAATTTTTTAATTTCTTATAAATTTTTTATAAACTTTTATAATTTTTTTATAATTTTTATAAATTTTTTATAAACTTTTTTATAAACTTTTATATAAATTTTTATAAACTTTTATAATTTTTTTATAAGTTTCTTATAAATTTTTTATAAACTATTTTTATAAACTTTTTCATAAATTTTTATAAACTTTTTTATAAAATTTTTATAAACTTTTTATAAATTTTTATAAACTTTTATAATTTTTTTATAAACTTAGAACTAATATTTGAAATTTATATTAATAAAAATATATTTATAAATTCAACCAAATGACGCTGTATTTTAAATTCTAATTTTAAATTCTCTTTATTTTTTTTAGTAATTTAATCTAATTTACCCCAACCAAACGCCCTCTAAGATTTAAGTACATGCATTTAAGAAATGACAATACACAAAATTTGGTTATATAATGTCTTAATTAGTTAAATATGATGTCCCAAGACATGTTTTATTGCAACTACCTGTCTTGTGTACGGCTTACTTATTTCATTTTCGATATATTTTACAATCATTTAAAAGTACATTAATGATTTTAATATTTTTGGAAAACTAATTGAAAATAATGATTTTTTTTCAGAACTAGTAGTATACATGATTGGTTATATACATATTTTCATAAATAGTCTTTGCAATAGTAATAGGGTCTTTCTAGGACCACTTAGTCATATTTGTGTTTTGGTTTCTTTATTTTGGACGTTTAGGCCTTTAGATTCGCTATCGGCTTTTGAAATTTCATTGTGTTGTCTTCTAATAATATTCACTGTAACTTATTACCCAAAAAATAGAATAGTTCAAACAAATGTTAACTCGACGACGATATGGCCTCATCCAACGATAAGACAGTTCTCCACCGAAGGGTCGGAGATCCTGGACTCGCAACCGATAGCCCCTAGTTATCGTCCCAGGGCTTAGTCGACCGATAGATTAAATAACCGGACAATGGCTCATTCTCTCGAAAGTACACCGTGACGGTTGCGACAATACGACGACACCGCATCCCACGAAGAAAACGCCTCGTACCGATACGACATCGTAGTAAGATAAATACGATAGTGGAATAGGATCATTTTCTCATACATACATTTTATACTATACCTTCTAAAACACATACTTATTCTATAGCCGGAGTCCCTCCGATAACACCCGGCCAGACTAACGCGTTGTTCATCTTAAAGGTGTATCTAGAAGGCTTGTCCATAGCGTCAAAGATAACCAGAAGCAACCCACAAAAAATACTGACATTGGCACCGTCGGGGACCCACATTCCATCTACTAGAGCTATAGGATGATCGGTTGACACACCGATAACTTCCGGGGAGAGGAAGTTCCACACCAATGACGAGAGCAATTGGAAGGGTATAAGCAAGGCCAAGTCTTTGATAAAAGAGCATACCGGTGGATACCGCTGAGCCGATACTACCGATTTTGAAGACTTAAACGGTCCTCGAAGGAAGCTGCAGGCCGATAAGAAGAAGATAGTAACCGGGAGTAAAGTGAAAGATGAAGATCTAGCAAAGCCCTTCAAGGAAGTTTCAAAATCTCCTCAAGGCGAATCATCGAAGCCGGAGCACAAGATGCCCACCATCAGCTAGCTATGATGGATCGACGGATCCTCAAGATCATCTCAAAATGTTCACCGAGCCGCAGACATGGAGAATGGCCTATGCCGCTTTGGTGCCGCATGTTCCAAACAGACGTTGGACGAAAGGCCGTGGGATGGTTCGACCCGACCGGGAGCATAGATGAATGGGCTGCTTTTAGGACCAAACCCGCCTTCCCTACCACGCTACGGTGTCGGACCCCACCGAAATTGCCAAGATAGTGAGGAAAGCTAATGAAACATTGCTCGAGTTCAAAGAGATGGACCACCGAGACGATTCATATGTGGAGCTCCGGAGATCATGAGGATCTCCTCGCTCATGAATGGGCAAATGCCCCGAAGCCGCTGCTGTTCGCCACAATCCCTAAGACCCGAGGAGATGATGATTAGGGTTGATGACTTTGTAAGGTTAGAGGAAGTTTGCCACTACCGAAGTTACCTCGTGGGGAGCATTATGATACAACCGTGGCTCAACCGACCCTTCCGAAAGGACGAAAGGAAAGTTCTTACGGAGGGATAGGAGGAATGAAGGACTTACGCTCAGGAAAGATCGGGAAGCTCGCGACCACCACGCAAGGATGTGTCGGCGCCTTTACGCGGTCCCATCAGCGTGACCATTTGAACCGAGGCAACCCCGCCTAACTTTAGACTCGCCATAAAGCCCCCCAAAGGAAATTTTGGCCACGTAACACCAGCCACGCTACTCCCTCCAAAGCCATCGCTGACCCACCCCGGGGAGAACCAAGATAAGTACCGTGATTATCATGGAGAAAAGGGCATTACACTAATGACCGTATCAACTCAAAAGCGCGAGCTAGCATGGAATCGGGAAAGTTGAATCATCGATTAAGGACCGTCCGAAGGGAAGGAGAGATCCCCAAGAATGAAACGGAGCCAAAGATAAAGTCATCAATATGATCCGAACGTGGCCCAAGAGGAAGTCCGTCCAGCAAGAAGAAAGATGGATGAAGGTGCCCATAACTTTTCCATGCCCCAAGGAGACGAGATTTGACGATCCCCCATAGTCGGCCACAATGGAGGGGTATCTTGTAAGAAGAGTTTTTGTAGATGAAGGAGCTGGTGGAATTGTTTGAATCATTTCAACAACTTGCCTCATGAGGTGCGGCCCGATGAAACGCATAATGACGGATCTACTTGGTTCGACGGACGGTGACCGTGCCACTGGGGAAAATTGAGTTCGATGTTTCATTTGAGATGAAGGGTTATACAGAAGGTCGAATGAAGTTCACGCTATTCGGGCACCATCCCCGTATAACGTAATCTTAGGAAGAACCGATTGAAGATCCCGCGAGCCATACCTTCCACGGTCCACTCCATGATGAAGTTCCCAACACCTCAAGGAATTGCCACGCGCCACCGCCGCCATCATTTCCGTGTAGAAGGTTAGAAAGGTTACAGTCCGCCGTCGGAGGAGATAAGGCGTAAACAGAGAAGTGGGTTGACGGAGGAAGTGGCGATCAACCCAGCCTTTCCCGCAATCAGCCGTGATGATAGGAGGTGCCCTGTCCTCCGAAGGCAAAAGGCGCCTCAAAGAACTGTTACAAAGGAACCTTGATATATTTGCAGACACACGACCCGAGTCCCCGTGAGGAATCATCGAGCACACCCTAAACGCTAACCTTCTTTGGACCCAAGATGCCAAAAACTTAATGTTGGCGTCCGATAAGTCACGGTCACAAAGGAGGTAGAAGAGGGTCAAGGCCTATGATAGTGAGCCGGTGAAATATCCTACTTGGATATCCAACCCCGCTTTGGTAAAAAGTGTGACGGAGCTGGCGGATGTGCATCGACTTCAAGAACATCAACTCTCCGCGCCCCGCGATTACTACCTCGCCGGAGATCGACCGAAGATTGAGTCGGTCATGGGGTATAAATACAAGTGTTTCTTGGATGCTTATAAAGGATATCACCAGTGCGTGCATGGCAAGGGAAGACGAAGAAAACCGCATTTTACACCGAAGTGGGGACCCATCTACACTAAGATGCCGTTCGGTTCGAAGAATGCGTGAGCTACCTACCAACGGATGATAGACTTTCCAAATACGTGATAGGGAGAAACCTAGAAGCATATGTGGATGACATGGTCATCAAGAGTACTGAAGAACGTGAAATGCTAGCGGACATAGCGTAAACATTCAATAACCTCCTAAGATAAACATGAAGCTAAACCCCAATGCTCCGGATGGAAGAAGGAAAGTTCCTGGATACATGTAAACCGAGGGGATCCGGCAAACCCAAAGAAGACGAAGGCGATAATGGACATGCGCCACCTAAGACCTTGAAGGAGATGCAAAGCCTCGCAACCGGGTACGCTAATCGCTTTCTTATCCCGCCACCAAAGATCCCTACCCTTCGAAACGCTAAAACATCACCAATGAGAATAAGAAAGAGTATCTGTGGACCGAAGGAGGCGGAAGAGGCATTTCGTGAACCAAGAAGTTAATAACGGACCTCCCTCGCGACAACACCGAGGGTGAAGGAAGCACCATACATGTATCCGCGGCCGAAGAAGCGCCGCGGCTCGCTTCGCCGAAGGAAAGGAAAACAACCGCCAATCCGCTACGCAAGGACGCCAACGGCGAAAGGAACTATGCTCCAATCAAAAGCTAGCACTCGCTTATTACACATGTCCGAGGCTCCTGAGATATTTCGAGGCACACCCCATAAAGGTGATCACGCACCATCCGTAAAAAAAGATCCTCAACAAGCCAGAAGCATCCGGGAAGTTAGCCAAATACTCAGTAGAATTGGGTGCTTACAACATCACCTACGAGCCCCGAAACGCAATCAAGGGTTAAGTTTTGGCATACTTTATATCAGAAAACCCCATCGGAAGAAAGGATGATAAAGAAGAAAGAAGAGGGAAAGTGGCTTTTGTATACGGACGGAGCGTCCAACAACAAGGGTTCCGGAGCGGGCCTTGTACTGATCAATCCAGAAGGAATGAAGTTCACATACGCCATCCGACTTGAATTTGAAAGCACTAACAACGAAGCCGCATGAGGCCCTCGCGGCGGATCGAGGATGGAAAGCATGAAAGTCCGTGACTCAAGTCCGGGGACTCTGTGGTAGCCAATCGATAAACGGGATTATGTGGCAAGTCACGAAAGTATGATCAAGTATTTAGCAAAGGCAAAAGAGTACATAGCTGGCTTCGAAAATTTCTCCATCCCGGAACATCCCCGAGGTCAATCAAAAGCATGTTCTTAGTAAACCAGTTGCTTTGAGCACTACCACGAAGGAGGTACTAGTGGAGGGCTGAGAGAGATCGACGGAAAGTAAGGAAGTTAATAATGTCGTGGAAGAGAGGGGGACAACCGGATGACCCCATCCGGTGTCTCGAGGAAGGGATTTGGCTGAAGATCCCAATGAAGCCCGCACCTAAGGATGAAAATCACCAATATGTCATGGAAGATGGAGTGCTACAAAAAGCTTACCTAGTGCCCATGATGAGGTGCGCCGGTCCCTACAAGTTTAACTATGTTATAAAGGAGATACACATGGGAGCATGCGAATGCACTCCGCCCCCTCGATCGGGCGCAGCCATGCGTAGGGTACTATTCGCCACTATGCACCTGGACGCCAAACGAAATAATCAAGTGTGACTCCGGGATCCATTCTCCGCTACAACTCCGAAAACCAAGCTAACGCCCATCATGGCTCCGGCCCTTTACCAATGGGTATGGACATATGGTCCTCTACCTTCCCGCAATGGAAAGGTCAAGTTCCTCTTGGTCGCCATCGACTATTTCACCAAGGGACTGAGGCCAAACCATTAGCGAGGATCATTGGAAAAGACGCCACGAAATTGTGATGGGATAACATAGTGTCGCTTTGGTCTTCCCGCCATCATCGCTGTATAATGCTAAACAATAGACAACCCCTTCAAGAGCCGGTGTGAAAACTCAACATAAAGCGATCAACACCGCCGGGCACATCCACAGCCAACGACCCGGTAGAAAGGGCAAACAAAAGCTTGATGGAGGGAATCAAAACGAGGTTAAAAGTATGGGTAGATGAATTACCAACGCTCGGGCACTCCGACATCCATCAAAACGAGTAATGGAGAGATGCTTTTAGCCTCACCCACGAGCGAAGCGGTAATCGCACGTAAATAGGCGCCGAACCACCGTGGTAGAAGAATAAGAGAAGGCCTTGAAGAGGAAGACCCTCGGCCGAAAAGAGCGTAATGAAGAGGAAATTATCAATCTGGACACGCTACAGAAAGGAGGGAAGAAGCAGCAGTAATGGAAGCTCGATACAAAACAAAGCCGAAAAATACTATAACCGAAAGGCCGGCCGGTATCCTTCAAACCGGGGAATTCGTGTACCAAAGAATGAAGCCAGTGAGTCGAAGATCAAGGCAAGCGGGACCAAAGTGGGAAGGTCCTTATCGGATCAAGGAAGCGGGCCTCAACGGATCCTACAAGTTAGAGACCTTGGACGAAGAGGAAATTCCCCGGAAATGGCATGCAGTGAATTTGAAGAGGTGTTTTCTTTAAAAGTATTCGCAAGAAAAATGTAAGCCTACGGGCATGAATTACTTTGTTTTCACCATCAGTAAGGAATGATATATTCCCCTACCTATAACGGAGGAGGAAAATTTTCCATGATTACATCTCACGCAAAAGGGAAGGGTATGAACCGGCGGGGATTAGCTACCTCCGCCCGTACATCCGAAAACCCTTCAATTAAAATAAATTTACCCCCGTAAGTGCAATGACACTAGGGAAGGCCATATACCATTCGGTAGGCAACTGCATACCCCCGAATAATGCTAAGACATTAAGGGATGAGCCGAGGCATATGTGCCCAAACGGCACGCAGATACCCCGGAGGCGTGACGACGCTGTGGATGAGCCACTGTGTAAACTTACGAACAGGCGAAACATTACCCCAAAAGATGCTAAGTCATCAGGGAAGGCCTGAATATATCTACTTATGGGCACAAGTTAACGCCGAAAGTGCCAAGTCACTAGCAAAAACACAAATTGCATACACAAGCATATACATAGATAGTCAAAAAGGGCCTTCCGGATATACGGACGACCAATATCACCGCCGCCAACCATTGCGTAAAATATGTAATGTAAATTGTTTAGTTACATAACCCAAAGGCACGCAGGCCCACCATAACACAAACATAAAATTATCCTAACATTCAAAGGTCTACAAAACAAGGTTAAGGCTAAGATCCTCCGGAAGTGCGGCCCAGAGTGGCCCCTGCTTCCTTCGGAAGAATATTCATCAAATCAGCCAAAGGGAGATGATAGGATCGATTGATTTTTTCTATGTATGAGAAGCTTCGGGTGAACATCGCATCATAAGCCCTGGTAAATCCCTGCACGGCCTCCATATTAAAATCGTTCTGAGCAGCGACGATCCTTTCGACCTCTTCTTCAGACCGTTCTTCCCTGACCCCGTCCAGCCACCCAGAATCAATCGCAGTATTGAAACCGCCCCGGCTTGTTGGTATTCCTTACTACCACGCAACCCGCGAATCACCGTAGGGATCAACTCCTTAACATAGTTGAAACGTAGCATCTCCTCCCCGCCAGCTCGATGGCAACTTCCTGCATATTATTTCTTAAATCCGAGGCGTCTCTCAGACTCCTCTAGCTCCGAAATTTTCTTCTCCAACGATTCCTCCAACGACCTGATCCTTTCGGCCTGCTCCGTGTCCTTAGCCTTTAGCGACACAACCTCAGCCTCCAAACTCTCCAGCTTCGCCTTCAAATCCCCTTCCTTTTGATCACAAACTTGGTGAGCCTCCCGAAGGGCTTGGTGATCAGCGGTTAATTTCTCGTTAATAGCAACTTGGGAATGAAGACTAGCTCGAGTCTCGGAAAGTAGTGGCTCAAGTCCGGAGCAAGCAGAGTGGGCTCGGTGCAGTTCCGTGTAATGACGATTCAATTGTTCAAACCGCTTGAAGACTTCGGCAACCGCGAGGGATCCGTGGCACAACTCAAACCATCCCCTATATAGAGCCCTTTCATCAGTCTGATCTTCTTGTTCGGCGCGAAGAAAGGGGGGAGCAAGATTAGCCATCATATCTCTGCAAAGGGCAGCGTCATTTAGGCTCGTGTTAGCCGTTAAACCCCAGACGGGGATAAAAGGCTCTCCGGATCCCCTCCGTCCAAACAAACCTACGCAAACAAAAGATAAACGATCAGAAGAATGGGAAAAATGACGAAGAAGGGAACGAAGACGATGGATACCTCCTGAGTAATCTTCGGTGTATGGTCCCGCCGGATGCTGGATAGTCTCCTCCGCGTTCACTCCTGATACCCCAGCTTCAGTTCCTGCGGAAAACGAAGTCAGAAGCGAAGAGCATATAGCGTGCGCCAAAAAAAAAAAGCATACCTTGGGCGGCAGGATTCGGAGTGGGTCCTGAAAGAATCGGAGGATCCTCGACTGATAGCATTCCCTCTTGTAGAGATCCTCCCTCTTGACCACCCTCGTTTCCCCGTCCCGTCTCGTCCACAATATCTTCCGGTCTCAAAGCATTAACGGGAGAAGCCGAATGAGCGTCCTGAGAATCTTCCAGACTAGACAACACTTCAATGGAAGGAGACTTCTGCCTTCTCCTCTTCAACAATGACGAGGCTCCACCGGTAGGCCTCTTCTCCGCCTGCTTCCTTTTCTTTTCTTTGGCTTTAAGCACGGCTGAATCAGCCCTCTCTACGATCCTCTGGAGTCTACTCACCTCAGGAACAGGTTGATCGGCTCTCAATGGCTGAGTTACATGCTGAGGAATTTCTTCCCCTTCAGTCAACGGGCGTCCCCTACCCAACCGGGACCCCTGCTCCGACCTCAAGTGAAGATACTGAGACATGGTAATAACTGCACACAAGAAAGAAAAAGGATCACCGACAAGAAAAGAAATCGCAAAAAAAAATACAGGGTGGAAGGCAAAATAAACTTAGACGGTCGCATTACCATTCTTGTCAATATCCTTGAACTCCACACGAAACCCGGTATGCTTCCAAATTCTAGTCAATCCGACCTCAAACAAAAGTCCGGAATGAACCGGTCGAAGCTCAACTACCCCTTCACACAGCCTCCGAACATCGCCTTCCGAAAAACCTCCAGCGGGAACACTATCCGAAACGTTTGAATCCGGATGCCTCCACGGCATGGCATCATGGATAGCCCTCCGGTCAATCAAGAAAAAGCTATCCTTCCAGTTCTTCAGACTTGAACATGTTTCCTTAAAAAGACGCGGACGAGACTCTCCTCCGGTCCTTCTTTGGAAGGAAAACCAATGTCCCTGCTTATTCAAGGTATAGAAAACCCGGAACAAATTCACGCTGGGCTCAATCTCTAAGCTTCGGCAATAGATCTCAAACATAACCAACCTGTTCAAACCGATGGGTACTAGTTGAGAAATGTGCACTTTAAAGTGTCGGATCACGCTCAAGAGAAATGTGGAAAAGGGAATTCGGACTCCTGAAAACGCAAAATATTGCTCATAAAGTCCAATGGCATTAAGGGGAAGGTTGTTCATAGTAAACTCCGCCGGAGGTAAACGAGGGTGTAAATCGGTCGGGATACCATACTCACTGACGATATGCTCAAGTTCCCCTTCGGATAACAAAGAAGAGTACACATGCATATCGGATTTAGGGGCTGTATCGCCGGTGAGTGCCACGGAACTAGAAGCCATCGGATATTGACAAGAAGGTGCAACGAAAAACAACGGAGGAATAGTGGGATGAAACTCACCTGAACTTGCCGAAAGGTTTGCCAAGCAGAGGACGAAGGAACCAAAAAGTAAAAGTGGAAATTACAAATGGGGTAAAAACACCTTATATAGGCCAAAAAGGTGGGGACACGAAACGTCTCATCGTGTCAGAAATCGACGCGGATGAATCTAAACCGTCAACTACGACGTGTCTGCCAGGTGGCAAAATCCCGCAGTTTTCGGTAAAATATTTTAACCCTCGCACTCGATGGGCTTGGGCCCATTGTTTTGGGGAGTGGCCCGCGAAGCTAAAGCAAGTCCAACCGACCGGAATGGTCCCGGCGGACGACTAGACTAAGTATCACGTCACTTGTCAAAAACAAATAACATGATACTGGGGGGACATGACGACGTATATGGTCCTTCGGTCCAACGACCGAAAGACTTGAAGCTCCACCGAAAGGGTTGGAGATTCTTCCGGAGGGACTCAGTTCCCAACCGATAGGCGCTCCGGCGGGTTATCGTCCGAAGGGCGAGTTGACCTGACAGTACTTTTGGCACATAGCCTGGACGCAATTCGTCTCATTCTCCTGAATGTCAGAAAGTACACCAGAGACAGTGTCAAGGACAGTGTCAGCCCTGACGACACCAGCGGTCCCATGAAGTACAACGGTCTCAGGGACCAGATGACATCAGGTAGTATAAATACGCATACAATAGTTGGAAATAAGGTATCATTTTCTCACACATACATTTTATACTATACCTTTCGGTAAAACACATACTTATTCTTACGCCGGAGTCGGGTCCTGGGATAACACCCGGGGTGAGACTAACACGTTGTTCATCTTAGCAGGTATCTAGAATGCTTGTCCATAAGGCTGAAAGATAACTGTAGCAACCCACAAAAAAATACTTCGACAAACTCCATGTACAAGGTTTAGTTGTTGATAACGTACGAAACATTTTTTTAAACGAGTAAAGCTTAGGCCGCGCTTCGCATCAACTATTTTAAACCTAAATGATCTAGCGGTCGTGACTTTTTAAATCCACATTTTGCAGCAATTTTGTGAAAAATATATATATCTCGACTTGTATATAGGTATAATATTTTCAATTCATTAAATTGTCTAACGATAAAACATTTTATGACATAAGATTGCATTTAAATTTGAGAAATTAAGTTACCAAAACAAAACAAAATAAAATATTCTAATTCCGGATGAAAGTGTTAATTATAGGTTTTTGTTGATTATATTTTAATTTCAAAAAATGAGATTAAAAAGTAAAAGTTATTAAGGCTTAAGGGATAGAATGTAAATTTAGACTTAAAAAATGTCACACTTGAGAGTTAAGTTTGGCACCTTCTTTTAATTTGCAACACAATTACCACTAAGCTAAAGCCACAGTTGTTAAATCTTTTCAATTATAAGTTATGTATTGAGAAATTGTATATCTTGGCTTATGAATAGTAAAAACTCATTCATATCCGCGCTTTGTTTCAGACTTTTATGTGTGTTTCCTTTAGTTAACGGTTAAAACCATATATTTTTTAAATGTTTAAAATGTTTTACACATTGCGTCTACGTTTTATTAATACATTTTTGTAATAAAAAATAAGTGTATGATAAGGGACACATCAAATTTACATTCTTTTTCAAAACATGATAGTATATTATGTGTGAGCTAAACATAGACTATATCTATACTTTTATATGAAATTCAACTCGTATCAATATCAAAAGTATTTCAATATTGTTCTCAGATCGTATTTTAAAACCTTTCACATGGTAACTTCTATAAAGGTTCAAGATTTCGTTTCGTTTACGTAAATGTAAAATCAAAAATATTTCAATATTGGTCTCATTTTGATTGTATTTTAAAACCTTTCTCATGGTAACTTCTATAAAGGTCAATATTTCGTTTTGTTTACGTAAATGTAAAGTTTAATAATTGTTGTAATTTTTTTTATTCTTTTTTTTATTTTATTTTTTTGTAATTTTTAAATAAATAAGGATGAAAACTAAAAATTCTATCATTATTTAGCATCTCTCCCCTATTTTATGATAAAAAAGTTTCCTGCCTAGTTGGCTTGTTAGGCATGTTTTTTTGCTTTGCTTAGGCCCCATTTTTTTTTTCTTTCCACTATATATTAACCACTTATTAATAACGGGTGTTATTTTTTTTATTAATTTTCTCAAATGAACAGTAACTTTGAGTTAATGTAGTAATGATACTTTTTTTTTCGAACAACCATATATTATAAAATCACTCTTATAAGAAACTAGATCAATGAAAAGAGAAACAAGGATCTAAAGCACCAACTTTACGACCTTCTTCATCCCATTATTTTATTTACATCTAATTAAATACCATCAACAAGTCCAAATAAATAACTAGAAAGTAATGTGGTACCTGCTTAACAGATAAACTTAAGAAGATATTAAAGGTTAAGAAAATTACAAAAAGAAGGCTATGCAATATTCTTTCTTTAATAAACGTGGCCTATCTACATCCATATAAGTGAATTAAAAATATGTTTGTTAGGTGAGCACTCTACATGGTACTCCTCGTTTATGAAATGAAATGGCCCTCACCCCATTAATTAAACCTTTTTCCAATCGGGACCATCGCATTCCCTAGACAACAATATGTCCAAGATATTATTGATGTAGGACATCCTTTACTTTACAACTAAATAATTCATTTCAAGCAAAATATATATACCCATATACGTAGATGTACACATGGTTAGAGCATACGGCATGTTGTGAGAAATCGTCGGTTGTCGTTGGTCGTCGTCAGTTGTCACACACTCGGTACATGATCGTTGTCCGTGGTGGACGAGTTCGTTGCTTCGACCGCTACTACAAAAAACTAGTCTTTTCTACACTTTTTTTTTCTTCATATTTTTAAAATTTCTGTAATAAGTGTGAAAAAAACAATATAAAACACACTTATAAATGTCGAACTTAATTGTAATGCCTAATTTCTCCACACTTGAGAAAACGTGAAAAAATTGGGTGTTACAAAATAACTTCCACACTTATAAGTGTGAACATTTCTTAGATTTCTCAACACTTAAAAGTGTGAAATTTCTTTTGATGTAATTATAAGTGCGTGAAATCTATTATTAATGTAACCAATTTTTACACATCATTAAGTGTTAATAAATTAATAAAATTTAACACACATTTAAAAAGTGTGAAGAAAAAATGTGTAGATTAGACTATTTTTTTTTAGTGCACGAGCAAGTTATAACTTTTTTCCTGTGTTAAAAGGTATGTGTGTCGTTTATATTCCGGCCGCTGAGATAAGTATTTGGTAGCAATGACGGAAACATAGCTAGGAAAAATGTTGTCCAAGTACTTAGAATTCTCATAAATAAGGCCATATTTTCCATTGTAATACTTTCAAGGATCGGTATCATCATGTGAACTGTATGAACAGTCTGTCCAATTTACGTAAAGTATTTTAAAGATCTTTTATTTTTTTTTAAATTTCAAAATTTTCATCCTTAAGTTTCGAAACTTCTTTTGCATGTTTCTCTCTGACAATCTCACAATTAGAAATTATTTTTTGAAACGTTGAATTTTGACTTTTCAAATCAGAAATTCTTTTAGAAGAACTTGAGTTTTCTTTTCATATCCTCCTTATTCATTTTCTAAAGTGGTTTTCGATTTCTTTTCACGAAAAATAGCTTGAGAGTAACCTAATTCTAGCTTTTCTTTTTGAATCAAATTTTTTTTACAGACTCTTCATATGTCACATGATCCTTGATTTGTCTTTCGAAGCATGCATTCCTCTTTTTCAATCGTTATATCTTTAGCATAATCATTAATATGAGTTTGTAACATCTTAGCAATTTTAAAATTTTCAGCACGTTCACATTAAAATCAACGGGTTCATGAAGATCTTCAACTCTATTAGGAATCAATTGAGTTTCAACACAAGCAAGTTTAGAACCGCTTGGTTCAAGTCCGAGTAATTTATAATAGTTTCTGCTTCATCAAGAATTGATTTATTTTGATTGTTGACAGATTCATTGTAAGTAGCATATAATACCTCATTTAGTAGAGAATCATCAACATCTGTGTCATAACTCGGACCACTTCCATCCTCATGCTTTTTTTATTCTTAATAAACATTTTTAATCTTACCGTGAAGACCAAATTTGCATCCAATGCATCACCATCGTCATTAGTATCCATCATCAAGAAGTAATGTTTTTCAACAGTCAACTGATGACCTTGTCCTTCCTCTGTGGCCAGGACATATTTTCTCTAAAGTATGTACGATTGCGAACTTGACCATTCGAGCAGCCTTGTTCACAACCATAACACTTTATGTTCGCAGCCTTTTTACCCTTACCAAACTAATGTTTAACTTCATTCTTTGGTTTGAAGACTTGTCTTTTGTTAGTAGTAGTGGGAGCTAAAGTAGTACGAAGATTGTTATTGGTAGGTTTTTTGTAGTAAGACTTCTGAATTTGCTTCTCAAGTAAAGCCATTGTATTAAGAAGTTCAACAGTTGCTTCATATGACTTTGGAGTTTCTGATTCTATGGGCTCTTCATCTTCATATTCAGATGGTGAAACATATTTGTATTTGTTCCTGCTTGAAGATGCCATAAGTGCTCCGGGGTCATTGACGGGCCTTTCTAATTTCTGCTTGAACTATACCCTGATCTCATCGACTTCATCCTGATTATGCTTCAATGTATTAAACAAACTGTGGATTTCAATCTGATTCAAGTCTTTGTTATATCTAATCTGTGTAGCAAATCCTTTCCATCTGGGTTGAAGACCATGAAGGACATGTCATGCTCAATATTTGTTCTCTTCAACTTTTAGCTGTTCATCTCGTAATAGCTAAAAGTTGAAGGACGTGAGAAAACCTGTAATAGAATAATGAGAGAACAAATATACTTTGAAGGACGTGAGAAGACTCGTAATAGAATAATGAGAGAACAAATATACCGTATCTCATTATTCATCTCGTAATAGCTATTCATCTCTAATTTCTGCTTTGAAGGACGTAAGAAAACCCGCTGAAACTCTTGAAGATTCATATCTCCGCTTTACCAATACTACCTCATAATAGAATAATGAAATAAGGTATCTACCTCATAACAAATTGTTAAAGCAGTGGTGACACGTTCCGAGATTTTCTCACGTGGTACAAAATACAATAAACCCGATCACGAGATAGAAATACACAAACCAAACTCGAACTTAAATTGTCCCAAATCTTGATATCTAAGCTATAACCAACAATTTTAAACTGAAAGAAACTTAAAATTTTCCACTATGAAGTTTTAGAAACAAGAAAAATGTATTTTGAACAGTTAAATATCAAAAACTAAAAATTCCTATTCGTATGTCATTTTTAAGCTAAAAAACCGATTTTAAATTTTGTTTTAAGGCAAATAATTAAACTATAATTCAAGGTTTTTAAGGTCTGGATCCTAGCTAAGATTGTTTTCGTCTTTGCATGATCGTGATCGTAAGATTGAATCGGGATGCTAAGATCCTATAATAATGTCATTTTTTTAATGATCTTTGTAATATTATTCAAGTCTAAAAATTATTATATATTATAAACACGAAATTATGTGAATGTTTCATGAAAATGTTGTCTTAAATTATGAATATGGAATGTTTAACAAGAATCACATGTTGTTTTTTAAATTATATAAAAACATAAACCATAAATTTGTAGTTTTTTAGTTTATGGTTCGAGAAAAGTAAGATCGGATCGGAGTAGATCTTAAGATCCTATGGTCAAGATCGGGATCCTATAAGATTTTAAGCTTGTTAAAATCCTACGTAGAATCCGGATCGTTTTTGCTTTGTAAAATCATAAGATCCTAAGATCAGGCTAAGAATCTTAACAACTATGCTATAATCACTCAATTATCCATATACTAACTGTTGATACCATATGTTGTCCCATAATCAAAATTAAGTAATGAATTATATATATATATATATATATATATATATATATATATATATATATATATATATATATATATATATATAGAGAGATAGATAGAGAGAGAGAGAGAGAGAGAGAGAGAGATGTGTTATGTATAAGAGTTCAAGGTACGGTGGGCTTATGGCTTCAAGCCATCACACCAGCCCAACTTATTATGGTGGAAACCATATCGGAGTTCGTGCCATACACCCTCGGTTGGTAAATAATAGCCATGTCGTAGATCCATGGCACCACTTTTTGTGGTGCCAACCACACCGAAGCTCGTGCCAACCTTTGTGTTGTATTTGTTGACCATGGCACCACGTTTTGTGGTGCCAATGAAGGAACCTGTTTTTGGTGCTATGTGAAAGAGTGATGCTATGAAATAAAAGTGGTGACGTGACATCATTTTTCTCCATAGCTTCAAGCCATGGCACCATAGTACCCAACCCTATAAATGAGTGTTACACTAGCAAATGAGCTAGTCATGTGTATTTATACCCCTTACATCATACGAGTAAATGAAAGAATAAACAAATTACATAGAAGATCTTATACTATGGTCTTCACTTTATTACGTTTAACAAAAAAAAGTAGGTAAACAGTGGTGGAACATGAAAAGTGGGGCGTCACTAACGGTGATATTATTAAAGGAGGTGATATGCATACCACAATCTTGCATATGTGGTGTTGTACTATATGCATCACTAATGTGATCTTGTGGTGTTCACATCACTTTTGGTGGTGTGCATATCAACTCCCTATTATTAATAGACAATACATACACACTTAACTATCATATATCGCCAACTTATATAAACACTTATTGTATCATATATCCTGTTACAAGCGGTGTTAAATTTGAATCAAACATGCTTATTCTTTGTGGTTGATAGTTTGCAGGCTTAAGTTAAATCCAAGAACATATATATGCTGTCAATAACGATTGTTATATATATCTTTATAATTCAAGACAAAGAGAGATTTGTTGTAGTTGACATGCACAGTAAGAGAATGCTACTATCTATTCTATCAATTTCTCAAAAGTGATTGGATTGTGACCTTAAACATGCTATCCTAAGATTCTATAGACGACATTACTGAATAATAAAACCAGGGTAGTACTTGTGTTGTTGGTTAGAAAAATAGTGATGATAGACTCATTCAATATCATGTTGGTTCTTCTCATATGGTTGATATTTGTCAATTATCAGTCAAATATTTAAGATGGATTCAACATTTATGCATCATTTAATTATCACGTGAAGTGAATCAATAGAACAAAATGATTACACGAACATTAAACTTGTTAAAATTTGATATGATATGACCAAGTGATTAAAAATACATTTATAAAGTTATTTAAAAATAAACTTCCACTTTAAGTTATATCTTAATAAAGAATTCCTATCTGGATTACATGTGCACCAATCATGACTAGGTATCCTAAACTTTATTAAAGAGTTTGATGAAATCCATTAACGAAATTAATTCTAATAAATGGTGGGAAATATATAGTTTAAAACTCAAAGGTACCATAACTAGGGTTTTTCTTTTCTTTCTTTTTGTTTCTATCATGGCCATTAAAAATACATAAGATTGCTTTCATGGGTGGCTTCTTGATATCTTTTGGGTTCTTCCAAACTTGAGTTTTGGATGTTTTGTGCCTCACAAAGCATGGACAAATGCTAGATTCTAACTTACAATTAATTAACCCTTCACTATCATCATTAGGCAATGCTAGTTGCTTTTAAATACACTAATGTATTTGTCAATATTTAATCAGTATCATGTGACATTGTTTTCATATTATAAAATAGGGATAAAATATCGAATCAACTCCAATAATTAACATAAAGTATTGGACCATAATGACATGTTACATTGTCATGAAAAAGGATTGGAGTTTATGGTAACAACTCTAAACAAGATTGGGGTTGACACAAACATGTGAAACATGAGTAAACACATATCTTTAGCTTCAAATAGAACTTAAAATCAACCCAATACTTATAACACATTAGAACATGCATGAGTTTTATATAACATGTGCATTAATGAGTGTTTAAGGTAACCAAAATAACCATTTCGTTTCACCAAAGTTTAAATATCGAGACTCTTATTGCTAGTGGCCTTTGGAAATTTCGGTAGACATATGAGATGTGGCTACTTGTAATGTTTGAGCTTCATGGGACAATTAAGCAAATTGCCTATGTTTTACTTCCCCTTAAAGCTACAAGACGAGGCATGTTAAGTTATATGAAAAGGTTGTTCTTCTTTCTTTCTCAAACCTAACTGTATAATACATATACCAATTCAAACGAGAGACGAATAGGTCAAGTTAACTCGTGAGAACTAAATATACCACTTTTCTACGAGGGAATGCGTTTTTATAGTTAGACGATTATTTTAGAGAGAACTAAACATACAATTATGAAATCACCATATGATCACATACAATAATGAAATCAAGTCAGACTTCTAGTTTTGCTAGTCGCTTTTGGAGGTTTTGATCGAGACAAGAGACGTGGCTATATGTAATTACTCAATCTAGCAACTTGGCTATGTCCTCCATGCCTTCAAAGCTTGAAGATGATGTGGTATCCTACATGTCTTTATACACCCTTTGAACTTTCCCTTTCGAAAAATATCTTTATGAAATGAACAATAGCACTCGATTATTTGTATTGGAATTTCACTTTCTTTATCATCTTGATAGTGGCATTTCTTTACATGGAATATATGATACATGTGTTCACCGCAGAATGAGAAGCTGTTAAAAATCCAGGACTAAAAGAATCGATCGCATATTGCAAAACTATAAGTTACAAGAATCATTGGTAGACTATGCTGTAACTTGTAAGATGTATATTTCGGATTTATTATTAGCCGATTCTTGACGATGAGTCGATGATTCTAAAGATGAAAAAAGATGTATACAAAAAGAACAAAAATTAAGACAAGAAAGTTTGGTGGTGTTTATTTTTCACAAATGCCTCTTAACAGCTTTTGAATCTGAACCGTTCAGACGCGGTCAGACATTTTGGTCGTTCAGACCGTTTTTTTTTTTTCCCCGTTCAGACGCAGTCAGAGGCAGTAAGATCTTAATGGTCTAGATTTGAGAGGGGTGTCTTAATGCCTCTTGTTGACACAAAAATAATAAAAAAAAAAATTAGTACGAGCAAGCAAATGTGCGATTCAAAATGAGTTTTTTTCCTCGTTCAGATGCGCTCAGATTAAGACATTTACGCCTCAGATTCAGATTCAGATGTGCAGTTCAGATTCAGATTCAGAGCTTTTTAAAAAACAAACACCACCTTACTTTTAGATATATACAAAAAATAGTTGCTCCCTACTATATATTTTTGCATCGCCCAAATAGTTTTTGCAGAGTGATTAAACAAAAGCCCAGCCCATAAAAATGTTTAAAGCCGAAGAACTACTGAGGTCCAGAAGCTGCTTAAAGCCTTAAACTAGAAAGTTTAATGCAAAGTTTAAAGTTATGTGAGAATTGAGCCTTGTTAGGTTTGGTTAATTTTTTCTTAAAAAACCATGCAAAAACTATGTACACCGGGTTATAAACTGGTATAAGCCATAGAATAATAAGTTAATAACCTCTCAAACTAGGGGTGTTCATTCGTTTGGTTATCGGGTCATTCAGTTTATTCGGTTCAGTTAGTTTGGTTAAAAAAAATCCTAAGTCAAACAAAAAACCTAATCGAACCGAACTAGAATTCAGCCAAATCGAACCAAAAACCGAATTAGAATTCGGTTCGGTTTTCGGGCTGACCCGAATAATCCGAATTACACCATTGTATATATATTTTTAAATTTAATTATATAGATTTTTTGCAAATAAAAATTATTTCAAGTATAAAAAATGTTTTTTTATATTAAGATAAAATTTAAATGTCTTTTTGTATATATAAATATATAAAGAGTTATATATAATTTATGTAAATTCGGTTTTTGAATTTTTAGGTAAATGGTGAATACCCCGGTAAAATATATTACTCCAAAAAAACTGTTAAGCACAACGCTTTTCAGTTCAAATAGCCAAAACCATATCCAAACCGAAAATCGAATTTTTGGTTTGGTTCGGTTCTATTTTGGCAAATTCGATTCCGTTATGAAGTTCAGTTCGGTTTTTTCAATTCGATTCCATTTTGATTTTCAATGTATTCGGTTATTACCTAAAAAATGCCCCCCCCCCCCCCCCCATCTCAAACTCTCATGTTATATGAAGTTCTATATATGAAGTATGAGCCATGATCCAACACATTGCCTTTACAAAACGCTTAAGATGAAAGCCTGTTTTAAACAACAAGCCTGTGAGCCTGCTTTTGCTGGTTTGGGCTCAGCTGAAAAAACCTTCGATCAATTTGTGGTATCTTCTTGTGTGTAATCGCGTAATTGTTTTAGTTTTATTTTATTACATGGTTTTGTAAACATACAAGATCCATGAAATTAAGATATACGCCCTAAAGGTCTATGTAACACTAACACGTAGAAATGTAGAAGGGTAAACGGAGATGAATTATTGTTAAATTTTACATAGGAAAATCGAGCTCTTTTGGCTTTGAAGTACGTGACATAACCGGTATTTACGTGGTCATTTCTACTCCATTTGATAATTCTAAAATGTTTATTCATGTTGGCTGGAAGTCGTTATATTCAGAGGGTGAGTGTTTATTATTAACATGATAATGCATATATGATAATGCATATATGGATATTTTAACGACACTAGTTTTAAACAATTTCACAAGAATGAAACAGTTTTGAAACGTTGATAGTTTTTATAACTGATATAAAGTTTGAGTGATCAAATTGTAACACTCATGAAACTTGGTTACTTTAGGTGACATATTCTATAAAAATAATAATAATAATAATAAAAAATCCCACTTTCTTCATGTTTTTAAAAAAATTAAATATATCACAAACCGTTCATCATTATATGAAAAGAATCATACCATCGTGGCGATAACTAAATCATTCTTTTATAGACCGACGCTTCTAATACTTTCAACAAATTTTATTGTCGACTTTTTTTTTTCTTTTTTTTAGTGTGTTGAAATTCACGTCTAAAAAAATCACATGTGATATTTTTATTTTAATATGTGATTTATGAAATCATATTTCATTTGTGAAATTACACGTGATTTTAATATTAATCGTGACGATAACTAAATCATTCTTCTATAGAGAGACACTTCTATATATATTTACGACGAATATTTTTTTGACTCTTTTTTTGTGAGTGGTGAAATTTACGTCTAGAAAAATCACATGTAATTTATGAAATCATATGTGATATGTGATTTTATATTTTAACAAATAACATTTATCTTTCCAAAAAAAGTTTAGCACTAAAACAAAATTCGACAAAAAAGTTCGTCGAAAATATATAAAAATGTCCGTACTAAAAGATTAAAAAATTCTCGTTGTGATTGTGCATATTTTGTCGCTTTACGATTTACCATTTGCTATTTTTTTTTAATAAAAAAATGGCCTTTTTCTTATTTTGATGAAAAAAAATGAATGAGAAGTATTTGTTTATTAGATCTAGAACATTTTGTTTATATTAAACTCAACTCCATTGTACAACCATGCTTCGGGTCACAATTCCAGCCTAAACAATTGGGATTTGCTTTTATTTTCTTGTCAATGAATCACGAGTGAGAAAGAACAATGATTTCATCGCCTAGAATATCGTTCAAAGAAAACTTTATTTTTAAATCTCCAGATGATTTATGTTGTAGTAAAAATAACAACATCGAAAGAGTCCATTGCCATCGTATAAATGTTCACTGATTCGCTCCATGAGATTAAGCTTATATATATATATATATATATGATATTTTCATGCAAATTTCAAGTAACGTAAAAAAAGACGAAAAAACGTGAAAAAAAAACGAATTTTTTTTCTTTTTTCAAAAGTATATCAAAGTGCCCGTCTATAGAAAGATAATTAAATGCTCTTCGCGACGGTGTAAATATTTTCACTTAACGATTAACGGTTTAAGAGATATTTAAATTATAAAAAATATGTGAAATAATAAAATGCTTTTAATCTCATCCATTGATTTCTTTTTAGATGGATGGTGGAGATGAGTCCCTTGGTATGTAAGAAAAGTTTGGTATGTAAAATAACTCTCCTCATATATATATATATATATATAAGCTTAATCTCATGGAGCGAATCAGTGAACATTTATACGATGGCAATGGACTCTTTCGATATTGTTATTATATATATATATATATATATATATATATATATATATATATATATATTTATATATATATATATAAGCTTAATCTCATGGAGCTTAATCAGTGAACATTTATACGATGGCAATGGACTCTTTCGATGTTGTTATTTTTACTACAACATAAATCATCTGGAGATTTAAAAATAAAGTATGCTTTGAACGATATTCTAGTGTGTGTGTATATATATATATATATATATATATATATATATATATATATATATATTATAAAACCCGTCCGATGGACGGGTATGACTTGTGGTTTTATTTTTAGGATTTAGTAGAACAAATATATATTAAAAGTAATTAAAAGTTGAATGAAACGGTTAAGATCTATAATTTATGTTACCATAATCTATAAAACGGCTAAAAGCAGGTAAGTACTTTGATTTGTAGTTTTTATTTTTAGGATTTAGTTGAACAAATATATATACTAAAAAGTAATTAAAAGTTAAATTAAGTGGTTAAGAACTATAATTGATTTTACCATAATCCATAAAATGCCTAAAAGGAGGTAACAACTTTCTAACATTTTGTTCTAAAGAATATTAATCATGAACATCTTTTACATTTGATAATATTATTAGTATTTTGTTTTTGTTAATTATGTTTATTTAATTATTGTATATAGGTGCTTCTAGCTGATTTTTTTTTACCAAATTTAGATGATGTTGATGAATTTGAAATATCTGTGATTGGATTTGTGGTGAGGTTTGATGTTCGTTGTGATGAGAATATGTATGTATTGTCGGGTGACAAGTGGAGTTTTGTTGTTGATTCCATTTGTTTGTTAAGTGGTGATGTTTCTGTGTTTACCAGGAATAGGGTAAAAAGTTGTGGTTATATGCTTTTGATAATGATAGGTAGAATCCTTACAGAGGTGGTTTTCAAAGGTGGTAAACAAATATGTGGCGCCCCACGCTAACAACTAATGACAAATCTTTTGGATATATGAATCCTAAGCAAATTTTCTGTCAAAAATACCTTGTCAAGAAGTGAAGTTTTCCACCGACGTTGATAGCACCTTCCATTGAATGAACTGATCTTTGGATGAGTTAAGCAATTATCAAACATAGCGAAGTTGGTACACTGTTCACAGTTCCGCATATAAGTATACGCGGCTGGTGGGCCTGGAAAAAAAGGTAACAATTAATAGTAGCAATAATAACTATAAAAAACCCAACATACATTATTTGATTTAACGATAGGAATATACTAAAAAAATGTATCTAGAACAATCAAAGGCCCGACCTTGTCGAACAACCCTCAGGTGCGTGGCATGCATATACGAATCTGATAAACCCGTCTGTGAATGTCGGGGTACAGCTACATCAATAATGTGAACCACTGAATTAGTATGTTGACATCAACCCCAAACGACATGAATATACTAAAGAAAATGTATCTAAAACAATCGAAGGATCGACCGTGTTGAACAACCCTTTGGCGCGCCTATAAGTCAAGACAGAAACCAATGGATTACAAAAGCTACGTCAGAGTTTGTCAAACTACACGATATGTTGGTTGTGCTACTTAGTGGGCATACCATATATGAGCAATTGAACATATACATTGAAATTCATGTGAAAAATGGGTGGCTAATATTTACATACAAAAATTGGAAGTCGTACTTCTTTGGTACATCGGCATAATTCATAATCCCCAAATTAGTTACTATTTAACTATTTACCATATACTAATTAAAGAAGAAAAAAAAGCACATAGAAATGGAAAAGTGTCCAATGAATAAATTAACAGTTGAAAAATTACGAACATTGTAAAATATTGGCCACCTCAAATAAAACATGTATACTTACTCAAATAGTTGGCAATAAGAGTAACAATGCCTTTAAACTTAATCTATCTTTAACACACACTGCTTATGCATTTGACTCTAATATTAGGCTCGAGCAGCCACATCATACACTTCCCGACTCCACGTCATTTTTAAGATAAATCATTATTGAAATATACAGATTTCGAGGAGCCACAAGACCATAAATAAGTAATCCTCTTTAATATCCATCACATTACATATATATGATAAGGCAAATATGGAACATACGCATCCTGATACTTGAGTACTCATTTTCCTTGACACAAAACTTTGAACATATTTTACTTCCAATAATAATAAGTTATAAACATCGCTTCCCTTGTACTACAGTGGGACTCCTAACTTGTGAGCAATATACAGGAGAAATGTTGTTGGCTTAACTAAGCAAAGCTACAAAAAGTAGAGTTATTAATTAATCAATAAAAAAATAATTATACAAAGAAAAATAAGTTAAGGCTAAAATCGTTATTACTTGATTTGAAAAAGGCTACCGACGTATGCTACATGCGGATATTTCATATGTGTTTCCCTCATAACCCATCACATAATCTCTTATATACAAAATACAGGATCCAAACGAACAGTCTAAGACTCTAAGTCTCACATCCGGATATACAACCACTGGTTGATTCTCTGCTATTTAGCGAACCACCACTTGTATAAATAGGACAATTGTACATCTATGGATCACCATGGTATCTAGAATTTCATTACTTATTTTGTGAAACGCACCGGTTTTTTCCTCGCAAATGGTTTGCATCTATCGTTACTTACGAAATTTATTAACGGATAAACAATTTCGGAAAAGTAATTTAACAAACATGCAATTTGTACACATAAAAATTGTTATAACATTTTAATACAGACTTGACAAAAGATTTTGATTTCGTGCACTTACAAATATAAAATCACTACATGATCTTACTGCAATACAAAATATGGACTATCTATAATGAACTATCTATGGACTGTCATAGTCTCTATCTTCTCTGAGGTGACTCCTATATTGATTTTGCTGCAAAAAGTTCCAAAAATGTTGGAGGTGTCAGATTGAGAGGTATTTATTGAGTAAAATGGGTCAATTGGCCGAAACTGAAATACTCTTCAAATGTTTTCTACTAAAACAAACTAACGTCAATTTAGGAATTCATATTTACTGGATTAACCATCTCACTACTCATGTATATAATATATCATGAGGGTGTTTGGATCAGTTTTCTTTTTGGTTTGTGGGCGTATTTGAGTTACAAACACATCATCTATCCCTATCAACCTCTTCTTGTATGAATGTACATATAGGTGGTTGCTATAGCGGGAAATATTTGGATTACCGAAAAGTGTGACCATACTGGTGACAGAAAGGCGTTGGTATATCATTTTGCCGACCGTGAATAAAAATTCGTCATTTGCACCAACCACATTTGTTTCTACGTAGGCAAGGCTACCTGTTCTTGGAGTCATTTCTTACTACCGTGACATGCCAATAAGGTTCATCAGCGTGTACCCACAATCATAACCGTTACTAAATACACAAATTAATATTAAAGCTATGTTTTATTTCGTGTTCATGTACCAGGAAAGTAGCATCTACTGCAGCAATAGTAAGAGCATCATCACATAAAACTGCTCCGGATAGTCGGATGCCGCTTGTTGTCAATCGTATATATGATGTCCAACCCTTTCGGTGTGTCTAAACTTGTGGAAGCATTCTTCTCTCCTTGAAAGGAAACTGTGTTTCAAAAAAGATATTAGTGACTTTATCTACTCAATAGGCTGCAATGTATTCAAAGAAGGTCTGATTGAAAGAAGAGTACCGTTTTGCCTAAAAATAAGCAAAAGCAACAAAAAAAAAGCAATCCCAGTCGATTGCATGGGCTATAATGTCTCAAAGATCCTGGATTAGGTGAAAGTGCAACCATATCTATCTAGAACACGTTGTTAGTCTCTCTTCAGACAAAAAAAAAATCTAAATTCACATAAGATAATTTTAGGATTTCTTATCATTGTTGTACATATTCTTACTTTTCTCACCATTAGAGTCAATTTATGTATAGTTATGATTTTGTAATGATTGTATGGATTCTTGTATTGATTCTTATTACTCAGCATTTTCCCACTTAAACTGATTAATAGCACATCCAGTAGCACATCTGCCACAACGACAAAGCAATTCAATAAATGTAAAGAAAATTTTCCAAAATATACGTTAATGACACGTAAAACCTTCATCTATTTACATATATGGTTTATATTTTATATTATTCCAAGTGTATAACGTGTAGTTTTAAATGTATATGACTTAATATCAAACTTAGGTTAAAAATTCAAATTAGTGTAAAAATGTGAAACCATAATTTAGGGTTTTACACCATCTACGTCATTACCTTCCTCGATATAATGAATGATCGCCTATAGTTAACCAAATATCGTACCTTGATTGCAAAAACATGAAATAGTTTTCTTAATAAAGAAAAATACCGAATCCCAATCCTACAAAATAGATATAGATAGATCAATAACAGTAAAGAAGTCAGAATTTCAAAATGTCTTCTGAGTATTATGAGAATAAGCTGCTATGAGCATGGACAATCATTCATAGAGCCATCGCAGACCAGCATTTGTGCATAGCTATAGCCTTTTAATGCAGAGAAACTCGGAAATTATAAGATGAAGCTTAAGCACGTGGTAACAGTTTGATGAATAAAAAAAATTGATTGAGAAATATGGCTTGGTTTATATTAATACCTGCATATTCCAGTTAGTTTATTTTCTTGACTGTAGAGAATGACTTCAAGATCTTTAACCAAGTTCCAGCTTCAGGTGCAATACTATTGGAAATCTGGACCATCAAACAAACCTAAGTTTAATGTGGCAATATAAGTGTCTAAATTCCTAGGATCAAAACTATGATCTGTATACCTCCCAAAGAGCAGAAGAATGTTTGGATATCGACTTGAGAATTCAAATGTCCAAATGTTACTATGAATTCCCATCAAGCTCATCAGCTATATCATCTGAAGGTTTAACACCTGAACCATACATTGTTTTTAGCTTTTCTAAGGCAGCTCGAAGTTCTTCAGTAGCCTACACTCCGTACAAAGTACATTATATATTCATTGTTTTTAGCATTTGTGAATTATAAAGTTCATGGAGCTCCATCATTTGCTGACCGAAGAAGAAAAACAGTATTAGTAAGTGTTGATAACAAAGATGAGAAATAACATTTACATGTCTTGATTATACCATGCCCCTAGATTCATTTTCAAGTTCCATGCACTTTTTCATCCATTATCTGGATCGCATAAGCAACAAAACAAAATCAAGAAATTAACGTTTTAATAGTTCGTGGCATTTGATTATTATTTGTGTTTAGAAGGGAGAAACTACACTGTTCCATAACACAATAAACAAATTAAAAAAATAAATCGTCAATTTACAATTAAAATCAAGAGACAAACAACACATGCACATTAATTACACGCACTGAAGGAATAATCCTGACTACCAGAAGTTACAGATACCCAAAGATCATTAAGTACTTGAGAACCTTGCTCTGGTATATACTTTTGGCATCCTGTTATTGGTTAGCCTATTATGTAGGCTAGCATAAATATGTGAGATATGCAGGCTGTTTGGTTTAGCCTATCATTTGGGTTATGGGGACTATTTGGATTAGCTTGAATATTATCTGGTCTACGGGGGTTGTTTGCCTTCATTAATCATACAATATATATAAAATTTTAAGTAACGAAGAAGATAGTAGACACAAAGATCTTACACTTGGTTCTCCAATTATATTGAGAATCTGAAACATTGCTTCAATATACAAATATCATTAGCAAAAAATGGTGAACATGTGTGCTCATATCCATATAAACATGAGTTTTTGACAAATCATCTAAATGTATATATTAGTCAATACACTAAAAGAGGTATATGTGTCTACGGTTAGGGTTGTCATTTGGGTTGATCCAGTTGGGTTCGGGTCAACTGGGGTTGGGTCAACTCGGGTCAAGCCTCCAAAAAATATACCCGAACCCGACCCTGTTTAGAACTCGGGTCACTCAGGTCGGGTCAATTCGGGTTCAGGGTTGGTCGGGTTGGCTGGGTTCAGGTCAAGGCTAAAAAAAACATACCCGAACCCGACCTTATTTAGAACTCGGGTCAATTCGGGTTGACCCAATTGACCCGAATAAAATCTTGAACACGATTGACCCGACCCAAATTGACTCGGGTCGGGATCAGTTCGGGGTCGGGTCAGCCCAAATGACACCCTTATCTATAGTATTGCCTAAAATAAAACTACCACTTCAAAAGTAATTCTAAAATGTCCAGTATGAAAATTTAGCTTGCATGAGCGTTTACAGATCATCTAAATGTATATATCGGCCAATACACCAAAAGAGGTAACGTGTATGCAATATTGCTTAAAATTAGAACTACCACTACAAAATTTCATTCTTTTTAAAATATTCAGTAAGAAAATTTAGCTTAGTAATGTGCAGGTAAAGATAAAAGTATCACTATATGCAATGTGCATAACCATAGAAAAAGAACATGGTCATCTCTACATGATACATCATACATGACATGTGAGGCACCCTAGATAATTAAATGTAAAGATAATTAAATGTAAAGATGAATGAACTCTATAACTGATACACTTGCACAGAATCCCATTCTGTGAAGGTTGTTGTAGTAGATGAGAATCATTGTGAATTTCATGAAACAACCAGAACAAAACAAAATTACAGCGATCAAAGTTTAATTCAAACGACTGAATGAAAGATGCAAGATAAAAGATTTTGACTGTGCAAATAACCTGCCAGAATTGCTGGCATGATGGTATGTTACATGTAGCCATGTGTTAGATACTATATAAAAGGCAATTGACGTTCTAATACTTATAGTGTTTTCGGTGCCTTCACCTTCTTAAATAACTCAATTGATGGTAGATGAGAGTCGCTCTTTGCATTTACAACATATATGTTGTCTTTCATTGGGTGTACCTGTGTCATAATCAGAATGTCTTAGAAGAACAGCAGATACCATAACTCAGAAATAATAAACATCGCTATAAATTGTAAGAAAAAACAATTGTCAACTCACACCTTAATCAAGAGCATCCATGATCATCGTTCATGAAGTAGGATGAGTTATTTTGTGGGAATAAAATTAAAGGATTTCTGAATTTAATACGCGTGAAAATGAATTATGGTGACCGTGTGGTGTATGTGAATATTTCATTTGTGAAACATTGATTGTGGTATACAATAAATTAAGTATATGCACAGTAAACGTTTTAAAAGTGAATCAACTTTCATCCACTCATGATCATGTTTATTAAATGGCTTCAAAATGCAGTCATTATAAATTCATATATAAGTATAATTACGTCTCAATATGACCCATCAAGAATTGATCCGTAATCAACATACCATATTATTCAATTAAAAGGTATCAAGGGCGTTTTCCTCTATTGCACCAGATTTTGTGGATCCAATATTCCACGAATAGCCTCTTGCTCCTCTCGTGGAGTACCTGTAAACAAATATCAACAAACAAAATATTATTAGTGAAGAATTGTTTTAGAATATTTATTATGACATATTATTGTCTCTACCAAAGTACATAATATAATTACAAAAGAAAATTATACTATCAGTTATCCATTTTTAGTTTGTGTACTAAACCTTTGCGTCAGATGATTGTAATTTACCCTATTTTTGTTTTAAGATTGTGGCCTTGTAGGTGTTGCAGAAGAACCATGAAATATGTGTGTTTGCCTGATTAGCTCATAGCCTCATATAGTTTACATTTTACACCTATGGTGGTGTATTAACTTCTGATGTTGCAAAACTACATATAGAGAAACATTGGGTTGCGTATATGAAATTCAAGAGAAAACATACTTGATCATATATACCTGATGCACTAATCATAGAATTCATCTAATTTAGCGTATTCCTTTTCATCGACGTCACCATAGTGGACTCTGCAATGACCTTTTTCCACCATGTGCTTCCTAACTGCTTCCAAATTCAGAAAGGTTGGCAATATGCAAACACATGTAATCACGTTTCACCTGTAAAAGCATCATGACAGTAAGACAAGTGTGAGAAATATGAGCATTTGCTCACTATTACAGAAAAAATGACAGAGATTGGAAGTCATTATACCTTAAGTCCAAGATACACAAGAAAGACTTGTGGATCTTTAATATACACGATATCAGGTATGAAGAAACCATGAAGCGTATACATACGAATCATACATTTTTCAATATTTTCAATCTCTTTGTCATGATACCTTAAGTCCAAGATACATAAAAAAGACTTGTACTTTGAGCTTTACGGGATAAAGAAGCTTATATTTGATCTAATAACTCTGCGACCCATAAAATTGAAGCACGCCATTAGAATATCATCTTTGCATCTCTCTGGACCAACATCTTTATTTTTTTCTATTTGTTGTTGCGGTGGCTGACCCTGGAGTGCATGAATTTGTACATCAATAAACGTCAAGCCCGGCCATCGAAATCTAACTCATGCACAAGTTAAGCAAAATTTTCAAGGGGCATAATGTTGTTCGATTTTAGTAGTAGTATATGTTTAGCAAACACATATGATACTTTAATGTTTTATATAAGGGCATCACCTACATAATAGACTATGCAAAGACTAATGAATCACTTAAGTTAATCTTACCAACATAGTTTGACATCGTAAGAGGACATCAATAGGTATGTGAAATAGGATTACCATAAGCTGAAATAGAACATATATTGGATAACATACCCATTAACAGATGCTTATTTTGAATAGCCTAATTTAATTGGATACTCAGACATTATCAACTACACTAAAATTACATATTTGCTTACGCTTCCAAGTTATAAGCTTAAAGTAAGGAATTCATAACACCATCTTAAAAGGTTGCATGTCAATTTACCTTGAACTGGTTCACAATCCCTTAACCACGTCTATTAAAAATCATAAAAGCTGAATTTTCTAATACTAAACTTCCACGGTTAGATGTTTACCAATAACTTTATAACACATTGACAGTTTGATTATATAATGTGAGTTGCACATTTTATCTTTTGTGAGATGATGTTTACCAATAAGAGTGTTTGCAGCTCAGCACACCATCTTGACACCTCTACCAAAAAGGGATAGCGAAAGTGGGGAACTAATAGACCAACAAAACTTACCAAATTGTTCCAGTGGTCAAACTGATTAGCAATAGACTGTACAACACTGCTCCAATGCAACGTTCCAAAGATCAATAGTAGTTTTTAGCTCTGAAAGTTTGCCAGATACCTAAAAGTAGAAATTTTGGATTTTTAGACATGATTACGACTTTGATTTACAACATTGAGGTATAATCTCTAAAATAAAAGCTTCTACTTACACTCATACTCAAGCAGCTATAAATTTCTAACATATAATAAACGATGATGAAATCATGATACCGGTCGACGTATATACTAATATGATACCGACGTATTCGATCGTTTTCTTCCATCAATGTTGCAGTAGTTTTCGTTTGTGAATGGATGATAGAGGTGGCAGAATACGGCCTTTGATTGCAGTAGGGTTTTGCACAACTTGCATGCCGAAATCTTCATTCACAAGTTTATCTTGGTTGTTGTTGTTTTCTCTTAGCACCTATAAGAACCAAAAGTATCAACAGTTCAACACAATAAGCAAATAAACAAAAATTGTTGAAACAATGATATAAAAGTTAAAGTGCAAATAGATCAGATTCCATTACAATGTATAAGATAACGATAAGCACATAAAAACTAAATAAATTGAAAAGAATAAAGCATCCACCTGCAAATACAATAAACCGGCATAAGATTAAAATTCACAATAACCAAATAAACGCATATTAGAAACTAAGAATATTGCTTGCTGTGGATGATATCATCCCCCATATCATCAAATGCTGCTTAATTGTATTCCAGTAAACTTGCTTCGAATCTTCCCTCTAATGCATGAATGCATCTTTTTATGTGTGTTGGTGTCAACCTATAACATAGACAGAAGAAAAAAAACAAAATATGCATCAAACCTGCCAATTGTTATGAGTTTGAGGAAAACAAATATTAGGGTTTGAGGAAAAGAGGCGTACTGATGAGTGTCTAAATACTCATCATTTTTGTACAATCTAAACTGCAAAATCATCTGAAAACACTCAGAAACACATCAAAATGATCAAAATATCACAAATCAGTGTTTTATGTGTTTTAAATGCAAAAATATTAAAATCAGATGAAAAATGATTCAAGTTTGCAAAATTGGCAGTTTTAGTCCCCAAGTTTTAAAAGTTGTCAAATCTAGTCCCTGGAATTCAAAAATGTGAAGTTTTGTCATTCAAGGTCCCTGAAATATTCTAAGTTGTTTAAAATGGTCCTTGAATGATTCTTTGGTCAAATGGCGGAAAAGGTCCTTAAAGTTTGGAAAATTGCAAAAATAGTCCTTGGATTTCTAAAAATGGAATTTTATGCAAAAGTGGTCCATGTACTATTCATTTATGGCAAGTTTGGTCCTTGTGAGAAGTTTGGAAAAGTGTCAAGATCAGTCCTTCAAGTTTGGTAAATTTGCAAATCTAGTCCTTGTGTATACTTAACCAAACGGACCCCTTTGTTATCTCAAACCCATGTCCAGCCCAACACCTTTGGCCCAAACCCAACCCCCGTTATATTTAACTCCAGTCAACAAAAGTCAAATCCACCTCAAACGCGCCTAAAAACCACTTCTACTGTAGCTCTCCCTCACCACCACTGAAACACCAAAACCAGTCATGGTTTCCCACCTTTTTCTCACCCCCCCTTACCTTGTCCCCTCCACCTCCACTAACACCCAAGACTCTTAATTGATTGAAACCAACTCCAATTAATATCAAAACCTGCCTTGAAGAATTTGGCGCCAAAAATCCAAGTGGACGGATATGATGGTTTTAGCCAATCCAATGGCTCAGAAGTGGTGGGAAAGATTCAGAGGTCATGATTGAGTCATAAAAGTCTATAAAGAGGAGCTTAGATGTATTGTATCATAGTATCTAGTGTAACTTTAATTTCTTAATGTCGTTTTTATCATTTTAAGAATTCTAGTGTAATTTTAAAGCTTTCAAGTACTGTTCTAGCTATTTCAGAGTATTGTAAAACTTTTTCAATTATCAGTTTCAAGTTGTAATCATATTTCAAGTTTATGCAAAATTTTATATTTATGCAAAATCTCATGATAGTTCAAATGTTGTTTTTAGTTGTTTGTATGGACTGAGTTAGCTCATGTAAGCTCCCAAAAAGCTTATTCAAGCTTTTAGAAACCTAAAAAAGCAGTTTAGAAGCAAAAATAGAAAATCACCAAAAATACCAATTAAATAGTTTAAAATCAAAATCAGCTTGGAAATGGTGTACACATGGAGCAGGTAAATCATGGATGGCCTTGGGTTAGAAGCTTAGTGGTAAGCTAATAGTGGTGTTCATTGGTCCTTGATCTCAGTTGGATAGCCATTTGTAAGCCTTTTACTCATTTTTTGCATTTCACTGTTTTGATTATTCAGTAGCTTTAATTCTTGTGTTTTATTGTTTATTAGTTATAATTAAGTGTATTTAAACATTAAAATCAAGTGGTTGTTCTTTTAAGTTGTAGTTTATAAAAACTTAGTCTTGACAGTTAAAATAGCATATAGATCATTTCTGAGTTTAAGGTTGTTATGGTCGTTGTTTTAGGCTTCAGAGTTATAATATAGGATTATACAAAGTCCTGAAATCAGCTTTTATGGTTTACATTTGTGGTTTGCTTTGAAAAAATTCCATAACAGACAATATAAGTGGTGTTTGGTTCTTTGTGTTTGAAAGTGCTATGGTCATTGGCCTTGTTTGAAGTTTGTTTAACTTGGTCTTAATAACTCATATCAGTCATAAAAATCAGTCCTTGTTATTGGAAAGTCAAAATAATCTTTGATCTAATCTTTTGTGCTCACTGTTGGATTTTAATGAATCATGACCATGGATTTGTGTTTATAAGTTGTTTATATTGATTAAACAAGTCTTATTTCAACCTAACATAACATAATTAATGCTTAGGATCAGTTTAAATCTCATTTAAGTCAACTTAGTTAGTTTTTAGAAAAGTCAAAATTTCCATCTTGGTCGTTTTTGAATAAAAAAGATAATTTCACTGTGTGTTTATTAGTGAGATTCAGCTTATAAGCTTTTGGATTATCAAAGTTTAGTTGCTAAACAAAATTAGAAAAATGCTAGTTCACTTCTGTCTAGCTTATTAAGTGCTTATTTTCAAGCTTCTTTACAGTACCTTGTCTGCAAAAGTGCCCTGTGCACAGTGAATGGTACCATTTTGAAAAGCTTGCACAGAGCTTATTAGTGGGTCAAATCTTGTGATCTTTGTTTCTTTGGAAAGCCAACCTGGTCATCTTGAAGTCTCAAGCTTAAGTTTTAATTTTGAAGCTTGTTTGCTAGGGCTGCAAGTGCCTTTTGTCTTGTCCCATTTCTGTGTTTAAGCCAAGTGCTTATTAGCTTATTCCTAGCTTTTTAGTGTGCTTATTTGTATGTTTTAGCTTCATATTAGTAGCACTAGCTTATTTGAATCTTATTCCACTCTTGTTTCCAGTTTTCAAGCTTCTTTGAGCTTAATTCCATCAGATAAGCTTGTTTAGCCCACTGTTGGGATTTTAAGCCCTCAAACAGCTTATTTTAAGTTTGCAAATTTTTTGTCTTTGTAAAAGTTTCATAATATCAGTACTAAAGTAGTTTTCAAAAAGAAAATCCAGAAAAACATCAATTTAAAAATAGTGATAGCGTTTATTTAATAGTTTTTAGCTTTTTGATTTTTCTTTTTAGCTTATTAATAAGCAAATCTTGTTTTTCTATTTTTCTTAGTTTTCTGTCATAATATAGTATTTTTAGAAAAAGTTTCATAATTTTCCTAATCTTTTTAGTATTTATTATAATTTTAAATAGTTAAAAATAGTAATTAATTAAAAAAAATAATTAAAAAGCATAAAAAAATATCTTTTCAGTTTTAAAATTAGTTTTATCATATTTTAGATTTTTCCAAGTTAAAATTTTATTTTTCCAAGTTTATTATATTTTCTAGTATTTAAGTGTATTTTAAATAATAATTAATTAGTAATAATTAAATAAAATGTGTGAAAAATATATTTTTAGTTTTAAAATTAGTTTTATAATATTTTAGATTTTTCTGAATCATAGTTTTATTTTTCTAGCCTTATTCTGTATTTTCTTCTATTTTAGAGTATTTATTAAATAGTTAAAATAGTTTTTAATTAATAATAATTAATTAAATAGTTATAAAAATAATTTTCTTTTTCTAATAATTTTATTTTATTTTTAGGATTCCAAAAATGTCATTTTTATATTTTTAGGTCTTTTATTTCTTAGATTCACATTTTATTTTGTACGTGTACGCAGTTTTTAAACGTACTTTTTGCGTTTCTTTTATCTGATTGTTGTGCTTTCCAATTCTATATTCCATTCCATTCCAATCAATCAGTAGTGTAATTTCCAATCAAAACCTTTACTGATCACTATCCTTAGTGATCATTCTATCATCTGAATTAGTGTTTACACACCATTGAGTCTCCGTGGGACTTAACGACCCGGGAATTCATTCTATTCTCCAGGACTTCATTGTATTTGTGTTTTAAGTAGTTTTAAGTCTATTACGGTTAGCCATTCACAAGTGGCTAGCTTGTGTGATTAGACTTGACTAGTTCAGCACAGATCAAATTTTGGCGCCGCTGCCGGGGAGGCTTTAGCGTGTGTTAAGCCTTTTTCAGACCCATTCTTGCACATATACCATCTTTTGTAAAAAGTTTTTTGTAAAGTTTTCAAAAATCCAAAAAGTTCATTAACACTTTTCCTAAAGTGTTAAAAACGCCAAAAATATTTTCATTCTTTGTTTTTACATCATGTTTTTCAAAAATACCAAAAATATTCCTCTTTACCCTCTTACCCTTTTGATTCTTCATTTCTTACCCTCTAAAACCATTTGATTCTTTCTATGTCTTATCCTCACCCTCTTAGTTGTCAATGGTGTGGTGGTCCTTATAATGGTGGCAATTGCCCCAGTTGTAGCATGGTGGAATCAGGAAACGGGTCTGTCTATAACCATGATCCCTATTCCTACCATAACACAACTGATTTATTCCATCAGCTACCACACTGTGAGACTCAGCAGTTTTATTGTTGTGAGTATTGTGGTGGTTCACATTCCAGCTTCGATTGTCAATCAGAAACACGCTGTCTATGAGCAGGTTCCCGATAACAATTATGACTACAACATATACCACTCACAGCCACATCAGCTTTTACTGTTGTAGTATTGTGGAGGTCCTCACTCTAGCTCGGATAGTCAAACAAGGAATCCATTTCCTTGTAACGATTACTCTTCAGATCATGACCAACCTCTACAAGCATAACTGAGCCACTTCCTCAAAATCTTCTCCTTGATCTTTTGGATTTAGTGAAATATTTGAAGGAATGTAAACACTCCCAAGATAATCCAAATGAGAAATCCATGGAAGTTTTGTTAGCCGAAGAGCGGGCTGCTAAATTAGATTCCCAAATTGCCTTTGAACAATCTATTAGGGAATCAATTGCAAAAGAAAAAGCGGCCAAATCTAGCTCTCGATTCCGTTTTATTCCTGATGACGATGATGATGAAGATATCCTTGATATCCTACAATTTTATAACGGTTCATCAAGTTCATCAGTTGAGAATCCTTCCATGAACAATCAGGGAGAAAAGACTATGATGGAATTACTAGCAGAAGAACAAATGGAAAGTATAAAACATATATATGCTAGTCCTTCTAAACTCCCTCAATCTGTTGTTATCACACCCGATATTCCCACTCACTCTCTAAACATGGGGGATGAGCTTCTTGACACTGTTCCTGAAAAGGAAGCGGACGAATTTATAAAGTCAAGTGTTGAGGACCTTGTCCCAATCCCGAGAGAGTCACAGGGAATTTCTGATCATATGTGTAATTCTTCTTCCCCTCTTGAGTGTTCAAATGATCATTTTGAGACTTTCTCCGATTTTAGCGACGATTGTGCTTCTTATGGAGACATTGAGTATGTCGAGGCATCACTCCCACAGTCTGATCCTCTTCTTGAGGAGTTCTCCGGTGAACTCACTCACATCCGCCCACTTTCATCGAAAGTGACGATGATCTCTTTGATTTCGAAGCAGATCTTGGAGAAACTAGAAATCTCCTATATAATGATCATCCACTCGTTTCTTGTCCCATTTCCGACTCTTCCATTCCTTCTCTCACTCCAGATGAGGAAGATGACAAATTTTGGAAGGAAGTCGATGATTTTCTTAGTGATGAGTCAATTCCTACAGGGATTGACAATACTTACTTTGATTCGGAGGGAGACATCCTCTTTCTTGAAAATCTGTTGCTTGAAGAACCGTTTCCACTCTCCTCCCAAAAATTTTGTTGCCAATCACAATACAAGCTTCAAGTCTAAGCTTAAAAATCTAACAAATGGTGATTTACTCCTCACTAATGAAGAATGGGATTGCATTGTGATGCACATCTTTATTCCATTTTTCACAGATGGTGTGGTTTCTCGTTCCCTTTTTTCCTTTGGGAATGAGGACACTATTTTTGATCCCGGCATTTTCATTTATCATTTTTGAGCCGGTTCTATGTATATCTCATCGGTGTGGAACTTTCACGTACTTCAATGTTTATCCAAACATCTTGAATGAAAGTCCGATGGAGATTGTTTCTTCCACTTTGCTTCCCCAAGAACCAATTAATGCGGGGTCGAGTCAAGCTAGCGACTCGGTAATAAAAAACAGTAGCACACTATATGGGTTTTCACCCATATTTCTGTCTTCTTACCCCTTTCTACCACCTTAGTGTGGGGGTAATGCCCCACATGTTATATATATATCTCTAAAAAAAAAAAAAAAATTCTAAATAATGGCCGTAATATTTCCCTTTTACGTTCTCAGTTTCGGCATAACCGCCGGTACTTTGAATATTGAGGGCAATATTCATTTCTAAGTGTGGGGGGGGAATTCTCACGAATTTTATCATGTATTATCCTCCCAATTCCCCCGTTTTTGGACAAAAATTTTTTTTTTGGAGTAAGTGTTCTACACTTACTCATCTTATGGTTATCAGTCCGCCTTGTCTAAAAAACTAAAGGATTGGCTAATCCAGGAGCAAACGGCTCTTGGTAAAGATTTCTCAAATCCGTTTATATGACTTGCAATTTGCCCAAAATTGTATGGTTCTCAACTCACCATGTCCTAAAAAGTGAAGAGTTGGCTAGCCCGCAAGGTTATGGCTTGTGGTAAAGGCAGTGGAAAAACCATAATTGGTATTCAGCTCACCAAAGATAATTCTGATAACTTATCTAAGAGTTGGCTAGTCCAGAGTAAACGGCTTCTGGTAAAGGCACATCAAATCCGTTATATGGTTTATGATTTGCCAATAAATCAGATGGTTATCGGTGTACCATAGTTCTTACTTGAACTGAAACATTTGGCTACTCCAGAAGTGATGGCTTTTGGTAAAGAGTTTTAAAATCCATTAAAGATCTAAATCATTGCTAGGGACTAGCAATATCTCAGTGTGGGGATTGATGAGTGTCTAAATACTCATCATTTTTGTACAATTTAAACTGCAAAATCATCGAAAACACTCGAAACACATCAAAATGATCAAAATATCACAAATCAGTGTTTTATGTGTTTTAAATGCAAAAATATCAAAATCAGATGAAAAATGATTCAAGTTTGCAAAATTGGCAGTTTTAGTCCCCCAAGTTTCAAAAGTTGTCAAATCTAGTCCCTGGAATTCAAAAATGTGAAGTTTTGTCATTCAAGGTCCCTGAAATATTCTAAGTTGTTTAAAATGGTCCTTGAATGATTCTTTGGTCAAATGGCGGAAAAGGTCCTTAAAGTTTGGAAAATTGCAAAAATAGTCCTTGGATTTCTAAAAATGGAATTTTATGCAAAAGTGGTCCATGTACTATTCATTTATGGCAAGTTTGGTCCTTGTGAGAAGTTTGGAAAAGTGTCAAGATCAGTCCTTCAAGTTTGGTAAATTTGCAAATCTAGTCCTTGTGTATACTTAACCAAACGGACCCCTTTGTTATCTCAAACCCATGTCCAGCCCAACACCTTTGGCCCAAACCCAACCCCCGTTATATTTAACTCCGGTCAACAAAAGTCAAATCCACCTCAAACGCGCCTAAAAACCACTTCTACTGTAGCTCTCCCTCACCACCACTGAAACACCAAAACCAGTCATGGTTTCCCACCTTTTTCTCAACCCCCCCTTACCTTGTCCCCTCCACCTCCACTAACACCCAAGACTCTTAATTGATTGAAACCAACTCCAATTAATATCAAAACCTGCCTTGAAGAATTTGGCGCCAAAAATCCAAGTGGACGGATATGATGGTTTTAGCCAATCCAATGGCTCAGAAGTGGTGGGAAAGATTCAGAGGTCATGATTGAGTCATAAAAGTCTATAAAGAGGAGCTTAGATGTATTGTATCATAGTATCTAGTGTAACTTTAATTTCTTAATGTCGTTTTTATCATTTTAAGAATTATAGTGTAATTTTAAAGCTTTCAAGTACCGTTCTAGCTATTTCAGTGTATTGTAAAACTTTTTCAATTATCAGTTTCAAGTTGTAATCATATTTCAAGTTTATGCAAAATTTTATATTTATGCAAAATCTCATGATAGTTCAAATGTTGTTTTTAGTTGTTTGTATGGACTGAGTTAGCTCATGTAAGCTCCCAAAAAGCTTATTCAAGCTTTTAGAAACCTAAAAAAGCAGTTTAGAAGCAAAAATAGAAAATCACCAAAAATACCAATTAAATAGTTTAAAAATCAAAAATCAGTTGGAAATGGTGTACACAACTGGAGCAGGGTAAATCATGGATGGCCTTGGGTTAGAAGCTTAGTGGTAAGCTAATAGTGGTGTTCATTGGTCCTTGATCTCGCCAGTTGATAGCCATTTGTAAGCCTTTTACTCATTTTTGCATTTCAACCGTTTTGATTATTCAGTAGCTTTAATTCTTGTGTTTTATTGTTTATTAGTTATAATTAAGTGTATTTAAACATTAAAATCAAGTGGTTGTTCTTTTAAGTTGTAGTTTATAAAAACTTAGTCTTGACAGTTAAAATAGCATATAGATCATTTCTGAGTTTAAGGTTGTTATGGCTGTTGTTTTAGGCTTCAGTAGTTCTAATATAGGATTATACAAAGTCTCAAATCAGTTTTATGGTTTACATTTGTGGTTTGCTTTGAAAAAATTCCATAACAGACAATATAAGTGGTGTTTGGTTCTTTGTGTTTGAAAGTGCTATGGTCATTGGCCTTGTTTGAAGTTTGTTTAACTTGGTCTTAATAACTCATATCAGTCATAAAAATCAGTCCTTGTTATTGGAAAGTCAAAATAATCTTTGATCTAATCTTTTGTGCTCACTGTTGGATTTTAATGAATCATGACCATGGATTTGTGTTTATAAGTTGTTTATATTGATTAAACAAGTCTTATTTTGTTAGGAATTAGAAATTCCCAGTATTAAAGAGTGGGTCACCTCAAGTATATGTAATCGTTAGAAGGCTCGTAGTCATAGTAATATTTAGTTAAGTAGTATTTAGTTAAGTAACACCGTGGAGGACGGACGGGTCTTTACCCACTGTATGCCTGATCCACAGCCCGTTGTGTGGCGATTTATGTAAGACTATAAATACTCTCTACCTCCCAAGGTAGAGAGTTGGAGCTCATAATAATATCTTTCACTTTCTCTCACTAAGTTCCCTAAACCTCTAACTTTCTCTCTCTAGAATTCCACTTATACGCCCACTTGTGTTAATGGTTTGATGTGTTTGTGAAATCCAATATCCAACAATTGGTATCAAGAGCCATGGTTAGATCATATCTTGCACATCTTTGGATTTCTAGTGGTTTTAGGTGGTTTTTGAGTTTGAAAAAGTTTAGTGGTTTGTGCATCATTTGGTTGATGTCTTGTGTTAAAGTTTGGATTTTGTTAGTACTTTTATGTTTAGAATCATCACAAGTGTGTAGGTTTTCATTTGGTAAGCTTGAATCATCTTGGTTGGGTTGTTTTGGATTGAAAAGTGATGTTTATGTGGTTTTTCTTGCTAGCGACTTAACACACGGAATACTTTCTTGCTAGCGACTTGCTTTACAAATTTGTAGCGAGTTACAGTTTTAGACCTAGCGACTTAGATCTAGCGAGTTACAGTACAAGTAGTGGACTCTCCACTACGGGTAGCGACTTGGTGGTAGCGAGTTGCTCTTTAGCGACTTGTATCTTTAGCTACTTGAGTAGCGAATTCTTTGCCAAAATTTTGCTAGCGACTTGAGCCTTAGCGAGTTACTACTTAGCGACTTGCATTTGTCTGGCGACTTGGGACTCTAGCGACTTAGTGGTGTAGCGAATTAAGTGTCCAGCGACTTGGGTCCTAGCGACTTGGTCTTAGCGACTTGGTTCAAGAATTCTTAGCGACTTGTTGACTTTTCCCGACAAAACTTCAAACGGCTATAACTTTTGAACCGTAACTCCGTTTTTAGCGTTCTACCCATCAAAACGACCGTGAGAACGAGGAGAATGTCACGCCGAACTAACCAAAAGTTCATTCGGGTCAAACTTCGAGGGCTAAATCCGCTCTGAACAGAAGTTATTGAGGTTTTTATGTTTTAGACCTAAAATTCTCGGGAAAATCGTGCAACAACCAACCCAAATCACAACCAAACAACATCTCTGCTTATCCCACAAACAATCATAAGTCCTAACACACAATTTTCTATCATTGTGTCGATCCATCAATCATCTTAACACATTCCATTGGTCATTGCTTAACGGTTTGGTCTTGATTTTAGTAAAATCCCGCGAAAGATTCTATTTCTCTGTTTAAATCATAGACTTGTAAAATCCCGTGCATTCCACCACATCATGTCTTACTCTACTTACTCTACCGACCCAGTGATTTCAGAAGTGCTTAAATTGTATGATGCTGTGGACAATAATGTTAATGATTGCTACACCGAACGATTAAAGATGTTTGAATTAAACAATGAGGATGTGAAATCTTCATGTTCTGAGTACAATGAGAATGAATTGCACCTGCTACCGAATGCCATGCAAATGGAATGCAGCATTGAGCCCTATCAGCTACTTCATCTGCACCTCATACAACTGTTATCCATAGTTGGGGATCGAACATGTAGTGCTCTTTTCCGCCAGGACTTACCTACATTGACAAGAAGCTTGCTGTTGAACTTAGAACACTTAAAGCTGCAACTTACCAATAAAGAGGTTCAAAAGGATGGTTCCAGTGCAGCTCTTCAAGTAATCTACAAACAATTTCAACCATTCATCAGTGGGGAATATTCAGCAGATTACGATCAACACTTGACTGGAATTTCCTTCAAAAATCATACTGGAATGGAAATTGTGAATTCATTGAGACATTTATCCAACTCATGGATAATGTGAAAAGTACATTGAAGAATCTGCTCAAAAGAATGAAAACGTGAATGAGTGTCGTGCGTTGAAAGATTGTTGTGATAAGTTGGGTAATGTATATGTTGAAGAATCGGGTGTTGCTGAATGCAGAATGTCAGTGACAACAAAAATGATGAGTCGGATAATGGAAAAATGGAATCTTCGTGCTCAAATTCACAAGAGAGAGAGGTGCACCCGACACAACCTGTGCAAGTTAATGCAAAGGAACGCTCCATGGAAGCTTCGGATGTACCCAAGATAGAGATGCACCCGTCACAGCCTGTGCATGTCAATGCTCATGTAAGTTGCATGGATGTTTCTGCTGTACCTAGTTGTGCATCTTCTACTCCAAATGATGATTATGAACTGCATGAGTACGCTGCATTTGTGCCTGATGATTTCCTTACCACTGAGCTTAACATATATAAGGATCAGGTTGCTATTTATGAACAGAGTGCTAAGTTTGAGTTGACCACCGTGAGCGGAAATGGATGTCCAAATACGTACAACTATTAGAAAAAGTAGGTTTAGAGAAGAAGTATTAAAACAAGAGTTAAACTCCTTACAAGAAAAGCTTTCTAAAACTGCTAAGCAAAAACACGAACTTCAAGAAAATGTTAAAATGCTTAAGCAAGAATTCAAGGCTAAGGAATCAAAACTTTTGAATGATTTTTCCAATCTAAAAACTTTGAAAAAAAAGCTTGAAAATAAGTTGTACGTACAAGGGAATACCATTCAGACTGCTCACATGATCACTAAGCATAGAGTCTTAAGCGATAAGCATAGCATTCCCCTTGTTGAGGAACCTAATCCAGAGGTAATTAAAAGGCTAGAAATGCTCATAAGGTACTGTATGATGGTAATGAGATCCTTAAGCCTAGACAGAAACCTAGTTGCACTGAGTAATCGAGGAAGATAAGAAATCGATGAAGTCACTAGGAGAAAATGAATAAGAAGCTAGAAGATCCCGAGTGTAAAAAGAACAAGATAACGATAAAACCCCATGATTACACTAAGGAAAATTGGATATCCTTAAACATGTTTAAGCCTCAGACTCTATTGACCCCTGAACAAGTGTTCTGGGAAAAGGATATGGACTTGCAAAAAGCTGAAAATCTTGTTGAAAAGAATCCCCTTGTAGGAAATTCCCTAAAGCGACTGTGTATCCTCCAAATACACCAATGCATTTAGTTCCTAGAACTATTGCCACTAAGATCAAGACCTTAATCAGTCAATATGTTATTCTTCAACTATTTACCGATTTTGAGAAAACTTGTAAGAAAAGGATCACACCCACTGGGATAACTGAAGGGAAAGGGGTTTTGAGCAAATGAAAGAATGTTATTTAACCGAGGTCATGCCTTTCTTTAAACAACTAAAAGATCATTTTGAGAGTCTTAAAAGGGGATAAAATCAGATATTAAAGAAATGGAAAAGGAATTTGATGCAATGGTAGTTGAAGTTAGTGATTATGAGCGTGCACTAAAATATAATGAGATTGAGAGAAAGAACTTGCATACCTTAAATGAGACTCTTATTACTGAATGTGTTGCTCAAGATATCTTTTTCACTGCTTCAAATTGCTCTATTAATGCTTCCAAATTTCATGAACTATCTGTGGCCCTGAAAGTCTCCCATGATCGTGTCATTGAGCTTGAAAAACTAATTCTAAACTAAACGAGAAAATTGAACTGGATGATCACGACAATTTGGTTAAACATTTTTCTAAACTAGAAGTTGAGCATTTTAATTTACAACTCAAATATCAACATCTCAAAGAAAATGTCAAAACTTCAAATATCAAGACATCTTCAGATGCTCCAGAGTTTGATGCAGCTTTTCAAATTAACAAACGTGATGAACAGATTCAAGCTCAGTGCAACACGATGAGAAAGTTGAAAGCCCAAATCTCTCAATTAAAGGGTCAAACGAACAATATGACAGCTCCCAAATGCCTCCTCCTTTAGATTCTCAGAATTCTCAAACGTTTCATCTTCAAAACCTAGTAAATGCTTTACAAAAGGAAAACAAAAGTTTTCTAGAAGAAAATGAAAAGGTTAAACGACATTTTAAAGAGTTATATGATTCAATAAACGTCACCCGTGACCAAAACAACGAAAAATAACGTCTTTACAAAAGGAAATTGAGAATCGAGAAGTCAGTGGAAATGGGAAACCGCCACTTGTTTTCAATAAGAATGTTGTCTCAAAATCACCCTTAGATTGCAAATACACTGTGACAGTTAAATATATTCCTCCTCATCTTAGGAATAATGAACATGCTTTTCATGACTACTGTGCTCACCTTAAGGATAGTCTAGAATGTCTCCGTGAGATTGTCGAAGAGGATTTCATTAACAAACCTCTTGATAGTGAAATTAGGTTTTCTTGCCTCCAGGCCAAACGATCTCAAGAGCTGCTTGAATGTGTAATTGCAACATGTCCAAAACCCTTAGGTGAAAAAGGCAAAGCTGTGAAGCCTTGTTCTATGCCTAGTGCCAAACAGAAAATCCGTTCTATGCCTAAAGCCAAGTATGTGACCCTTGATATGTCTTGTTCCATATCTAAATTCAAGCAAGAAACCTGTGATGTGCCTCCTAGAATTTCAGATCCCAGCACTTCTAGACCAGGAATGCAGAAAGTAGTGAAGGCATGTAATGTTCCCATCGTTACTTCTACAGATGTTAAGATTGACACTAAAGTTAGCGGGTCAAAACCTAGAAGCTATGCAAAGAAGGATAGGATTACGCAAACTAAAAGTGTTCATGATAAGGAAGTGAAAGAACACCATAGGGACAAGAAGTTTGATTTGAACAAAAAGAATCGTGTTAGTTCTAGTATTAGCTCTAAGCTTACTAAAATTAATTCGAGGCCTTATGCTGTCTGCAAAACATGCAAAAATGTTTAATTTCTGGTAATCATGATAAATGTGATGTGTTATTTCGAGGTCTAAGATTCATAACCCAGTTAAGAAAGTTTGGAGAGCGAAACAGATTAAGCAATCCTCGAAACCTACAGGGAAGGTTTTTACCAATGTAGGATTTCAGTGGAAGCCAACAAGTCGAATATTCACGAATGGCAAACCTTGCCCCTTAACTAGATCCACTATGCCTAGAGTAGTGCCTGTTAAGGTTTGGAAGCCAACTGGTAGAACAATCCCATTAAGCACAAAATGTCCCTCGACTAAGTCTGATGCTTCTACTAGCTTAGCTCCTAGTGACAATGACATTGCACCTAGGGTTTCCGCTGATTCAAAGATTGTTTGTGCTAACCAAAAGGACCCCATGAGCACGTGGGGATCCAATGTTTCCAATTCTCTGTCTTCGTCTGTTGTCCAAAGCAGATCGTACAAATCGTCCCTTGGTATTTGGATTCGGCGCTCTAAACATATGACTGGCTCTAAACAATGACGTCTGTTCACTTCAGCCTCGTACTTCATCATTATGGCGTCTGCAGATAACACTTCAGGCCCCGTTCCTCAAAGAAAAGAAAAGTGTACGCTTCAGTGCGCTTTATCTTCAGAAGAAGAGAAATCTTCATGTTTATGACCATTCTCATCGACATTCTTCATCAACAAGCTTCATGTATTTCCACACTCATTCAATCATCAAGTGGATCTATGTTCATTGGTGTATACTCTTATTCACTTGCTAAATCAAAAATGGCAACTTCGGATGCAATTTTTGAGGGGGAGAAGAGTGAATATACTACATGATGATGGATGTTTGAATAATGGTTATACGACTTTATTTTTGATGATGATGAGTGTATATTCTGTTTGATTATGAGTGAATATACTAAGGATAACTGGGATTCATTGTTTTGATTTTTGATGACTCTCCTCCAACGCCTAATGCTTCACTTACTAAGGATAATTGGGAATCAATGTTTGGGATTCATTGTTTTTGAAAGATATGTTTGATGAGTACTTTCAACCTCCGACGAATGTTGATCATCCAGTTTCTGAAGCTCATGCTCCGGTTTCTATTGACTCAACTGGTTCACCATCTAAGAAGTACTTCTTGGAATTCTCAAGAAACCTTATCTCCAGTTATTTCACAAGGCGTTTATAATGACTATCATGATATTGTAAGTTGCACTATTGAATAATGATCCGCTCTTTGGTATTCCTTTGCCAAATCTTCACGGATTGTTGTTCATGGATAATGATCCGCTCTTTGGTATTCCTTTGCCAAATCTTTACGGATTATTGTTCCTCTCATTGTGCACGCTATAAATCAACCACATGAACATTAAGGAAAATGACTACCTTATTCGCTCGAAGACAGTTGTGGTGAATCTTCCGCATCTCTCTACATGTATACCTTTAGGAAGAATGCATTAATGTCGAGAAATCATTTGTTCCGGTTCAAATTGTCTACTTATGGGTTGATAAAGATAGTCAGAGAGAGTTTCTATCGCAGTGGTCCTATGGATCCTGGACAATCCAGCTGACCCGCACTTCAAAACAGTCCCATTGGTTCATCCCTTGTACCATATCCCTCTCCAACAACTCCATATGTACCTCCATCAAAAGATGATTTAAGGAAATTGTTCGATCCAATGTTTGATGAACACTATGAAACAAATGCTGATGAAATGTCAAATCCATCAACGAGGTGCTCCTATCCCTATGAATGAAGTCAACCCTTCAGCCTCAATCTCATTAAGTCAAGAAGCCTGCCTGATCACTCTGTCTCATCATCAAATCATCTATCTTCGAATGTACATCATGGAACTGTTTCTAGCATCAATGATGAAGTTAATCCCTTTGCTACTCTTGAAGATGCTCTATTTGAAAATATATTTGCTCTGAATCATCTTCGAACCATCTTCATCAGGAGATATCGACTCGGCTACTTCAGTTCCTCAACAACAACCACATGAACACCTTAGGAATGGACTCATGTTCATCCATTGGACAACATCATTGGAAACCCCTCTCGCCCAAAGATCCACACGGAAACAACTTGCAACCGATGCCTTATGGTGCTTTTTCAACTCCGTACTCTCTAAGATCGAACCAAAAGATGTTAAAACCGCCATGAATGAAGACATTTGGTTCAATGCCATGCAAGAAGAAATTCATGAGTTTGATCGACTTGATGTATGGGAATTAGTACCCGCTCCAGATTGTGCTATGATCATTGCTCTAAAGTGGATCTTCAAAGTGAAACTTGATGAGCATGGTGATGTGTTAAAGAACAAGGCTCGATTAGTTGCTAAAGGATACCGTCAAGAGGAGGGTATAGACTTTGAAGAATCATTTGCTCCAGTGGCTCGAATCGAGGCAATTAGAATATTCTTAGCCAATACCGCAAGTAAGAACATGGTAGTCTATCGATGGATGTAAAGACGGCATTTCGAACGGAGATCTTAAAGAAGTTGTTTACGCCGCCAACCCGAAGGCTTTGTGAATCCGAGCATCCTACTCGCTTATCGTCAAGAAAGCTCTTTACGATTTAAATCAAGCTCCAAAGGCATGGTATGATACGCTATCAAAGTTTCTTCTATCAATCGGCTTCAAAGAAAGGAGCATTGATCCAACATTGTTCACCGAAAGTCGCAAACATTTAATTCACGTTCAAATATATGTTGATGATATTATCTTTGCCTCGCCTGACCCCAATGAATGTGATCGTTTTTCAAAAGAAATGGGTTCCAAATTTCAAATGTCGATGATGGGACAAATGTCATTTTTCTTAGGATTACAAATTTCACAAAGTCCCGGAGGCATTTTCATTAATCAATCTTAATATGCAAATGAAATTTTAAAGAAATTTGGATTTGTATCACGTGACACCGTTAACACTCCCATGATTGAACGTACTAAACTTGATGAGGACCACTCAGGGATCATGGTAGACCAAACAAAATATCGTAGCATGATTGGATCCCTGATATACCTCACAGCTAGCGGACATCTTGTTCGCTGTGTGCATGTGTGCTAGATATTAGGCTAAGCCTACTAAAAGCACCTTGAAGCGGTTAAACGTGTCTTTCGGTATCTCCAAGGAACCATCAATATGGGACTATGGTACCGAAGGACACCGGTATGTCACTAATGCCTATGCAGATGCCGATCATGCAGGATGTCAAGATACACGCTTGAAGTACATCGAGGTGCTCAGTTTTTGGGTGATAAGCTTGTGAGCTGGTCTTCAAAGAAGCAAATGAGTACTTCTATTTCCTCTACAAAGGCTAAATATATAGCCATGTCATCTTGTTGTGCTCAAATCCTTTGGATGAGATCCTAATTATCTGACTATGGCTTTGAATTCAACATAATCCCTCTCATCGTGATAATAAAAGTACTATTGCTCTCTCATGCAACAACATACAACACTCAAGAGCAAAGCACATTGACATCCGACATCATTTCATCAGGAGCAAGTGGAAAACGGTGTGGTGGAACTCTATTTTGTTAAGTCGAATACGGTTAGCGACATCTTCACCAAAGCTCTTCCGAGAGAACGTTTTGAGTTTATTCTTCCTCGACTTGGCTTGAAAAGCCTTCAACCGGAAACACTCAAACGTCTTCATGAGGAAGACGAGGAGTAAAGGTCTTTCCTTCATCTATATCTTTGTATATATTTATCCAAAAGCAAAATACAAAATTATAAAACCCTATAAAACCAAATAGAAAAATATAAAACTTTCAAAAATCCATAAAAATCTAAAAAAAATCGAAAAATCTTCAAAAATATTGTCAATTTGTCATGTTTTTCTCAGTTCGATTATATCTACGGTCTTTGTGTTGTCATTCAAAGAATGACACGGGACTTTAGATGTTGTTCGAATTTAAAAAATCAAAAATATTTTGGGAGAAAGAGAAACAATGGTTTATTGTCATTTTCAGGCAATAACCGGTTTTAAAAGAAAGAACAGAGCCATGTTTTACCATGTTTTCTAATTCCATGCTCTGATTCTATAAATATTTATCTGCTGAAAACTAAATGCTTTGAAAAATAACTCGGTCTCTATTTTTGATAATCATAAGGACTTATTTGTCAAAATATCTATCTCTCAATCAACAACCTATGTCATTGATTGAGGGGGAGAATGATTTCAATTAAATTAAAAAGTTATTTGGCATTAAATTGTTTTCAAAAGATGTACATGCATGTTTTATCAATGGAGTTTAAAGTCTTAAAATCCGATCATTATCAGCTAAAACGCTTTCATAATCAAGTCACAATTCTCCTTAAAAGCTTTCAAAATCAATTTAAATCTATAAGAGATCACAAATCTCAAATGATTTGATAATTGTGATCGGGGGATAATGTGTGATTTAAATTGGATTTAAACTGATAATTCGGTAAATAGTTTTATAAGAATGTACATGATGTCCTCCCCGCATGTGACAAACGATTTCAAATTTTTCAATGCACATGTTGAGAGGGAGCATCTATCTTAAACCTATAATTTGAAACGTGATCATTTATCTCAATGTGCAGGTTCCCTCTAGTATGTGTAAAACTCCTTTCAAACCTAGAAGCACATATTGAGGGGGAGCAAAATAATGAAAATCTCATCCTTCCCCAAAATGCTTTATCTACTTGATTCGATTTGGGAAGTGATGTTGATATCTTTTAGAAAATGGTAATCAAAGAAGTTAATTCTTTCTCTTGCCTCCGTGTGCAAAACATTTTCAAATACTTGATGCACATGTTGAGGGGGAGTTCTTCTTCTAAAATATCAAAAACAATTCAAGTACAAAATGCTTTGATAATATATCACAAGTATCTGAATTGACTTTCAAAAGGTTTTCAATTGGTTCCATCGGCGATGAACAATACCAAATAGACCGACCAACTTTACTTTATGTACGGTGATATAAGGATGATAAGGTTAGGTTTTTGTTCCCAAGATCCGGCAGAACCGGAGGGATCTACCCAGGAACTATCCACTAGTTAGTGTAGAGTTCTTAGGTATGATAATAAAAGGAGAAAAATGAGGAATGGGAAGAGTGTAGACTGAGACTGAGCTAGTACCGAATAAACCCAACAAGGTTCTAGTTATGAAATCTCGGTAAGCACTGAAGGGGTTGAAGAATTAAAAAGAATTGAATGAGAAAAGGGTGAAAACAAATAGCCCTCCATTTATTCAACCTTAGGGCAGAAACCGGGTTCAATTCATATGCTACTGATGGTAACATCGGTATTGAAGACAAGACGTCATGGACCCAGGGACGCACTGCACTACAACTTCCCAAACCACTCAAGTTCCTCTTAAAAGGACTTGTTTCATTCTCATGGGGAACCGACATTATCTATCGACTTTCTCTTAGAGATTATTGATATTGAAGGAGGAGACCCTCTCCCTAGTCTCCGATATAGGATCCAAATATGCACAAATTGAGTCTAGAGCCACGAGATCATCAATAAATCTCATTAGGACACTTTTCAATGAAGACTCTCTGTTTCACACAAAGTGGAAAGAGAGATTATATCTTGAGTCCTACGCATTATCCTTGTGGTATTGCCAGAACATCTGAGTAATGTGTCTACACACTCACAATGAAGATGGAAAGCCTTCTGGAGCCAACATCTAACAAGCTCCTGGTAGGTGGCATGTGAGATCTATTATACAGATCAACCATGTGACAACTGAACAGAAACAATGGGGCGATTCGTTCTTTTGAATCAATCCTGGTTCAGGTTATGGATTGACGGATACCTTTGAAAAACCGGTCTTTGTGCCTTAAAACTCTTTTCATTAGCACGTCGACCGTGTACTAATTTTTCAAATCAAAGGTGTTTTATGATTGATAATTGATTTTCATTAAAACCTTCGTTATATTGCAAAAACAATTTCTATTGAGCAATACACGATTGTTTTTCAAATCTCTTTTCATCAATCCGTGGACGTAAATTCGCTGGTTCACTCACTCCGTGTTGTCTTCTTTGAGACGATCCGGTTTGAGAACGCTAGAGTACAACGAAACCTCGTCAAGGAAATTCTTCGAATTATACCGATCACAGCAGTACTTGTTGATCAACGGGAACCGTGGGCCGTGTACCTCAATTCATCGAAAGTGATCAAAGACACTTTCGTGCGCTTTATTGCTAACTGTCTTATGCGGTACACCCCGACGCTTGCGATCGAATGAAGCGGTCAATCCATAGCCACATGCTCACCTAACACATTCATCTCAAAAGAAATCATCATTAGTGCATCAATGACTCTGATATTTTCACTCCATGCTTCGCTGCCGCCAATATCATGAATCAACTAATGCTTCCGCTACTCGATGAGAAGATTTCATGATCCGAATGTGAGCATGTCGATCCGAATGTCACAACATCACATAATACCAACACCACAATGGATGTATTAGAGATTTTCTATTAGCTGATGATCTCAAATGCTGGCTCAACATTATTATCACGTGGATCAAGAAAGACCTCCACTTGGATTAACCAAACATGCAATGAGTGGAATCAATGACTACGAGCCTTGAGCAAAGTACTACATCAAGAATGCAAGATCAATTGTTAATGTAATATCTGATTGTATTCAATGTCATTTTAGTGTATGTTTGAGGTGACCTCCTTTAGGGGGAGATTGTTAGGAATTAGAAATTCCCGGGATTAAAGAGTCGGTCACCTCAAGTATATGTAATCGTTAGAAGGCTCGTAGTCATAGTAATATTTAGTTAAGTAGTATTTAGTTAAGTAACACCGTGAAGGACGGACGGGTCTTTACCCACTGTATGCCTGATCCACAGGCCGTTGTGTGGCGATTTATGTAAGACTATAAATACTCTCTACCTCCCAAGGTAGAGAGTTGGAGCTCATAATAATATCTTTCACTTTCTCTCACTAAGTTCCCTAAACCTCTAACTTTCTCTCTCTAGAATTCCACTTATACGCCCACTTGTGTTAATGGTTTGATGTGTTTGTGAAATCCAATATCCAACATATTTCAACCTAACATAACATAATTAGTGCTTAGGATCAGTTTAAATCTCATTTAAGTCAACTTAGTTAGTTTTTAGAAAAGTCAAAATTTCCATCTTGGTCGTTTTTGAATAAAAAAGATAATTTCACTGTGTTTATTAGTGAGATTCAGCTTATAAGCTTTTGGATTATCAAAGTTTAGTTGCTAAACAAAATTAGAAAAATGTTAGTTCACTTCTGTCTAGCTTATTAAGTGCTTATTTTCAAGCTTCTTTACGCACCTTTGCAAAAGTGCCACAGTACGTTGAATGGTACCATTTTGAAAAGCTTGCACAGAGCTTATTAGTGGGTCAAATCTTGTGATCTTTGTTTCTTTGGAAAGCCAACCTGGTCATCTTGAAGTCTCAAGCTTAAGTTTTAATTTTGAAGCTTGTTTGCTAGGCCGCTAGTGCCTTTTGTCTTGTCCCATTTCGTGTTTTAAGCCAAGTGCTTATTAGCTTATTCCTAGCTTTTCAGTGTGCTTATTTGTATCTTTTAGCTTCATATTAGTAGCACTAGCTTATTTGAATCTTATTCCACTCTTGTTTCCAGTTTTCAAGCTTCTTTGAGCTTAATTCCATCAGATAAGCTTGTTTAGCCCACTGTTGGGATTTTAAGCCCTCAAACAGCTTATTTTAAGTTTGCAAATTTTTTGTCTTTGTAAAAGTTTCATAATATCAGTAGTAAAGTAGTTTTCAAAAAGAAAATCCAGAAAAACATCAATTTAAAAATAGTGATAGCGTTTATTTAATAGTTTTTAGCTTTTTGATTTTTCTTTTTAGCTTATTAATAAGCAAATCTTGTTTTTCTATTTTTCTTAGTTTTCTGTCATAATATAGTATTTTTAGAAAAAGTTTCATAATTTTCCTAATCTTTTTAGTATTTATTATAATTTTAAATAGTTAAAAATAGTAATTAATTAAAAAAAAAATTAAAAAGCATAAAAAAATATCTTTTCAGTTTTAAAATTAGTTTTATCATATTTTAGATTTTTCCAAGTTAAAATTTTATTTTTCCAAGTTTATTATATTTTCTAGTATTTAAGTGTATTTTAAATAATAATTAATTAGTAATAATTAAATAAAAAGTGTGAAAAATATATTTTTAGTTTTAAAATTAGTTTTATAATATTTTAGATTTTTCTGAATCATAGTTTTATTTTTCTAGCCTTATTCTGTATTTTCTTCTATTTTAGAGTATTTATTAAATAGTTAAAATAGTTTTTAATTAATAATAATTAATTAAATAGTTATAAAAATAATTTTCCTTTTCTAATAATTTTATTTTATTTTTAGGATTCCAAAAATGTCATTTTCATATTTTTAGGTCTTTTATTTCTTAGATCTCACATTTTATTTTGTACGCGTAACGCTAGCTTTTAAACGTTCTTTTTGCTTTTATCTGATTGTTGTGCTTTCCAATTCTATATTCAATTCCATTCCAATCAATCAGTAGTGTAATTTCCAATCCAAACCTTTACTGATCACTATCCTTAGTGATCATTCTATCATCTGAATTAGTGTTTACACACCATTGAGTCTCTGTGGGACTTAACGACCCGGGAATTCATTCTATTCTCCAGGACTTCATTGTATTTGTGTTTTAAGCAGTTTTAAGTCTATTACGGTTAGCCATTCACAAGTGGCTAGCTTGTGTGAGTAGACTTGACTAGTTCAAAGACAGATCACGTACCTTTTTTTGTTACCCGGATTTTTTTAATCTTGATAATTAACCAAAGCTATATTTAAGGAATAGATATTATTGTTCAAATAACAGTTTATGTGGCTTTATAAATTTTGACTTGGAAATAGAATAACAAAAGTTCCATTGTTCTAGTGGTTGAGATGTTTCCTAGTGTAAGTAGAGATCCCATGTTCGAACCTTGTTACTTACATTTTTTACTTTCATTTAATCCGAAATTTTCAGTAGTTGAGTTGCTTACGTGTATTGAATGATGACATGAAAATATGACTTGGCATTATGGGATGCCAAGTGGCATTTTATGTGGCATGCCTCCTCTTATATATATATATATATATATATATATATATATATATATATATATATATATATATATATATATATATATATATATATATATATATATATAGTTAGGATCAAATAAGAAGATTACTTAAAATAAGAAGAAATAAGAAGAACTATAACCGCAAATCCGGGATGCAACGACCTAAATTAGATGCATCCCTATATTCTTAGATGCATTATAACGCACCATAGTATGTTTTCTAGCTTTTAATCAGATGCATATACGTATATTAGATGCATTTCATGATTTCTCTTGTTTTTTGTTCCTCTACACGTGCCGAAATCATGAAAATCAATTTGCACCATCTATACATCAAATTAACTTTCAAAACTCAAGATGTTGCATCTATATGAATAGAAATGCATCTAATGCAAGTCGTTGCATCTCAAATGCGTTGTTTTGGTCACTTCTCACCACTTCTTATTTTAATTTACTTCTCACTGGATCCCTACTATATATATATATATATATATATATATATATATATATATATATATATATATATATATATATATATATATATATATATATATATATATATATATATATATATATATATATATATATATATATATATATATATATATATATATATATATATATATATACATATGACACGTCACTATTGCTTAGTAGGGCACATTAATGATGACATGGAACATCATATGATGATGTGGAAATGCCACCATTGCACTATTTCCGGCTACATATTTTAAAACAATTGTTACCAGACAGGATCAAACCCTGGTCTGTGAGGTGACAAACAAACGCGTCGACCACTGGAGCAGGCACTCGCTGTAATATTTTATTGCATTTCCAAACTGATATCCAAAACAAACAGTTACCATCTTCCATTTTCACTCAACATTTCCTAATTCAACCAAAACCCGCCCACCAGTTATATCGGCATTCATTATATTCTTTGACTGAAATTTAAAAAACCTGCAATTAAGGGATTCTCATCTAACTAACAATGGCATATTTACATGCATCTTTAATTCGTGTTTGAATCACAGCTAACCATCCACAATCAAAGTTTTCAACCACACCTTTTATGATATTCAATTAAAGTTTTCAAAAACACAATTAGAAAAATCACCAATTTACAAACGATTGACCAGTGACGCATATGATTTTCCCTAAGCAGCTTTGATGGTAATTACGTGTTCTTATGATGTGGTTTATTATTGTGATTAATTGAATTGAGTATTGGTTGAGCGTAATCTTTTTCTTTTTTTTATCTTAATCATTTAGATCATGTTTTATGGTGGTTGTCTCTTATTTATTTCCCAGGTATCGAACATTCGTTGTTCGTCCATTGCGAAAAAAGCATCTATCATTATAATTGATTTCAACAAGGTATATGTTGTTTGTTTTCCTGATTTTATATTTCTTCTTTAATGTTAAATCCATCAATGAAAGTTCATTGATATGTGCTTAAACACATATCTTTTGTTTATCAAAACTGACCCAAAATAACCAAGAAAGAGCCGTTTATTGTTAACATTTGCGTGTTTCTTGAGTTTATGCATGTGCAGGTACGGATATGACAAAACAGACAAAAGAAAGCCAAAACCGAAGAAAACCGAGCACGAGAGAAAGAAGAATGCTAAAAGCCGAGGCTGGGAAAGGAATTTGCAAGTTTGGACAATTAATTCTCAAAATGGCAGTTTTAGTCTCTGAAGATTCAGAATTGTCTTGTTTAGTCCTTGGAGTTTTCAAAGTTGGCAAATTTGGTCCTTGCTTATTTGAAGAATGTCAACAATGGCCCTTGGAAGATATATTCAGATTTACACTTATGGTCCCTGAATTTTCAGCTTATACACCATTAGTCCTTATACTACTAAATGGGTCCAATTTAAATCCAAAATCCTATCCATTATACCTTAAGCCCAAGTGTTATACAAGCCCAAAACCCGTCCAACCCGTCCACCCAATCAAATACCCAACCCATTTCCCGGTTTATTTACCCGGTCAACCTTTAACCCGGTCAAATGAAAACACAAACGAAATACTATTAAAAATACCAAACGCGCCAAAATCTTCCCTCTTTTATCCCGGTATGAACCCTAAATTACCCTCCCCTCTAATCACTTCAATTCACTTTAATTAAGGGTATAACCGTACATCCATCGACACAAACGACACACGGATGCCAGCTTGGCAATCCGTGTGTCACATACACCAATCCCGGCTTCGATTGGACGAAGGTGCGTGGTAATCATGATCCAATGGTTGAGATTGCTGGGATGATGTATTAGATGATCCAAGGGTTGAAAAGAGACTTGAGAAAGCACGATGAATCCTTCCGCCATTCTAAGGCTCATACGCTTGCTATAAATACTCTTCATTCTTCACAGTTGGATCTCAAGTAGTGTAGAAGTAGAGTAGTAGTAGTTCCTCTGAGTAGATTATAGTTTATAAATGTTTTCATTTTATTAAATTCATTTCTGTATTTCAAGCATTGTTGTATTCAGTGATTTTTAAGTAATAAAATAGTTTTAGTTTCAATTTCATTTAAATACCATTGTTGATTTAAGTTTTTCAATTAGCTTATCAGTATTACATTTAAGTGTTTTAAGCTTGTGACTCATCATTTCAAACTTGTTTACTTACTTTAATAAAATCAATAAAAATCGAAAAATCTTTTAAAAAAATATATATATGAATTCTGTTTTCAAATTTATTTCAGAGTTGGTTATGATATTATAAAGCTCTTTCAATCTTACTTATAACTGTTTAAGGTCTTATCTACTCTTTCACTCAGATCCTACTATCAAATTCTCATTGGTCAAATAAAAGTCAAAGTTCTAAATAATTGGTAAAACTGCTCTTAATTGCTGCTATGGATTTGGATTTGGGTTAGCTTAGCTTTGATTTGGGGTTGAGAACAGGTTAGGATAGTGGTTACATTGATCTCATAAGCATGCCATTGTGGCAGTGACTTCGTAGTGCTCGTTCATCTGATTTCATAACTGTTTACTTGGCATCTTGTTCCTTTGATAGTTATAGTTGGTATTATTGCACCATTTAGCTCTATAATGTTCATCTGAGTTTGTTTTGATAATGATTTTAGGATAAATCTGTGATTTAGAGGTGTTAACTTGCATTTTAGTTTTCAAAAGGGTATTAGGATTAGAGCACAAACTTGTGCTATAGGTTAATTTGTTGATTAAACTTGGTAGGTTTAGTCTGCTTTAGGATAGTTAAACTCAAATCAGTTCTTCTATTGCATCTGTATGCACTTTAAGTCAAAATTTCATTGAACCTGATCTCATATGCTTAACAGTTAGGATTTCTATAGCGTTAGCTTGCATTTAGGTTCATAATCTATTAGTATAGCTTGTTTAGGTCTTATTTCATATTAAATCATCACTTTCAATCCAGTTTTGAGAATCAAAGTTCATATTGGTCAAAATCTCAAAACTGTCACAAAGTCAAAAAGTGTTCAAACTCAGTTTTCATAAAACTTTATGGATTTTTAATGAATTCACTTCTGATCCAAAACTATTGAAACTCTGGGATTTGCAAGTTCAGTTGGTCAAGTTTTGAAAGTTGATTTTTGTGTAATTTTTAGAAACTTTTATAAGCACTTAATCAGCTGCTCAATAAGCCTTATATGCCCTGTTCACACTCACTGTGACCAGGCTTTATTTCAGACCTTGCACAGGGGTCAAACTAGCTTGTTAGGTTCCCTGATTTGGTTTATTTATAGTCTGGTTGGTGGACTTGAGTTCTTTATTTCTGGTTTTCAGTTTGGAGCTCTAGAATTGCTTATAATGTAGCGTAAAGTAGGAGAGTTAGGACTGTTTGGTTTAAGTGGTAATAAGCTCAAATCCTTAGTGGTTTGCTTATTTAAGGTTAGGAGTAGTTGCAATCAGTTTTTTTAGAGTATTTATAGCTTAAGCTAGCTTCTGTGTTCATCTTGTGCTTCATAGTGCTTATTAGCTTATTTTAAGTAGCTTATTCATAATCAGTTTTCACTACAGCTCCCATTTCTTGCACACTAGCATAGATTTTACCATTTTTCCTAGTTTCCTAATAATATTTTAGAATTTTCATGAATTTTTCATAATTTTTAGTTACTATTTACTATTTTTCTTATTTTAAATCAGTTTTTAGGACTTTTTAAATAGCTTTTATTACAATTAAATCAGAAAAGGTTCCAAAAAATTATTTTTCAATTTTCCTAGATTAAGATAAATATAAAAAGCAAAAAAATAATTTTTCCAGATTTTTCCTAGTTTAATTTGTAATCTTTAGCATTTAAATTAGTTTTAAATAGTTTTTAATTCATAGAAAATAGAATAATCATCAGAAAAATACAAAATTAGTTTTGAAAATTCTTTTGAGTTATTTTAGATTTTTAAAAAATATTTTCATAATTTTCACTTTTATTTTTATAATTTTTAGTATTTTTTAATTAGTTTTTAAAGTTTAAAATTAGTTTTTAATTCAAATAAATTCCAGAAAAATCATAAAAATTAGTTTTAATTCATAAATAGTTTTTAAATTGCATTTTTAGTTTAAAAGTAATTTTAGATTATTTTTAGGATTTAGAATAGACGTAGTTGCATTTTATTTACGTTTCATTTTAGTTTAATTCGCGTATTTAGGATTCCCCGTAGTGTAATTTCCTTTTTATGCTTCCCTTGCCCCGTAGTTTAGAAACCTTCAAATTATCCCCTTTTCCCATTCAAATCCCGATAATCGCGACGTGAGTTGGAAATTCCATTCAACCCTCGTTCGGAACGATCTCGGTGCTCAAACCTAACACGTTTGAGTTACCCGTATACTACACTCTTCTATTATTGATCTCTTCCCGGAGGAATCAATTTTTGGCGCCGCCGCCGGGGAGGGCTTGTAGCGAGTTTTCGTAATCCGCCTCGAATCGCTGCATTTGAAAATCCTTCCCCGAGTGAAGTTACCGTCATTTTTGTATATATCTTTTTCAAAAACCCAAAAACATCTAAAAACCAAAACATTCTTCCTAGAGTGTTTACAAAACCATAAAAATTAAAAACCAACAAAAGAAACCCGAACGTTAATTGTTACGTCGGCTCACCTTGAAGGTACAACCTATACACGGGGTATAAGGAAAGTCTTGACATTAAATTGCAGACTGAAGAACTATCCACTCTTCGTTCCGCCACTGCGTACTTTTGAGAGCTACCGAGCACCGGTTGACGTGAAGGTTACAAAAAGATTGTGTTTTCAAGGTTTTCTTAATTATAAAAACCCAAAAAGATTTTCCTTTTCAAAATTTGTTTTAAAAACCCAAAAATATTCTTCTTTATCCTCTGAAACCGATAATTCTTTCTCCTTAACCCTCTATATGTTTAATTCTCATGGAAACAATCAATTATCGTCATTGTTTTCATTGCAAAGGCCGTATGGAAGAAGATCAGTATTTTTGTCTTAATCCAGAATGTGTATGTGAGCGATGTGGACACCCCGGTTCTAAAAAATCTTGCTATTGGTGCGACTTAGCCGACAAACAATCTCTCGATGACTCTAAAAGTTTTTCTGACCATCCGCCACAACCCGAGATATGTTCTTATCGTCGTTGCCTTCATTGCCAAAGTCGTATGGAAGAAAATCAATATCGATGTTTGAAATGTATTTGCGATTGGTGCGGAAATAATTGTCGGAATGGATTTTGTGATGTATGCAATAATTTTATTAATCCAAATCCAGATCTTGCTCGTCTTTATGCACGGCTAGAACAAAAGAGTGCTCTTTATAATGACACAATTGGAGAACCCTCGATTCCTACTCCTTCTCCGGTGAGGTAAATGGAATATGTTTCTGAGCCCGAGGTGACTCCCGTTCAAGAACCAGAGCCTATCACGGAAATGGTGGAAATCACTAACTCTTATCCGGATAATTCTTCGATTTACCAGCTCTTGTGCATATGGTGTAGCGGACCCGAATATGGTGGGAATTGTCCCGCTTGTAGCAATGGAAAATCAGGAACCGAGTTTCACCACAATCCTTACTACGAGACAACCGATTTTCCTAACCAACCTCTGTACCATAAGCCGGAATCATACTCTTGTGAGTACTGTGGTGGTCCTCACCAAGGTTTTCAATGTCAAGTTCAATTTAACAACTCAACCTTTGGTTATGAACTTTACCCGTATTCGTCACAACAATCGTACTGTTGTGAGTATTGTGGAGGTCCGCACGTTAATTCCGATTGTCAGATGCAGAATCCGATTGTTTACGAGCAAGTACCTTGTTACAATTACGATTATTCTTATAACCCACCTCCACAATACCAAGAAATTCAACCGCAAACTCCGTCAGATGATCAAGAATTTCACCAAGGTTGTTTCAATATAATACAAGAGTTAAAGGAATTAAAAGAATTTCTTAATAAACCGGTTCAAGAAAAAGATCCTAATCAGAAGACCTATCGCGAATTATTAGCTGAAGAAGCCGCGAAAGTAATCTAACATCGTCCAACTACCTATTATTACGATTCTGATTCTGATGACGATTATACTCCTCCGAGTGGCAATCCCACTCCCGTTTCTGAGCCTTTAATTTCTGACCCTTACCCTTCTCTCACGTCGGTTGAGAGAAGTGACGTCGTTTTGGAAGAGGTCGATGATCATATTTCTACGGACATTATTGAACCCGTTGACTCTCTCATAATGGGGGACGAGCATCTTAGTACTATTCCGGAAACGGAATCGTCTGATATTGAGTTCCTTGTCCCAATCCCAATTGAGTCCGGGGTTGTTGTTGATGATATTTGTGATGAGCCTTCTCTTGATATTACGAGCGATCATGTTGAGATGTTCTCCGATTCCGATGATGATTCTTATGGAGACATCGATTTTGTCGACAATTTACCTTCTGAGCCCGTCAACATAGAAGAAGTAAATGATTTTGAGCCAGAAGTTGAAGAGATTGAGCCCGATGATATACAGATCGAGGATGAAGCATTACGTGAAACATTGTTGAATGTTAATCTTCTCATTTCCAAGATTGAAGCCCTTAACGATAATTCAAGTTCGCCTCCTATCTCCGTTAAAGATAGTGATTTCTCTCCCGAGCTTGAAACTTTTCGATTTGATGAAGAGATTAGTGGCAGTCCCACTATTGTCAATGTTTATCCTCCGATTCTTGAGCGATTCTACTTCGAGGTTGATATGAGCAAGGTTTTGAACGATATTTCTGATAATTCGACGAATGACCTGATCATTGAGGATGCGATTGATGACCCAATACCACCGGGTATTGAGGATATTATGAATGATCTTGATGAGGATATGGTTGTTCTTGATGGTTTTATTGACTCCCCTTTCTCTGACGAGTCCACCATCCTAAATCCCGATAATCGCGACGTGAGTTGGAAATTCCATTCAACCCTCGTTCGGAACGATCTCGGTGCTCAAACCTAACACGTTTGAGTTACCCACATACTACAAACTTCTATTATTGATCTCTTCCTGGAGGAATCAATTTTTGGTGCCGCTGCCGGGGATATGCATTGATGAGCCTTTTGTTAAAATCATTTCTGGAGATAAGGATCCTTGGATGGATGCCTTCATTTGTGAGCCTAAACCTCTTATCCTTTACCATGAGCTCCCATCTTCTTTGGAGTATTCTCATGTTTATCCATCATCCTTTCGTCCACCCGCAAAACCACCGGATGATGGATCCTTCTTACATCATATGCCTTATCCACCCATTTTCTTCTCCACCCAACCCACCCAGTCTCATTCTTTCGGGAATGAGGACACCGTTTTTGCCCCTGGTATCTCTACCTCTTTCTTCCCCAAGGATAAATGAATTCGGGAACGAGTCAGGCTAGCGACTCGGTGACCAAAAACAGTAGCGCTTCGTGGGAGGCACCCCATGCTTATCTCTATCTTCTTTCTATTTTCTAATAAGTGACGTAAAGGGGTTAGCCTCTTCGATTTCTCGTGTTTGGTTGTTTGTGATGTTTTGTCTAGGATTTCGCCGATATGAAGACTCTCGTGCTCGAAGTTTGTCTTTTTTCCACTCGAGTTTCATGATCGATGCTGATGGAAATCCGATATCCTAATCTTATCGACTAACGTTTATCTTTGAGCATAATTAATAAACGGCTTTTAGATTTTCGTTGATACCTTTGCTATAAACATTGAGGACAATGTTTCGTTCTAGTCTGGGGTAGGGTAATCTTCGATTTGATTTGACCGCACTTGCTTATTTTCTGTCGTGTACTCTCGCAACCCCGTTTTTCCTTAGAAAAATTGTGCTATAAATGAGAAAATTTAAAAAATTTTTAAGCTTTTGTTAAGTCTTTTTGATTAAAAAGTTTGCTAGTCTCTTAGACAAGAAGCTATAAAATGCGAATTCTAGCTCACAAGGCCAAGAATTTGCAAGTTTCCCTGAGTGATTTTAAATATGCATTACTTAATTTCATTTAGACGAAGCAATTGCTAAGTTAATATATGTTTTGACACCTTGTTGACTTTCTGCTGGTGAGAGTAGGAATAGAATTCTGACTTGACCGGGCGTGTTGAGCCCTAGCTTGTTTCCTTAACCATAGATAATCTAATAATTATCGGCTAAGCATCCGCGGATCTCATTATTTGGGATTTTAAATTTGCGGAGATCGAGAAATGATAGAGTTACTTATGAGTTTAGATGCTAAGCGTGGAGTAGTTGGTTCTCTTTAGAGCCCATCGAAGGTACTTATGGCTTTTTGTTCCCACAAAATTGTTTCACCCCATATTTGTTAATAATAATTAGAGATGTTGAGTTTTTGGCGATAGTTAGTTCTTTGTCTTCTTTAGAGAATCCTTGCCCATGATAGTTGGGTACACATCGAGGTACTGTCAGTGTTACGGTGTAATAGACACCTGATTCCTGATAGTTTGCTGCTATTGTTTCTATTGTTATAAAAGCCGTAGGGTTTGGAGTTTGGCACAAAATTAACATGAAATAAAGCCCAAATGTTTTAAAATTAAAAATCCAAAGCTATAAAAGTTGTCATAGACTTCTATAAAGGCAGAGGAAAATCCATAGTCATAATAAGACTTCGATAAAGCGGTAATCCCGTTGAGTTAGTAGTTTAAAAGACCAAGGGCCTAAATTGCAAAAATGCAAATGTGCTGAAATAGTGTTAAGCCAAACTTCGGATCCCGGAGATGTCTAAATAAAGCTTCTGTCTCTGGACTCGTAGATGAGTTGTCTCGGTCGCCATAAAAAGGATATTCTCCCTAAATCGTGTGAAATTAGGACCTTGATGTGGACCTCATTCTTGTGTGCAATGGTTTTCGAGGGAAGGTGGATAACTAATTAGCGACTTAGCTTTATATCTTTATCGGAATAAAAGTTATCGAAACGAGAAATTTGAAGAAATTCAGTTCTCACCAAAAATAAAAAATCTAGAGGAAAATAGGAAAATGGGAGCAAAAGGTAATTACACAAGTAACTTCCATGGGTAGTGTTAGCATCTAGAATCATATTTAACAATGATTTCGATTTTACGCTTAGTTTGGGGACTTGTGAAAAATCAGGGACGATGTATTCTATCCGTATGGTCACTTCACGCTGTGTTGTGTTTTCTTACTCCGTGATCCAAAAGTGTTGATTGAAAAATGTTGGAGTTATTGATCAACATGAAAGTTCAGCAAACCGTCACTCATAACCGGAATGTGCTTAATCGTAATATCTACATGTGAATTAAAAGAAAAATGGGGCGTTTTTAGAATTAAGGTTTTTAATCTCTTTTGAGGAATCTTTGCTACTTCTTCATAGGTTTAGTAGAAAGAGATTGAAATCCTTGGTTTTAGAAACGTGAGTTGATTGCATTGCGTGGGGACACGACAATGGTCTCGTATGGGGTATTTTGATATGTGCTTAAACACATATCTTTTGTTTATCAAAACTGACCCAAAATAACCAAGAAAGAGCCGTTTATTGTTAACATTTGCGTGTTTCTTGAGTTTATGCATGTGCAGGTACGGATATGACAAAACAGACAAAAGAAAGCCAAAACCGAAGAAAACCGAGCACGAGAGAAAGAAGAATGCTAAAAGCCGAGGCTGGGAAAGGAATTTGCAAGTTTGGACAATTAATTCTCAAAATGGCAGTTTTAGTCCCTGAAGATTCAGAATTGTCATGTTTAGTCCTTGGAATTTTCAAAGTTGGCAAATTTGGTCCTTGCTTATTTGAAGAATGTCAACAATGGCCCTTGGAAGATAATTTTAGATTTACACTTATGGTCCCTAAATTTTCAGCTTATACACCATTAGTCCTTATACTACTAAATGGGTCCAATTTAAATCCAAAATCCTATCCATTATACCTTAAGCCCAAGTGTTATACAAGCCCAAAACCCGTCCAACCCGTCCACCCAATCAAATACCCAACCCATTTCCCGGTTTATTTACCCGGTCAACCTTTAACCCGGTCAAATGAAAACACAAACGAAATACTATTAAAAATACCAAACGCGCCAAAATCTTCCCCTCTTTTATCCCAGGTATGAACCCTAAATTACCCTCCCCTCTAATCACTTCAATTCACTTTAATTAAGGGTATAACCGTACATCCACTGACACAAACCTGACACACGGATGCCAGCTTGGCAATCCGTGTGTCACATACACCAATCCCTGGCTTCTGATTGGACGAAGGTACGTGGTAATCATGATCCAATGGTTGAGATTGCTGGGATGATGTATTAGATGATCCAAGGGTTGAAAAGAGACTTGAGAAAGCACAGATGAATCCTTCCAGACCCTTCTAAGGCTCATACGCTTGCTATAAATACTCTTCATTCTTCACAGTTGGATCTCAAGTAGTGTAGAAGTAGAGTAGTAGTAGTTCCTCTGAGTAGATTATAGTTTATAAATGTTTTCATTTTATTAAATTCATTTCTGTATTTCAAGCATAGTTGTATTCAGTGATTTTTAAGTAATAAAATAGTTTTAGTTTCAATTTCATTTAAATACCATTGTTGATTTAAGTTTTTCAATTAGCTTATCAGTATTACATTTAAGTGTTTTAAGCTTGTGACTCATCATTTCAGCTTGTTTACTTACTTTAATAAAAATCAATAAAAAATCAGAAAAATCTTTAAAAAAAAAATATGAATTCTGTTTTCAAATTTATTTCAGAGTTGGTTATGATATTATAAAGCTCTTTCAATCTTACTTATAACTGTTTAAGGTCTTATCTACTCTTTCACTCAGATCCTACTATCAAATTCTCATTGGTAAAATAAAAGTCAAAGTTCTAAATAATTGGTAAAACTGCTCTTAATTGCTGCTATGGATTTGGATTTGGGTTAGCTTAGCTTTGATTTGGGGTTGAGAACAGGTTAGGATAGTGGTTACATTGATCTCATAAGCATGCCATTGTGGCAGGACTTCTGTAAGTGTTATTCATCTGATTTCATAACTGTTTAATTGGCATCTTGTTCCTTTGATAGTTATAGTTGGTATTATTGCACCATTTAGCTCTATAATGTTCATCTGAGTTTGTTTTGATAATGATTTTAGGATAAATCTGTGATTTAGAGGTGTTAACTTGCATTTTAGTTTTCAAAAGGGTATTAGGATTAGAGCACAAACTTGTGCTATAGGTTAATTTGTTGATTAAACTTGGTAGGTTTAGTCTGCTTTAGGATAGTTAAACTCAAATCAGTTCTTCTATTGCATCTGTATGCACTTTAAGTCAAAATTTCATTGAACCTGATCTCATATGCTTAACAGTTAGGATTTCTATAGCGTTAGCTTGCATTTAGGTTCATAATCTATTAGTATAGCTTATTTAGGTCTTATTTCATATTAAATCATCACTTTCAATCCAGTTTTGAGAATCAAAGTTCATATTGGTCAAAATCTCAAAACTGTCACAAAGTCAAAAAGTGTTCAAACTCAGTTTTCATAAAACTTTATGGATTTTTAATGAATTCACTTCTGATCCAAAACTATTGAAACTCTGGGATTTGCAAGTTCAGTTGGTCAAGTTTTGAAAGTTGATTTTTGTGTAATTTTTAGAAACTTTTATAAGCACTTAATCAGCTGCTCAATAAGCCTTATATGCCCTGTTCACACTCACTGTGATCAGGCTTTATTTCAGACCTTGCACAGGGGTCAAACTAGCTTGTTAGGTTCCCTGATTTGGTTTATTTATAGTCTGGTTGGTGGACTTGAGTTCTTTATTTCTGGTTTTCAGTTTGGAGCTCTAGAATTGCTTATAAGGTAGCGTAAAGTAGGAGAGTTAGGACTGTTTGGTTTAAGTGGTAATAAGCTCAAATCCTTAGTGGTTTGCTTATTTGAGGTTAGGAGTAGTTGCAATCAGTTGTTTTAGAGTAGTTATAGCTTAAGCTAGCTTCTGTGTTCATCTTGTGCTTCATAGTGCTTATTAGCTTATTTTAAGTAGCTTATTCATAATCAGTTTTCACTACAGCTCCGATTTCTTGCACACTAGCATAGATTTTACCATTTTTCCTAGTTTCCTAATAATATTTTAGAATTTTCATGAATTTTTCATAATTTTTAGTTACTATTTACTATTTTTCTTATTTTAAATCAGTTTTTAGGACTTTTTAAATAGCTTTTATTACAATTAAATCAGAAAAGGTTCCAAAAAATTATTTTTCAATTTTCCTAGATTAAGATAAATATAAAAAGCAAAAAAATAATTTTTCCAGATTTTTCCTAGTTTAATTTGTAATCTTTAGCATTTAAATTAGTTTTAAATAGTTTTTAATTCATAGAAAATAGAATAATCATCAGAAAAATACAAAATTAGTTTTGAAAAGTCTTTTGAGTTATTTTAGATTTTTGAAAAATAGTTTCATAATTTTCACTTTTAGTTTTATAATTTTTAGTATTTTTTAATTAGTTTTTAAAGTTTAAAATTAGTTTTTAATTCAAATAAATTCCAGAAAAATCATAAAAATTAGTTTTAATTCATAAATAGTTTTTAAATTGCATTTTTAGTTTAAAAGTAATTTTAGATTATTTTTAGGATTTAGAATAGACGTAGTTGCATTTTATTTACGTTTCATTTTAGTTTAATTCGCGTATTTAGGATTCCCCGTAATGTAATTTCCTTTTTATGCTTCCCTTGCCCCGTAGTTTAGAAACCTTCAAATTATCCCCTTTTCCCATTCAAATCCCGATAATCGCGACGTGAGTTGGAAATTCCATTCAACCCTCGTTCGGAACGATCTCGGTGCTCAAACCTAACACGTTTGAGTTACCCGTATACTACACTCTTCTATTATTGATCTCTTCCCGGAGGAATCATTCATCCACCTAGGCAGTTATTGTTTTGTTAACGAATGGATGATTTATATGTATATAGGACAAACGAACAATAATATGATAGTGTCATTGTAATATACTAATCATTTGCTAGGAACATACTAATCTTATGTTTTTCTTGATATTAGTCAATTATATTTGACCACCTACACATTAAATTGCTTTTATTAAGGTTTCTGTTGCTGGAACGAGCTTATGTTGTTTCGTCACAGTGGTATCGTTCATGCTACAGTTTCAGTTATCTATTTTCATATTATAATACTTTCCAGTTTCATTTTTTTGTCTGAAGTTCATGGGAACATCTTTATTGCTATTGCAGGACCATCAAGAGTATAAGGTTTTTAGCCCCGCATTGGCATTTGTCGGGGTTCTGGTAATGCAATTATATACACTGATCAACTTTCTTATCTTAAATTTATATAGAGTATTTATGATGCCATATGCATAATTCAGCATTCGACTTTACACAAGTCACTGGAATCATCTCCATTAGTAGTGAATAAAAGAAACTTTTGATGCATAACTCCTTTGTTCTTGAAATTTCTGATTAATATTGAAGATTTGTACATTCAACTGCTTGGTGATATGATTTTAGGTCGCCAATAGCAGCCATACCTCTTAACCAAATGTCATAATTGTCTGCGCAATTAAGGGGCTCAACTCTGGTTGGTATTTCTAATCATTCTACGCACTTTGTTCCTAAATAATCAATTTGATAATAAAAATGAAAATAACATTAGTGAAAACACCAGATTTGGTCCCGATTAGTAGTTGAACAGTTTGCATTTTGACAACAGTAACTATATAGTTGGCACTCAACTAAACTTAGTATCATTTAAATTATTTGTGCAAAAATGAGTTTAAGCATGAAGGTGTCACTCGTGGAAACTGATAGATGCCCCTGCACATATAATTAGATTCCTTCACATATCTGCAGGTCGTGGCAACTGGAGGTTCTAAAGGCGGCAGTGACAGCTCGGTCTGCGCATATACATAGTTTCAGAACAAAAATCTTAAATCAAGTTTGTAACCTTTCTGCTAAGGCAGGTGGAAAAGCAATTGCTAAGAAGGATCTCAATGATCAACACAGTACTTTTATGAAATATTTTGGAATTTTCTGAGGTACTTTTCTATCCTTCTTTTGAATTATTTGTATACATTCAACACGATGTTTATAATATTTTTTTTATAAATAACTAGGACGTTATGCTCCTGAAACCTCAGTGTAGATCGTTGGAGGTTTGCTTACCACATTAACTTGGTGCCGACTAATCCAGTCGAACTATATGAAGAGATTTCTCAGGGGAGTATTGGTAAAGCACGTGCAGGTTCATTTGTTAACATATCAATATATCAAAAGTTTGTTATGTATTTTTAGTATGCAAGTTGCAAATTCTTTTAAATTGGTTGTTAGGATAAAAGTGAAGCTGCAAGGCAATTGGAATTGTTGTGAACTAACTGATATGCATTTTTATGGAGTATTCATGATTTATTATGTTAGGAATTGGAAATTCCATAGTGAAGTGTCGGTCACCCCAACTATTGTCTAGCACATGTTAGCTCGTAGACATATCGTTATTTACTAGTTATTTAGTTAGTTAGCAAGTTAGTTTTTAGTTTAGAGCAACACCGTGGAGGAAGGACGGGCCTTTATCCACTGTATACCTGATCCACAGTCCGACAGGAGGACGTTCAGGTTGTAACTATAAACACCCCTTCCATCCTTGGAAGGGGTGGTGCTTCTTTAATCTAACCCTTTCTTTTTGTTTACTTTCTCTCTCTAAGATCACCCTCTCTACTCTTTCTCACTCTAAACATGGCATTCTTGTTTCATCATAATCCTAGACCACCCGAATCATCAAACAACATAATATGAATGATCCAACAATTGGTATCAGAGCCAGGTTATGTTGTTCTTGATGATTCGTATGATTTTTTAGCGTTTTGCTTGATTCTTGGATGCGGTTTGATGTTTATGGTTTGTGTAAACTAGGTGTTGGTTGTGTGTTGGTCGATTCATGTTTTAAACCAAGTTTGATGTGCTTTTTGATGCGGTTTGATATGTTTTGAAGATGGTTTATAATGATTCATGCTCAAACAGTTTTTATCAAGTAATATTTTGAGCTTTTAAGCAAACTTTGAGATAACTATTACTTGTTTGAATCTGTTTGTGAAAGAAGTCGTTAAAGCAGTTTTTAAGCATGTTCAGAATGGTTTTATGATATCATGATTCTGGTCAGATTTAGGCAAGTTCCTGGATACGGTTTGCAGTCAAATTCTTGTATGCGATTTGGCACTAAAACGTCCAGGTTCACTGATTCTCGAAGTGGTTTGGTTTGATGTGTTTTGGTCTCAAAAGCGTTTTGACGCTATGCGATTTGGTCCCAAAAAGAGCGTTTTGGTCGAAGCAACTTGTTCGATGCATTTTGGTTCTTAAGCGGTTTGTTAAAGTGTCCAGATTCGATGTATCTAAGATGCGGTTTGTTAAAACTAAATGGTCAACTACGAAGGTCAACTGCAGTTTGTATGTTAAAAGTCTTATGCGTTTTGTTACCAATGCGGTTTGATTTCTAAGCGTTTTGTCACAAGTGCGTTTTGATACAAAAGGGTTCTGCGTTTTGACATCAAAACAGCGCGGTTTGATACTAGGCGTTTTGACGCCAAAGTATGCGTTTTGATCTAAAAGTCAAAAGCGGTTTGTGATAATTTACTGCTGCGGTTTGTTGAATTAAATCTATGGTCAAAAGTCAACTGCGACTTGAACTGGTCAACATCAACTTGAACCAGTCAAAGCAATTTGAACCTGTCAGTATGTTTTGGTCAGTGCAATATGGTCGATTGGTCAAATGTTGTTTGATGTCAGAAAAAAAAAATGCAGTTTGAAATGAAATGAAGCGGTTTATTAAGAGTGTATGAAGACAGTGGTTTGATGTTTTGAGTTTTGATAAAAGGGGTGCGATTTTACTTTCAAACTTTGTTGCATTTTGAAAACAGGTTCCAGACTTGAGCATTTAGATTCACATCAGATTCAAAATACAACTTTATCAAGCAACATAAGACTCAACACAATCGATCAATCAAACTAGACTCATAATATTCTACCACTACAACCAATTCAGATCATCCACTACATTCATCGCAACACAACAAACATCACATGAATCATAACCGATTCATCACATGAACCATACAAGACTAATCACAACAACAATCATCATCAACAATCTAATCCTACAACCAATCATAAACATCATCATCACAATCAACAACTACTACTACATCTAAACTATCAAACATCAATCAACATCATTCAACAAGATTTCATCTACCTCTCTACATTATTTCAAACTTGTCATCATCAATCTTGTGATAATATCCTAAACATTAAAGAAAGTTTGCTAGCATGGGTGTTAGAAACTTTTTTGTTTCGTTATTTGACACTATTCGGTATGCTTAAAGGACTAAAACAAAAAAGTTCAATCAATAATCTCAGATTCAGTTCGTGTTTAGCTAATGCTACATCAAGACACTTCATGGTCTAAACACACGAAGCTAAAAACATCATTGATCAAATGTTTTTGATGCTATCCGAACATATTCAAAGAAGGGTCAAAACATACTGTTTCAATCCCACTTTTATTCGAATAAATTAACAACAAATAAATGGAATTATCAAAGGATCTCATTCTCTTTTCTTTGTCTATCAAGTGATACCTTCTTTTAAAAGGTCTTTCGAAAGAAAAATTTTACATCACAGATCCGATTTGTGGAAATCCTCCCTATCTATATTTGAATCACTAAGAAAGATCGAAATCCAATGATCTCAAACCCTCTATTATTCGATTAATGGATATACTAAACGAGAAATTTTAATAAAATTTATGTGAGGGTCTTTTCTTGCTTAATATTCGACACATAAGATTAGAGTTATAACAAGTGTGTTATCCTCTAATCTTGGTTCTCCTCAATGAACACACGGGTCATGTTACTCAATTGGTTTAAACTGGAAACGATAATTTGAACCAAGAATTCATTATTGTAAAATTAATTTCGGTTCATTAATTATCTACAAAAAAATGAAGTGTTCTACCTATTGATTTTCCTTGATTCATGTACCTGATGAGATGAGATGTTGGAAGTATTTCTGTTGTGTCAATGTTCAGATTCAGATGGAGGAGGGGGCGGAGATAGAGAGACTTTAGGGTTTTTTGGTGTGAATAATTTTAGGATAAATGGCAGATTATGTCATCAAGTGGGTGTTTGATTGAACATAAAGAAGGAATATTACTGATTTCAGTTAAGTTGATGTTCTGAAGATCGATTCGTTTTGTTTGGTGAGAGGGGTTGACTGCGTTTTGATTGTGAGGAAAATTAGGGTTGGGGTAGAGAAGTATTAGGTATGTGGGGTGAGTTGTGGTCTTTTATACTCCCCGAAATATTAGGGTAAGTATTAGTTTGATAGGCTGTAATCTGTTTCAAGAGTGGGCCTCATGTTTTTGTATTTGGTCTCATGAGCATAAACAAATAGCATGGGCCAGAAAGAATCATTTATGGAATGAAGTATTGTATTCAATTTGTTGATTGGGCCTCGTTTGTGTTTTTGTAGATTGGATCGGATGAGGGACTTTATCCAAATTTTGACATGGGCCGTGACTTGTAATATATGATGACCAGACAATAATTTTTGGGGCTCATGTAAATTGGATAATTTGATATTGGGATAGATGTTATTATGATGGAACGGGTCGTTAGTGCTAAATTGAATCGGGTCGTTTTAATGTGGTGATATGTGATATTGAATATATCTATGGACCGGGCCTTCATTGGATATTGTTACATGCTCGTGAATTTGGATTTATGGTTTGCGGATGCGAGTTGTAATTTGATCATGCATTTTGATGATGAGATTTGTTGATGAGATTCGATGATTTGTGGGTTATGAGATTTGGATTTTAGGAGATTTGTTGAAGTTATGTGGATTGGTGCTTTGGTTTATGCATTTTCACGGAGTATATTATGTCACGGCTTGAATATCTATTGGAACTAGGTTGACTACGGGGTTTTTGTTCGGTATTTCGTATTTGGATTTGAAGTAAGGTTTTCTAGACACGCTTACTTATTTCGTCTTCGTTCTTTCTACCCTTCCGCGAAGATGACTTGTTTGGGCATTTATAGAGTGTGATAAAGACTTGGCTATTTAGTTACTTTTGTGATTCTTTCTCGCTTAACCCACAATGTAACTATCACTTCGGTGTCTCACACAGTTGAGGATACGTCAAGAGGTTCTGTACATTGGGTACACCGTTTCTTTTTCACAAGGATTAGTACAAGCTTAAGTAACAAATCTGGGAATTCTTGTTCATGTTCAAGTGGGGTATATCGGGTTTACTTCACCAAATGGTCACTACAATTGCCGACAGAATATGTGGAAGATGTGTGTACCAAAGTGTTTAATGGATGAGATGTGATCAGCAATTCCCATGAGTTATTTGACGCCACAAAATGTATATGATACTTCACAGTCTAAGCAAAATCTTTCAAGAATCTTCTACGTCATTCTTGATTTTTCAAGATGTTTGCTTATGACAAGAACTTCTCGTGCAAATGGTCGTACATGTTATGATGCTTCCGAAAGTTCGAAACCATCATGGGGTAGAAACGTGTACTTTGATGTTTTTCAGTCAATCTCCAGGGGAAAGTAGTGTATACTACTCTACTTAGTATGGTTTGTGAAGTTTTCTACATATGGGTAAAGAATTGTCGAAGAATTGTTGATGATGGAGAATGAACCGCTGCATGTTCCCCTAAAACAAATATTCACCAAAACCAAATTTGTCATAACACATTCAAGCTGACATTGCTTACGGCTTAGTCTTGGTTTTATAAAATCCCGTGAAAGAATCTATTTCTCGGTTTAAATCATAGACTTGTAAAATCCCGTGACAATGAAAACACCCTGGTCAAAGTAAAGTGCTTTTCTGGATCTATCTTACGGTTTATTCTTGGTTTTGTAAAATCCCGCGAAAGAAACTATTTCTCGGTTTAGACCATAGAATTGTAAAATCCCGTGATGATGGAACCATCCTGGAGAAAGGAAAGTGTATTTTGGGATCTTATCTGATGCTGGAGCTACGGTTTCTACTTCGAAAAAGGGATAAAAGGGTGTACTTTATGAATTGGGTGATTGTTTGGATTGTCTTCTTGGCAGTTTGGTTATTTCAAAGTTTTACAGGGTTATGTGCTTTTAACCATGGTCGGGATGAAACCATTATCATAGTTCACTTAAACCATTAAAGGAGGCTAGATTTGAGCTTTGAACCACAAGATGTGACAACGGAGTTAATTCATTATTATTTATTTGAGGTTGAAGTGAAATATCATGAGCGAGTGTACTTAGTATCTGAAGGTATGGGGGATGGTTGGATAAAGATTCTTCGAGATCCTTGTTCAAGCTTTTAATATTTTCAAATACGAACACTTGGAAATCTAGTTATTTTTGGGTGATTTTTCTTTTTCTTTTTACCACTACAAAATAACTATCACTTTAAGGAGTTACGTTGTAATGCTCAGTGTCACATTAAATTGTGGATTTTCAAGAGGTGATGTACGTCTTATACTTGATGGTTGGTTGGATGAAGAGTATAGAGTACTTAGGGATTCAAAGGGGGATGAACTCTCGGCAGCGCTCTTTGTTACATGTGTGCAAGTTTAAGTTACGAGTTCGGGTTAATTCACTTGAGGGTCAAATTCATCATATTGGGTTTTCTCCATCAGCTGTCACGACAAAGAGCCTAACAATGATAATGGGGTTGATAACAAGTTTGCCAAGAGTAGTAGAAAAGAGAGAGATAATGACGTTTGAACACAAAAGTTCAAGCCTCGTTCTCTAAAGAAAAGAAAAGTGTACGTCTCAGTGCGCTTTATCTTCAAAAGAAGAGAAAGCTTCTTATGACGTTTGAACACAACAGTTCAAGCCTCGTTCTCTAAAGAAAAGAAAAGTGTACGTTTCAGTGCAATTTATCTTCTAAAGAATAGAAATCTTCTCAATTATGACCATTCTCATCAACATGCTTCATGTTTTTTCCATGCGCGTTCAAGTCATCAAGTGAATTGAACTACCGTTGCTAGTGATCTTATTCCACTTGCTCAATTAAAATGACGATGGCGACATCATATGCAACCTTTGAGGGGGAGAAGTGTGAATAGAATATATTTGGATGATTTCACTTATTTAATCAAGAATGGCATCTCCGTATGAAATTCTTGAGAGGGAGAAGAAGTATGATAATTCTACATGTTGAGTTATATCTGAGAATATATGGTCATACGGCTCCTAACTCATGTAAGAACCGAGCTTCTTCTTATCGGGTCATCTTTACATGGAGTTTCTTCTAAGAGCCGTTGGTTGACATCTTCTCACGGGCTGATATGATTAATGACAAAGTGCTTCCAGTTGCGGGGCTGATTTCCTTGATGAACATCTCTCTGTTCTTGTTCGATTGGGAGGGATTTTAGTTAAGGGGATTTGCTATATGTAAGTTAACAGGAATGCATTTGGTGAGTTGAAGATGTTAACATCCTGTTCTCCAAACGGACAATATTGAAGAAGGTCGAGTCTACAGTCTGTTCTACACTTTCTGCTTCATGTTAGAAGACTAAAGACGAATTGCATTTAACGATCTAAAGACTTCTTCTTAATCCGGGCTGAGAAGATCACTTGAAATCTTTGTCACTTTAGGAGAGAGCACTAATTGGGGGAGAGTGAAAAGCCAGATTTTATCCCCAATTAGATTTGCTCACATTGTTTCTTCAAAGAAGTTGATTCTCACAGATATATTTGAGCTAATGGTCTTCTCAAAAGATTTCTAGTACATGAGCTTATAATGTGTTGCTGATTCTGAAGTATCAAAACCAGCAAGGGGGAAGGAGACAAGCATCTAAACGCAAAACAAGTAAACTTGATGAACTTAATTCTTCTAAGTGATTGAAGATATCCCGAGAAGACAAATGTCATTACCGCAGAGAAACTCAAGGTTTGACTCATGGTGATAAAAGAGGTACACAAGTGTGTGATGATTTCGATGATATCGCAATCATCAGGGGAGAGAGATTGTGTACATTGGGGACGCTCAGCTGTTTCACTTGAGAGCTTAATCAGTGATTCAGTGATAATCACTTATTCCGGAGTTGACATCCGCAGAGATAATCAGTGATTCAGCCTGCTACTTCAATGTTATCGGTTATTCTATCTTTGGGCATTTGGGTACTTCGGGTTATTGAGCTTCATACACTATCATCAGGGGAGAGAAATGTACTTTAGGGATGTTTAGCAGATTCACGTGATCGGACTTAATGATTTATTCCGGAGTCTATATCCGCAGAGATGATCAGTGATTCTATCTGCTACTTCGATGCTATAGGCTATTCTCTCTTCGAGTATATGTGTACTTCGGGTTCGTGAGCTTTATTCTAAGAAACTGACGGCATCAATTCAACTACTCGGGGGAAGTGGTCTCTTGACACCTTTTGGGGATGCATCGCTTTAGAATTCAGTGGAAATGAAATATGAGAAGATTCTATTCATGTGTGGGATGATACGTTGCTGTTCTATCTGATGATATAACCCCGAACGGAGAATCTCGATTATCATTCTTAAAAGGAGCAGCAAGATCGATGATATGGTGTGCTTCTTTGTGCACCTTGCTAAGGCAAGCTTGAAAGAGAGCTTAGAATCTGCTCAAGAAGGAGATTTTCATTTTGGGGGGAAGCTACGGAAGTCTTACTTTCAGATGGTTCAATTTCTACAACGATTCAGGATCCTCAAAAGCTTTGGTGGTGAAAGTTTAAGAGATGATGACTTCTATCTTCTACAACGGGGCTGTTCGATATCCTTATCTCGGTACTCGTATCATCATCCTTCTTAAACTATATCATCTACTCTATCTTTGTAAATATTTATCAAAAACCAAAATACAAAAATATAAAACCAGCAAAAAGAAAATAGAAAAATATAAAACCTACAAAAACCCATAAAATCAGAAAATTTGAAAAATACCAAAAATATTGTTTTCTAAAGACATGTCTTCTGGTATCGATAACATCTACGGTCTTAGAAATGTCATTCAATAATGGCACGGGACCATAGATGAAGTTCGAGCAGGAGGTGTAAATATTTTCTTTTTCCAAAACATGTCTCAAAATATGGCTTGCAGTTATTTCAGACTGTAACCCGTTTTTAAAGAAAGGAAAGTGCTGCGCTAAATCGATTTTCATAAATTTCGAGCACTTATCCTAAAACAAAAATGAGGAAAGCATGTCGCCAAAAAGACTGTTGTTCCTACACAAATGTTTTTCTTTCTAAAATTCTTCAGAAAAATATTTGTTGTGTTAAAAAATGGTGGAAAGTGAGTTGCTTGAAAATCAATCAGAATCAGTGTTTTCATAAATTTGCAAAACCCAATCAATGACTTTAGCTTGTTTAAAACTCTTCATAGAAAGAGTCATTGATTGAGGGGGAGAATGTTTTCAAATCTATATCATCTAACGAGCTTATCTAATTATCCTATATACTTAACAGAAAAAGATGTTTTCCTAAGTTGAAGGACTAGGACCATAGGATACGATTATTAGGATTAGATGACTATAGTTTGATAAACATATAATTCCCATGCCTTTTATGATCTGATTGATATGTTGAATTGAATTTTATTATACAATTGCTGTTTGGGTGTTGTCGACCACCATATATCTGTTTGTGTTGACTAACGTATGCAGATAAGATGGTTTATAAGAATGTTCCCGATCAGGATCCCACAAAAGTTGATGATTGGATGCCGATAGGAAAGGGTAACTATATCTTCAAAAGGTGAAGATCGATGAAAGGGTAACTATATCTTGGGTCGACAAAAGAAGAAACAGAGCTTAATTGGATCTCTATGGAGAGTTGACATGATAAATGCAACGTCAGAGGTCTCACTGCATCAGCAGATGGTTTTCTTCAAGCCTTACAGTAACAACAGAAGCAGCTCACCCACCTAACGTATCTTTGTGCAGAAAAAACTAGTGGATGATACCATTTTTCTTAAAACAATTTTGAAAATGTTGTTTTGAAAATGGAAAAATATTGTTTTGAAAATAAATTGGACTCAAATTTTGGAAATCAATCGGACTTCAATTTTAAACTAAAGTCACTCAATCAACGACTACGATCATGGATTGAGGGGGAGAGTGATTTCAAATTAAATATTTTCAAACAATATATCATCAAACGAATTAGAGTCCATTTGTACAAAATAAGTGGTGATCTAAAGATTTAATGTTATGGCATGGTATGATTTTCTTTAAAACTCAAAGATCTTTTCAAAATGAAATTTTTTCTGTTCTTGTTTGATTGTGAAATTGTTTCTTTACCTAAAGATCTTTTAAAACTATCATACCTGACATTAACAATCTTAAATGTCTAAAATTGGTCTATATCTGTCATTTTTCAAAATTAAATTATGCCACGTCTTTCCTCAAAATTTTCTAAATGATTTAAATCAATTGGGATCACAAATCTCAAATGGTTTGAAATTTTTGATTGGGGGAGAGATCATGATTTAAATCTGAAATCGGTTTTAAAGGGTGATTGTTTCAAAAGAACTCATGCCTCCATGTGCCAAACGATTTCATATACATGATGCACATGATTGAGGAGGAGCATTTATCCAAAAACAAGATGAGTATTTAAACTAGGCCACATATTCTCCCATGTTTTCTAAACCTAATTAAATCACTTGGGATCCAAAATCTCAAAGGGTTTGATATTTTTGATCGGGGGAGAATTTGCGATTTAATTTGAAATCTGATAAAAGATGATCGTTTTGACTCAAAGTGCAGGCTGCTCTCCCATATGTGCTAAACGCTTCCGAATCTCGAAGCACATATTGAGGGGGAGCATTTCAAAAGAAAATAAACTTTTAAGGTACAAATATTTCTATGTTTCAACATAAGTACCTTGATTGATTTTCTAATGGTTTATTAATGGCAAATGTAATCGTGGAAGTTCTTCAAAAACCTTCTTCCTCTATGTGTTAAATGATTTCAAATAACCAACGCACATTTTGAGGGGGAGAATTTACCATGAAAATTAAATGGCTTTTTCCACGGAAATTGTGATCAAGAAATTATTTCAAAGAACTCTTGCCTCCATGTGCTAAACAATTTCAAAATCACAAAGCACATGTTGAGGGGGAGCATTTCTAAATGATAAAAAACAATTAAGGTACCAAATGCTTTGATATAATATCTCAAGTACCTTGATTGATTTTTCCAAATGATTTTTCAATTGGTTTCTTGAAGGAAAGAACTATACCAAAAGGTCGACCAAATTTACTTTATGCATGGTGTTATAAGGATGGTAAGGTTAGGTAATAGTTCCCACGATACCGCCAGAGCTGGAAGGATCTACCCAGGGACAATCCACTAGATAGTGTAGAAGTCCTTAGGTATGATGAAAAAAGGAGAAAAGTGAGAATAAGGGAAGAGTGCCGACTGAGATAGAGCTAGAACTGGAATATACCCAACAAGGTTCTAGTAATGAAGTCTCGGTAAGCACTGAAGGGGTTGAAGAATGAAAAAGAATTGAATGTGAAAAGGGTGAAAAGAAATAGCCCTCCATTAATTCAACCTTAGGGCAGAAACCGGGTTCAATTCATATGCTACTGGTTGTTACCAAGGTAACACCGGTATTGAAGACAAGACGTCATGGACCCAGTGACGCACTGCACTAAACTTCCCAAGCTACTCAAGTTCCTCTTAAAAGGACTTGTTTCATTCTCACGGAGAACCTACATGATCTATCAACTTTCTCTTAGAGATTGTTGATATTGAAGAAGGAGACCCTCTCCCTAGTCTCCGGCATAGGAAACCAAATTGTGCACAATTGAGTATAGAGCCAAGAGATCATCCACAAAATCTCACTAGGACATAAAATTAATGAAGACTTGATTTTTCACACAATGTGGAAAGTAAGAATATATTAAGAGTCCTACGCATTATCCTTGTGGTATTGCCAGAACATCCGAGTGATATGTAAAATATTCACAATAAAGATGGAAATCCTTCTAGAGTCAACATCAAACAAGCTCTTGGTGGGTGACATGTGAGATCTTTCTAAAGATCAAGCTTGTGACAACTAGATAGAAACAATGGGGCGATTCAATCTTGAATCAACCTTGGTACAGGAAATGAATTGGCGAATACTTTTGGAAAAATCGTTCGATGTGCAAATATTATTTTCTCAAGAACCTCGAATGTGTATTCATTTTCAAATACAAAAAGTATTTCTGATTGAAAATTGATCTTTCTTATAAAACATTTGTCGTATTGCAAAACTATTTCTTCAAACAATACGCGATTGTTTTCAAATCAATTTTTCATCAATCAGTGAATCTCAATTCGTTGGTTCACTCACTCTGTGTTGTCTACTTTGGGATGCTCCGGTTTAAGGACGGCTAGATCAAGCTGCGAAACCCTGTCAAGGAGATTCTTTGGAATTCTACCTGATCACAGGCAGTATTTATACTGATCAACGGAGAACCGTGGTTCTTGCAACTATATTCAATGAAAGTGAACAAAGACACTTTCGTGTGTTTTAGTGCTAACTGTTGTTTGCAGTAACATTGGACGGTTGCAGCTGATCGATATTGAGGAGTTAATTCAACCGCATGCTCACAACATTCACAATTAATTGAAGAAAATCATGACCATCAAAGACATACAACAAAGATGCTTCCGCTACTCTGATGAAAAGATGTCATGATCCAGAAAGTGTGAGCATGTCGGTCCAAAAGTCACAACATCACATGAAGGCAACACAAAAAGGGTGATCCAGAGATTTACTGTGGCTGATGATCTCAAAGAAAGCTAGAAGATCATCAATATGTGGATCAGTTCAAAGACCTCCACTGAAAGTACAAAATAATCGGACTATGAAGAGTCACTGCTAAAGCACAAAGATTGCGGAAGTGAAGAATTGAAGTCTACGAGCTCAGACCTAAAGACAAAATAGAATGATAGGATTTAAAATGTAAATCATGGGGTGACCTCCCTTAGGGGGAGATTGTTAGGAATTGGAAATTCTATAGTGAAGTGTCAGTCACCCCAACTATTGTGTAGCATATGTTAGCTCGTAGACATATCGTTATTTACTAGTTATTTAGTTAGTTAACTAGTTAGTTATTAGTTTAGAGCAACACCGTGGAGGAAGGACGGGTCTTTACCCACTGTATACCTGATCCACAGTCTGACAGGAGGACGTTTAGGTTGTAACTATAAATACCCCTTCCATCCTTGGAAGGGGTGGTGCTTCTCATTTAATCTAACCTTTTCTTTTTGTTTACTTTCTCTCTCTAAGATCACCCTCTCTACTCTTTCTCACTCTAAACATGGCATTCTTGTTTCATCATAATCCTAGACCACCCAAATCATCAAAAAACATAATAAGTATGATCCAACATATTATATGAGCAGGAAAATGGATTCCTTCATGAAGTGTTTAACTTTACACCAAATAAAAAGTCTCTATCAAATAAGGAAAGTGTATCAGGGGTGGACAAGGTTTGTGCATTCTCTTAGTAAACCAAGTCATTGTAATCCATAAAATCTAAGTCTCTTTAGCACGGCACAATCTATTTTTCTTACTTTTTTTACATGTACTGATTTTCGTGTTACACATCCGTGCAACTATATAGTAGTCGTAAGTTATAATTTATAATTTTTGATAACAAATACAACATAGTTTTTATCTCCTCCAACATGAGAAAATACAGTTCTATGTCTGTCTCTCAGTTTGGAAGCACCTTGAAAAACAAAATCAAGAATTTTTCAAGGCATATTATCCGACGTTAATTTTGTGTAGGCAAATAAAAAGGTTTAATCATTTGCAAAAAATAACAAGTTGAGTGAAATGAAGTAATATACGTCATCTGGTTATGAAAAATATATTGACACATATGGGTGGGTTCAACTCGTGCCTTGATTTATAATGTTATCACTGACCTGTGGTCTGATTATGACTTATGAGTCAAATAGGATGAGGGCCGAAGTTACTTGTTCGTATCTATGTTTTATTTGGATTTTATAGCGAATATATTAAGTTCTGTTTCATTGTTAAACTTTGTAAAAAATAGAACAAGACAAGCTAATTCAACATAACTTTGTTCCACTTAAAAGATGTGACTAGAGGCGGCAATTTAGACCATTTACTTATTAGCTGGTCAACTCAGGTTGTGATCTATCTCAAATGGCTCAAATAAAGTTTAGCTTACAGTGAAACCACCCAAATTTAGACCATTTACCTATGGTTAACTCAGGTCGTAACTACCACAACCACAATTTATTAAAAAAAGATGAATAAGTGTCAGTGGATCAACCCAATCCAGTCTGTTTCCATATACTAAAAGTAAGACCAATTTCAACGTGTAATTTGTTTTGACCTGTTATTCAACCCACATGACCCATCTATCTTCATAAATTAAATCACAGTAAAATATTGACATTTTATTGTTATTGATTTCCAGGCTCAGAAGTTTTCGAAGGAAAACCAGAGACCAGTTTATCCATTTGCAGCATTAGTGATGCAGGTTTTACTGACCAAGTTTTAATATTTATAAAGTCTCGTTATACCTATGGTCTACCCTAGTGCACTAACGAGCAGTGTACCCGGTCGCGTGTAGTGTAGTAATCGGTAAAGCCGAGGTCGTCCCAAGAGCTATGTGTGATGGATTATTACTAAGTCTAGGTGTCACAGATTTAATATTGGTTTCGATAAGGAATTAATTAATCAAACTACTAAAACAGAATAAATCAAATAAAAGGTAAAGGATAAATCAATAGAGGAGAGTGGTGCTAACCTAGTTAATCCTCCTAGCTAGTTATGCCTACGTCTACTTACTTCCAATTAATTCAAGTGGGGTCAAAGTCGAGAGGACAGTATTTGGTCAATTCGCCCTAACCTATCAGCAAATATGCCACCACAGGAGAAGTCAGGTGTCCCCTCATAAGTCCTATTGTTCCCGGTCCCCTAAGCCAAGTCATTAAGTACCGCTACATGCTAGATTTATAATAGTGAGTGCCCGGGCGTTAGCAACTTAAACACTCACCCCTTAATTCTTAAGTTCATCCAAACGGTAGGTGATTAGTTGGTCAAATCGCACAAGTAGAAAGGGTCGTCAGTTGGTCATATCTTACCCTTCCCATCTCAGTCCGCTCACCTAGGGTCAGTTGGTCATATCTCCTAGGCAATTGGCCTCTACCGCTATTCAAAACTACCGAACCAAGGGTGGCTACCAATAAACTATGCATGCATACACTTGGAAATAATTGTACGGAAGTAATATAAACGCAAACAAAACAATTAAGGAATCATAACTAGGCCAGAACCAAGAGTTGCTTAGCCTTCATATTAATCATACAAACCAATTCAATATTCAAAGGTACGAAATACATGAATTGAAAGTAAAGAAAATATAATATGCTAATGCTTATTGTTGGGGAGTGATTTCTCCCTTGGAGACAGCTCCGTATGCTCCTCTAGACCTGCCTTGAGCTTTTTCCCACGTTCTCTGGTTGTTGTGTGTAGAATGGGATGATTAGAAATACTGGAATTCGTGGGGTATTTATAGGCCAGATCGGGTTACAGTGTAACCATAACAAGAGTTAGTAACCTTCAATTTCTTCATATTATGCACTAGATTCTCACGCTAGTTACTGGCGTAACCTTGTTGGTGGTTACGCCGTAAGTCTTCAATAAACTTAGTTACTGCCGTAGTTGATGGAATAGTTACGATGCGTAGTTATCACGGTGCGTGGAACCTCGTTGACCTAATATAGTTACGTCAGAGCCTTTGGGAAGAGTTACGCTATTTGTAACCTTGATGAGTTGGTTTTCGAGTCGCAATAGTTACTTCGCAGTAATGTGAGTGACGAGTTACGCCGTAACTTCTTCAAAATCAGCATACTATGATAAATCTTTAGATAATTCTCCAATTCCGCGTCTCTTTAGCTCCAATGCTCGTAATTTACCTGAAAGTAGAAAACAATGGAAAACAATGAAATCAATATAAATGATATAAATTACAAGCATTATCGGTGGAAATTGACATTTAATATTCAGGTCTATTTGATGTTATCAAATATCCCCCCACTTGAACTCTACTTGCCCTCAAGTAGACCTTCTTAGACAGATTCCTAAAAAGATATCTCCCAAAACCTGGAAAATATAAGTTTATAAATCCCTTATGCTAGAATAAAATAAATCCGAACACCTCACGAAAGGGGAACAAAACACTCAAATCTCTCAACTATTCTAAGTGTCAATTTCGGGGTGATCACTCAATCGCACAGTCATAGCATGTATTTTATCATAAGCTTGGCGGTTACACAAATCTCCACCACTAGAGTTAAGGGCTAAACAATTCTCGAAGGCAATATGGGTAGACACGACAAAGGTTAAGGGGTGACTCGTCATTACTAACATGTCACGGCGAAGTGGACAAAATCAATGATACATGACCAAATCCATGGCCAAGACACCAAAGATTGCTCACTGCATCACCTAGACATGCTTCATTACTAAAGGGTAGGATAATACATGGGATATATAAATGGTGTAAATTAAAAAAACAAGCAGGTTGTCTAAATCTATAACCAAGTCATCACCACTTACCGTACGCCCAAAGTTCAAGCTTTGAAGTCAAGAAACCGGATCATGAAATACAAGGTAGATGTGTCATTAGAGGACGTCGTGATGGGCACACTACCTTTTCTCTAACTGTTGGCATAATTACCAACTTCAATTTTCAAATGTGACCGAGGTGGCCTCCTCGATACTAAATCGGGTTATTATACAAAAAAGTCACTAAAGTTTGCGGGAAATTTGTCCTAAGTCACTAAAGTTTAAAAGTTGTCATTCAGGTTACTCAACTTATGAAAGTTGTCAACCACATTACTGAACTTATGAAAGTTGTCATACAGGTTACTGAACTTGTAAAAACATGACATTTTTATTACTTAACATATAAAAAAAATAAACGTAAAAGTCGCTGAAATTATAGACATGTTTGCTTTTTAACGTTGAGTAACCAGAATGACAAATTTTAAACTTTAGTGACTTAGGACAAATTTTCGGCAAACTTTAGTGACTTTTTTGTATAATAACCCATACTAAATCTATAAAGCTCATAGTGCTTATAACATTGCACTTTACAACAACAAAATAATAATAACTAAACATAATATCCCCCCACTTGAAATGAACAATGGGAATTTGGGGGGTCTTCAATGATCTTCAGGAATGTTGTCGATGAAAGCGTGATTTCCGAACCTTTCCACTTGAACCTTGAATTTAGGTAAATGATGACTTCCCAATCACAAATAAAGACTACAGGGTAGGCTAAGGTGTATAGGTGTATCGAAACAATATATCGGGTTAACAAAATGAAAGGAATGGCTCAGATGGGTGTATCTAGGGGTATCTTGCACTAAAGGTGAGTGCAACAAAAGGGTTTCACATGGGGGTCGAGAAGTCGAGGTGACTAATCGACAGACTCACAATGGTAGGCTATTTGAGTGATAATCCTATAATATTGCCTTCTAAAACTGAAAAGTCCAAATACATCGAGCTAATTCAACATACCCTGTCTATGGTCTCAAAATGATGTAAAGGCCAAGTTCTAAAGTTTACAAGCTACCGGCACACTCATAATTTGGTGGATTTGGGGTAAAATATTGGAAACGGATAAGGCTAATCTCACCATATAGTATCAAGGGTTGTATGTGCTCGGCTAAGGTCTAATCTAGTTAGGTTAAGAAAAACATGTCAAAATTTTAAAAATGGCATAATTTTTCAAAATAAACTAGAAAAACGGGGGAAAAATAATGTTCAAGAGATAATTCTACTCCCGCCCCCACTTGAATTGTACAAAGTCCCTTTTGTACTAAGCATTAAATAAAGGTGAATATAAAAGTAGAATTAGAGAGAACTTCCCGAATTTGCTCCATAAAGAAGGAAGGCCCACCAAAAGAGACGTGCCTTCGTATAAGCGTCATGAACAAACTTCATTCCCTGAAATCACACTACCGACAAACATAATTCTAAAAAGAAAAAATGAAAAATGAAAAACAAACCTAACTCACTTTCGTAGGAATCACGGTTGCATTTAGCATATGCAACAAGCCTTTTAAACCACTTGGTGTCCCAAGTGGACGAGTGAAGTCTCATGAGGGTTTACAGGGAACACACCCACAAGGTTCATTTAAAATACTAATAAAAGGTTATTGTGTTTTAAAAAAAACATTGAACCCCTTTTTGAGTATTTTTTGTGTGTGTGAGTTGTGAAAACTCTCATATTCATGCTTGATAATCTTATCAAAATCTTTATAAAAGTTTAAACACGATTTCATCATAGATATTAATAGACTCGAACCAAAAACGAAACACAAACAAATACCTACCCGAGACCTCTATGTGAGATCTTGAAGCTGAAATGAGAAACAAGACGGGTTGGGTGTATGGTTCAAGCAGAAAGAGGAGACCATTTATTTAGATGCTGCATTTTGAAGGAGAAATAAGGAAGGTTAGTTTGTGTGGCTAAGATGTAGTTATGAGAAATAAGGAAGGGTTTTAGTTTTGTGTAATGTCGTGTTTTTTTTTTGGGATTTTTTGGGATTTTGTACGTAGAGGCCATCCAAGTTATAATTTTCTTTCAATGAGGCCGTCCATCTATGAAAATTAGCTTATAGGCCGTTCAAGTATATTTCCTTTTCATTTATACCAAATCCGTCCAAAATTACACTGGAAATTTGTATATTGACGAAAATGCCCCATCTAAAAAACTGAAAGTTATAACAAATTATATTATAAATATATAATGTCTAATATACCCTTTAATAAGAAAAAACAATAGCAATGATATTAATTCACCCTCTTAATTCACCTTCTGTTACGAGAATAAGAAAACCTTTAGCTCTAGTTTTTTATGGATAGAAAATCGTTAGTGAGAGAGATTGAAATGGGAGATTAGTTTCTTTTGGCCATTATTCACAAAAGATGAGTCGATCTGCAGTCGGCTACAACCATGAGCTCATGACTTTCCATGGCTACAGTTAATGAAATTAACATAAGAAAAATTGATATTAAGGAAGATTTGTATGGAACTGTAAGAATATGGTCAAGGGTACTTTTGTCTTTTTGATATATCAAGGATATTTAAGTCAATAAACACTTCATATAGCCGGATTTGGTATAAACAAAAAGGGAAATATACTTGAGCGGCCTATAAGATATTTTACATAGATGAGCGGCCAAAATGAAAAAATATAAAAACTTGAGTGGCCTCTATATACAAAATCCCTTTTTTTTATGAAGAGATAAGGTGGGATCATGTGTGTTTGGTTTGTGTGTTATGGAGAGGTTGTTGTTGAGTTTATGTGTAGGAGGGATAAGGAGGGATGGGTTGGTGTATGTGTTGATTGCATTTGGAGCTAGGTGGCATAAGTTTTGAGAGAAATTTAGGGTTGTGAAATAGGGATTAGGGGTTATTAGATGCTTGTTCGTACCCTAAAAATTATTATGGTTGATGTTGGGCTTATTGTATTTAGTTGGTAGAAAATTGTCGTGGGTTGATTTTACGCCCAAAAAGCCAGAATATGAAAGGTCCACGAACAAGATGGATCAGTTGATCCACGGCTATTGTCGAGGGCAAAAAAAAAAAAAATCCGGGCCTTATATTATTTCCAAGACTAGTTTACTTTTATATTTACGTCTAATTTTTATTTCACATACTTTTTTTTTATTTAATGTACTTTTTTTTAATTTGATGTCCCTTTTAATTGTATGTAATGTGTTTTTTATCAACGAAATTAAATTTGGGTTAAATATATTGTTTTATTTATAAAAAATGAAAAAAAAAATATATAAACCAAACACAAATTAAATAGAGATATTTGGTTTCTTCGATTTAGTTTGGTTATATTTAGAGATGGCAAAAAACATTTGTACCCGATGGGGACCCGATCCCCAAACCCGATTTGACTGAGGAATCCCTGAGTTGACCGGGGATGAGGATGAGGATGGGGAATCTCCGAATTAATGAAACCGGTGATGGAGCGGGGATGGGCATAACATAAATCCCCGACCCCGAACTTTTTTATGTACAAATAAGTATAAATTATATGTATATTAATACTAAATGTACTTGTATATAAAAATGCCAGTGAGTATTGACAAGTATTATAGTTGAAATAATTATATATATATATATATATATATATATATATATATATATATATATATATATATATATATATATATATATATAGTTAGGATCAAATAAGAAGATTACTTAAAATAAGAAGGAATAAGAATAACTATAACCGCAAATCGAGATGCATGACCTAAATTAGATGCATCCCTATAATCTTAGATGCATTATAACGCACAATAGTATGTTTTCTAGCTTTTAATCAGATGCATATATTTATATTAGATGCATTTCATGATTTCTTATTTTTGTTCCTCTACGCGTCAAATCATGAAATTCAATTTGCACAATCATACATCAAATTAACTTTCGAAACTCAGATGTTGCATCAATATGAATAGAAATGCATCTGAAGTGCATCTTAAATGTGTGGTTTTGGTCAACCACTTCTTATTTTAATTTACTTCTTACTTGATCTCTACTCCTATATATATATATATATATATATATATATATACTATATATATATACTATTAGGTGGGTATACAAAAGTAGATACGATGGTATGCGTTTATTTAGTCCGTTTCTCTTTGTATACAAAGTACAGCACCCATAACAAAGATGTGGCACGCTAAGATTGGTTGGTGTGTGTTTCATCTTTTACTGTTCACCGTATTGATACATTGCATGTAGAAAATGCATCTGTATAATAAACATACTACAACAGTTTTGTTGTACTAAACCAACCTCCAAATAACATGTTTGTACTTTCTTCTTAGCTAGAAAGTTCTTACATCTACATCAAGAAACCCAAATGCCACTATAATTTTCCACCGCCTTTTGCATATAATCCTCATCTAATCTCTCTAGAAAAATCCACTCCTCTCATTTATCTTCTCTATATCAGACTATCATCATCTATAAGCTACAATTCACCACATTGGGAGGATGCAAATTCTATAAGCTACAGTTATCAATCCTTTGCGGGTATGTGGTTTAATAAGATTCAGACTCTCTTTTCATCTTAACGAAATAAATTGATTTCCATTATACTTTGAAAAAAATTATTGGGAGATTATAATCGGTCAAACTTCTGGATTTGGTTTGTTATTTGTCACATGAATTATAGATGCGTTTATGTTATTAGATGAGATCAAACACAAGCAGAAGAAGGAATATGTTGAGACCCAATAAAAGATGAGGTATGATAAAGTTTTTTTTTTTTTTTTTTTTTTTTTTTTTTAATATATATACTCCTTATCTAATTTTATATAAATAGGATAATGAACAAAGTAAAGGGTTTGGATTTCTGACAAATGAATACAGTTGAAGAATCTCAGAAAGTTGTAGAGCCATATAACGGGTATGTAAAGTTTTAACTTTTTTACGATTTCTATGGCTGTTGGTTGATTTCTAATTGTGTTCAATGGCATTATGTTTAAAAAGTCGTTATTTGATGTGTGGAATAACTAGATGAGATAACTAGCTATAAGAAAATCTGGATACGTAACTTGCTTTAAAGCTGCAAAGAAGCAGTTTCTGATGTGGTGTTTGTCATTTGCTCTAAAAGTATGTTATACATAGAGAAGCACGTACGTAAACAATCCCAAACATGAAACACCCCAAATTTTTGTTATGAATATGTGTTATGTTCAAACTACACCTATATGCTATCTGGATTATTTTTTTCACCTATATAATCGGATATCCAGAATCATTTTTCACCATGTACTATTATAGAAGGTTGGTTTAGCATATTAGAATTTTTGTTTTGGGGTGAATAATGCATATTTAGCTTAATTTGTGTGAGGTTGTATTAGGTGTTTTGATTTGAAGTACGGTTATGATGTGAAGGTGTTGATGGATGCGTACGATGTGGATTGTGTTTATAAGGTTGAGCAGGAGGATATAGTTGCCTATTTATGTTTAAAATAAGATAGAACATAACTATTGAGTAGTATGTTCTTTCTACTTTTCCTATAAACTATTAAATTAGATGATGATGCAAGTTTTACTGACCAGGTTTTAATATTTATAAAGTCTCGTTATACCTATGGTCTACCCTAGTGCACTAACGGGCATTGTACTCGGTCGCGTGTAGTGTAGTAATCGGTAAAGCTGAGGTCGTCCCAAGAGCTATGTGTGTTGGATTATTACTAAATCTAATTGTCACAGATTAATAATGGTTTCGATAAGGATTTAATTAATTAGACTACTAAAGCAGAATAAAGCAAATAGAGGCAAAGGGCAAATCAATAGAGGAGAGTGGTGCTAACCTAGTTAATCCTCCTAGCTAGTTATGTCTACGTCTACTTACTTCCAATTACTTCAGGTGGGGTCAAAGTCGAGAGGACAACATTTGGTCAATTCGCCTAACCTATCGAAAAGATGCCACCACGGTGGGGTGTCCCCTCATAAGTCCTGTTGTTTCCGGTCCCTGCCAAGTCATTAAGTACCGCTACATGCTAGATTTATAATAGTGAGTGCTCGGGGGTTAGCAACTTAAACACTCACCCTCTAATTCTTAAGTTCATCCAAACGGTAGGTGATCAGTTGGTCAAATCGCACATGTAGAAAGGGTCGTCAGTTGGTCATATCTTACCCTTCCCGTCTCAGTTCCGCTCACCTAGGGTCATTGGTCATATCTCCTAGGCAATTGGCCTCTACCGCCATTCAAAACTACCAAACAAAGGTAGCTACCAATAAACTATGCATGCATACACTTAGAAATAATTGTACGGAAGTAATGTAAACACAAACAAAACAATTAAAGAATCATAACTAGGCCAACGCTTAGCAGCCATATTAATCATACAAACCAATTCAATATTCAAAGGTACAAAATACATGAATTGAAAGTAAAGAAAATATAAAATGCTAATGCTTATTGTATGGGAGTGATTTATCCTTGGAGACATAAGTATGATCCTCTAGACCGCCTTGAGTCTTTTCCACGTTCTCTCGTTTGTTGTGTGTGGAATGGGATGATTAGAAATGCTAAATTCGTGGGGTATTTATAGGACAGTCTGGTTCTGGCGTACCATAACAAGAGTTATGCGTAACTTTTAATTTCATCGTATTTTCCACTAGATCTCTAGTTACGGTAACCTTATAAGTGGTTACGCCGGTAGTCTTCAATAAACTTGGTTACGCGTAGTTGATGAGATAGTTACGGTATCATCAAGCGTGGAACCTCATTTGACCTAATATAGTTACGTCGTAACCTTTGGGAAGAGTTACGCCGTAACTTTCTGATAAGTTGGTTTTCTGAGTCACGCAATAGTTAATGCTTGAGAGATGAGTTACTGCCGTAACTTCTTCAAAATCAAAGATACTATGATAGTTCTTAGATAGTTCTCCAATTCCGCGTCTCTTTAGCTCCAATGCTCGTAATTTACCTGAAAGTGAAAACAATGGAAAACAAGCGTAAATCCATATAAATGATATAAATTACAAGCATTATCGGGGTATCAAATAGTCCCCCACTTGACTCCTACTTGCCCTCAAGTAGACCGTATAGAAAGATTCCTAAAAGATATCTCCCATTAACTGGAAAATATAAGTTTACAAATCCCTTATGCTAGAATAAAACAAAGCCGAACACCTCATGAAAGGGGGAACAAACACTCAAATCTCTCAACTATTCTAAATTTCAATTTCGGTGATCACCACTCAGCAACAATCATAACATGTATTCTATCATAAGCTTGGCGGTCACACAAATCTCCACCACTAGAGTTAAGGGCTAAATAATTCTCGAAGGCAATATGGGTAGACACGACAAAGGTTAAGGGGTGACTCACCATTACTAACATGTCACGGTGAAGTGGACAAAATCAATTATACATGACCAAATCCATGGCCAAGACACCAAAGATTGCTCGTTAAGGTCACCTAGACACGCTTCATGACTAAAGGGTAGGATAAGACATGGGATATATAAATGGTGTAAAATAAAAAACAATCAGGTAGTCTAAATCTATAACTAAGTCATCACCACTTACCGTCCGCCCAAAGTTCAAGCTTTGAAGTCAAGAAATCGGATCATGAAATACAAGGTAGATGTGTGATAACATCAAATAATCCTGAATATTAAGTGTCAATTTCCCCCGATAATGCTCGTTATTTATATCATTTATATGGATTTATGCTTGTTTTCCATTGTTTTCCACTTTCAGGTAAATTACGAATATTGGAGCTAATGAGACGTGGAAATGGAAACATTACTATAGATTTATCACAGTATGCTTATTTGGAAGAAGTTACGTAACTCGTCTCCTCACATCTGGCAGTAACCTATTAGTGATTAGTCTTACTTCAAGAGGTTACTAAGCGTAACTCTTAGCCGGCGTAAATCCATTAGGTCAAAGAGGTTCCCGCCGATACTTAGTAACTCGCATCTTTTACTGACGGAAGTTTATTGAAGACTCTGGCGTAACCCCTTATAAGGTTACGCCGTAACTAGAAGATCAGTGCATTTTGAGGAAATGGAAAGGTTGCAGCGTAACTCACTATTTACGTCACCGGACACAATCTATAAATACCCACGAATTCCGGCTGTTTCAAAGCATCCCATTCCACACAAACACTCGAGAACGTGATGGGAAAAAGCTCAAGCAGGTCTAGGAAAGCTACAGGCTGTTTCCAAGGGAGAAGTCACACCATTACGATAAGCTTTAGCGTTTATTATTTATTTTACTTTCAATTCATGTATTTCGTACCTTTGAATATTGAATTGACTTGCATGATTAATATGAGCGGCTAAGCACCCTTTGTTGCTAGCCTAGTTATAATTCATAATTGTTTTGTTTACACGTTTACTTCCCGTACAATTATATCTAAATGTATGCATGCATAGTTCTTTGGTAGTCACCCTTGGTTCCCGTTTGATTGGCGATGTAGGCCAATTGCCTAGAGATATGACCAACTGACCTAGGTGAGCGGACTGGAGACGAAGGGTAAAGATATGACCAACGGCGATACCTTTCTACTTGTGCGATTTGACCAATGATCACCTATCGTTTGGATGAACTTAGAATTGGGGGTGTAGGTGTTACTAGTTCTAACGGCGGCACTCACTATTTAGTATCTGAAGTAGCGGTACTTAATGACTTGGCTTGGGGACCGGGAACAACATGACTTAGGAAGTGCACGATTTCTCTGTGGTGGCATCTTTGTAGGTTAGAGGCGAATTGACCAAATGCATCCTCTCAATTTGACCTCACACGAAGTAATTGGAAGTAGGTAGACGTGGACATAACTAGCTAGGAGGATTGACTAGGTTAGCACCACTATTCCTATATTGATTTCCCTTTACCATTTATTTCTTTGTTATTTTATATTCGCATTAGTAGTTTAATTAATTGTCCCTATCAAAACCATTTTATTACTGTGACAATTAGACTTTGTAATAATCCATGCCACATAGCTCTTGGGGCGACCTGTGGCTTTACCATTTACTACACTACACGGCCGGAATTTACTAGGTGGATTAGGGTAGACCATAGGTAGTTACTATAAATATTAAGACACTTTGTTAGTAAAACTGCATATCAAGTTTTGGCGTTAATGGGGAGTTATATTAGTTTTATTTAAGTTTTGTTTTGATCTATGACTCTTAATATGAGCGATTATCTCACCACCTCTAAAAGTAAAACGGGGATCACATTCCGGCTCTTGAAGAAAATGTTAAATTGAATTTTGGGGACTCTTTGTCTTGATGAATTGAAAAAGATCTTTTGCTTTTATGGAACCAAAGACTAAGAAGCACTACGAGCACATAGCTAAGGTATGAGATCGCAATTTATTTCATGCACAGGTCTCGAGATCATGTTTTTATGATGAGGGCTTTTCCTTTTACCCTAAAAAGGAAGAGCTAGGGTTAAAAACTTCCATCGGGATCTATTACAACATGGAGCCTGCTAAAGGCTTTTTCTTAAGGAACCCTACGAAAATCAACTAGCAATGAAATTAGGAGGTTTAGCCAAGTCTACAATGAACCACTATTTACTGACTTGGGAAAGATTTAAGAAGCCATCCCATTTTAAACATAAACTCAACAAATGGAGCAAGCTGCAATATTCTACAATGGGTTGAACATAAAGACTTCGACAATTGTTAGACTTTACCTATCCCTTTAATATTTGTTGATAAGGATGGATTAAGTTGAGGAAGTTAAACCATTAGTCATCATGGAATGAAGAAATGAGATAAAGACCTATAATGATACAATCGGTGATAAGAATCTGGAGGAATTTGAAGTAGAGATGCAATCCTTGATTTAAAAGTCAAGATGGTTAAACTTTTGATTTGATGGGAGATGGACGGATCTTGAAAAGGTTGTAAAGATGCTCGTTAAAGAATCTAGCGTAAAAATATGATGAGAACGCGAAATTTGGTTTGGAATCTGAGCGAGATTACGACAAAGCTTAGAACACAAGCAACCTGCTATTAGAAGACTTGAAAATCAAGTGGGAAAACTGGGAATTCTCGGAGTAAGGGATGTAGGTGACTTGCCTAGCAGCGAGAAACAAATCCTCGAGATTTGGCTCACGCTATTACAACAAGAAGTGGATTAAACTATAAGGAACCATCTTACCCTTCAGAGTCAAATGATCTGACTAACGAAACACCCCAAGATAACAATAAAGAAACCAAGGAGGCTCAACCTTCTATCAAAAAAGTCCGTCCCTACATTCCACCAATTCCATTTCTGGGAAGGATTAAAAAGGAACAAGAACGGGTGCCATTTCAAAAATTCATGGAGAATATTCAACAACTCAAAGATTAATATTCCTCTCGTTGAAGCCTTGGAGCAAATGCCGAAATATGCCAAATTTATGAAGGATCTCCTTACCCATAGAAGACTTTTACGACGGACGCAGATTACTTTAAATCAAAGATGCTCTGTTCTTTTAAAATATGCCTCTCAAAGAAGAAGATTCGGGAGTTTCACTTTACCTTGCACTATCGGGGAATTTTTATTCAACAAGGCCCTTGCCGACCTTGGGGCAAGCATTAGTCTTATGCCATTCTATCTTTATTCACGTTTGGAATTGGGAGAGCTAAAACCAACTAGAATGTGTATCGAGCTGGCTAATAAAACTACTCAATATCCGAAAGGGATCGCTGAAAATGTTCTTGTCATGATCGATACATTTGTATCGCGGTCGACTCCGTGGTCCGGATATATGGAAGAAGATGATATCCCTATTTTGCTTGGAAGACCCTTCTTGCAACCGCACGCTATGATTGATGTCTTTAGTTTCGTTGGAAATTGGTAATGACAAGATTACATTCGACCAGGAAAAATCAATGAGATATGCTTCCTTCACCAATGACAACCTTGATGATCTCGACCTTATCGAAGCTAACACTGAACATGCCCAAGAGATGTTTTCTTCCTCGACCCTCCGAGATACATTAGAATTCAAGATAATGATGGGACATCTAGCTTGATGAAACAAACAAACCGACCACGAAGAATCGGGCGGTTTGTTCAAGCAAACTTAGAAGCCGATGCTCCCAAAACTTAGAAGTTACCTCCTCATTTAGAATATGCATTTATCAATGGAGATCAAAATTACTGTTTTTATCTCTATTATCTAACAAAGAAAAGGAGTCATTCTGAGGTTTTAAGCAAGCACAAAGGGGCAATTGCATGGAAAGTCTCCGACATTAAAGGAATTAACCCTTCATATTGTTCCCACAAGATACTTATGGAAGATGATTTTAAGCCTGTAGTGCAACCACAAAGGAGATTAAACCCTAAAGTACAAGACGTGGTGAAGGACGAAATCATTAACCTCCTGGATGCGGGTCTAATTTACGCTATTTCCGAGTAGCCCTTGGAGTTGTACCCCATTCATGTTGTGCCAAAGAAAGGAGGAATGAGTGGTCACCAAGATAATGAGAGTGATACCAACTAGGACCAGTCAGCTGGAGGGTGTGCGATTGAAAATTAAATGATGCTACACGAAAGGATCACTTCCCTCCGTTTATCGATCAGGATGCTAGAAAGACTATCCGACATGAGTATTATCGCTTCTCGCGATGGATTCTCAAGGTACTTTCAAATTCCTATTGCCCCGAGGATCAAGAAAAGCGTTCACTCACTTACGGAACATTCGCCTGAAGGGATGCATTTTGGACTATGTAATGCTCATACATTCAATGGTACATGTGCTATATTTCTCGATATGTGTCAAGATTTTATGGAAGTCTTCATGGAATGACTTTTCGGTTTTGGTAACTCCTTCTCATCTTGTCTTAATAATCTATCTAAAATGCTTGCGGATGTGAAGAAACCAACCTTGTCCTTAATCGGGAAAATGCCATTTTATGGTTAAAGAAGGGATTGTTTTAGGCATAAAATTTCTTAACTGGATAGAAGTTGATAAAGCTAAGGTTGACGTTATTTCTCGACCGCCTTATCCGACCAACCTAAAAGGCATTAGGAGTTTTCTTGGGCATGCGAGTTTTATAGACGATTTATAAAAGATTTCTCAAAAGCGCCAAACCTATGACCCAACTCTAATGA